>JAEAOA010000587.1:120000-720000 GCA_016746295.1 Potamilus streckersoni
TACTTGGAAGGTTACCAAAAGTTTATTTTTTTTAGCTAATGTATCAAAAAATAACTAATTTCTATTGGCCTATATATTTATGAATTTAACTAAACATGTGGGTGATGCAGCTTAATTTCCAGTGGTAGAGTGTTTTAACGAAAATTGTCACCCCTGTTTTTTGCCTTCACCTTGCCTTCACATTTAGGACCATGTGTACAATATGAAAAAGGGAAACTACGACATTGCTATAAAGTTGTGCATGTCTGGGGGAAATTTATCGAAGTTTTGAGTGTCTATAACTCACCTAGGGGTAATTTAGACAAGTTCATTGTGTCTATAATGTACCCAGAGGAAATTTAGAGAAGTTCATTGTGTCTAAAATGTACCCAGAGGAAATATATTATTTTCATAAAATAATGTTGTGCAATCGCTTATCTTTTATTCACAGAGACTATACACATAAACAAAATATATTGAACAATAGTGTGTAGAAAGTAAAAAGCCCAACAGTCGGTAATAAACGCTATTAATTGGGAACTTACTTTGATTGTTTGTCATATACTCTATTCATTGGGAATCTACTTAAACCATTTCTACTTTTAACTCAGAATGTAATGTGAGGTTTGTATATGTTTAGAAAAGTTAGTGTTACTGCATATGTTAATTCTATGCCATTTTTTCTTCTATGATTTGATTTATATTGTATTCACAAATAGTTTTACATGAAGTTTCAAGACCTGTTCATTCTAGAGAGAAATTTTCAATACATCATGTTTATTTATTTTATATTTTTATAAATAGATATGTGTTACATGTATAATTTCAGCTGCTCTTATCATGCATCTATAAATATATTTATTCAGTTTCTATAAATATGTATAAGTGTTTTTTTTTTAATATTAAAATCCGAAATTCATTTACCACTGATAAAAAAGAATTAATAATATGAATTGTTTAGTCCTTGATCATGTGTATACTTATAAATCGTTTATTCACACATTATTGATCTGCATTTTTTTTATTTGCTGTCCCTTGTGTTAAATATATATTTCCTTATTGTTTACTTTGCCAAATTTGTGAATTTAGTTGCTATAGTGAATGTCGATTGGCGTCGTCTTTATTTTCCTATTGCAGGAAAATGATTATTCAAATCTACTGCTACTGTTACTACTACTACTACTACTACTACTTCTGCTGCTGCTGCTGTTACTAGTACTACCACTACCACTACTACTACTAATTATTATTATTATTATTATTATTATTATTATTATTATTATTATTATTATTATTATTATTATTATTATTATTATTATTATTATTATTATTATTATTTTACGAAGAGAGATTCCAAATATTTCAAAAACGATCAAGTTATAAGGAATACTTCTTCACTTGATATAATAGGCTATGAAAGTAAATGAACCTGAAATGGGCGTGGAATACAACCACATGTTTCTTCGAGTGCTACTGTCATTATGCTTATTCAAAACGTTGTTTCAAAAAGACACCATCTTTTCGGATTCTGCGTAGCAATGGCTGTCTTTGTTTACCGCACAATTTATAAATCCAGACGACTCCCGCCGTGTACATCATTTGAATATAGGGCATTTAAAGACAACGTGAGTTTCAATGAAAACAACTGATCGTAACATGGGACACATTCAGATATTTTTTAAAAAAATGGACAGCCTATATTGACCACTACTGCCAAACGACCACATCATGAGAACGTCTATCGTTGCTGTAACAACTCTAGGGTAAATTTTAAACAATTATGTAACTGTAAGGTGAAAAACGTATGATGTTAATAGCCTTCCGATCAGAAATTCTTCCTTCAAATTTATGAGTTTGGCATTTTTAATGAAATTAAGACTTTCTCTAACTTGCAAGAGAGATTTTGATATTCCACTTGCTAACTCCTTTAAATGTATGTAACTTTAAAACACAGTTTGAAATAAACAAATCATTAAAAATAATTATATTTAAAATTCTCTGATATTTCCTTTTTAGCGCAGCATTCTTCCAGTTTTGAGATAAAGACGATTCAATTTTTAATGACATTCATCAACTAAATTATTTTTGTTACATAATATACAGTCTTTCTTTCCGCGGATTATGTAGTTTCAGGCTATTAATTTAAAGTAAGTTATGCACAAGTTTTAAGGTATTGATATTAAATAATCTTCATAGATGGTTCCTTTGGTTGATAGTGTTTGTTTTTCTACAAATACATGTCCGTCTGCCTGTTCTTTATAGTGTTGATAAGCCGTTGTTTGTTAGAAAAAGACCACGATTACCAAATTTATCCAAATGCACATTCTTCAGAAATAGATTTTACGTTATCATGCAATCGATAAGTATTATTATGTACTAGATATCTATTAGTATAATAATATATACGTCTTTCACGTATATTGTTACGTATATGGAATTTAATTACTTGTGGGTTAGCTTTAAATTCTCTATTTTATTTTTAATTCCTTACTTAATTGCAATGATAACTTTATTCACTGCATTAGACTCTTTTGGGGGGGATTCAGTTGTTTTGACCTGATAATCACGTAATTCGATTGCTACATTTTATATTTAGCTGACCCAGGTTCTTCATTCGTAAACACGGAGTGAAAATCATTGGTCATTACCAAGGTTATGTTTGCTCCACATGTTAGCTCAATTGTAAATAAGCTTTTTTAAAATGTCATTTCCAGTGTGGGAATCACTAATTCTTAGAAAAGGCTATTCTAGCCTACGTGTTAATTGACTTGTAGTAAGTGACCACCTAACCTATCACGCGGGTCTGAAATTGCGTTCTTAGTAGGGTTTAATACTGAGAATTCAGTGTTTTTGAGACAATCGTATTTTACACCTTAAGAGCTCAAGGTGTTTTTTGTCAATGTTGATGCCAGTTAATTTACAATTCTTCTATGGTTGGGACTTAATAATTTACTCATTCCGAAAAAATATACATGTGCTCTTCTTCATAAAAATTATAGGACAAAGACGTTTAGTGTCAATTATTCTGGAATTCTAAATTGGAATATTATAATTTGTGAATCAACTAGGAACTGCTGACATCAGTACACATATTGGAACTTCATCGAAATTCGAATTTGGATTTATTTAAAACTTTTTGGTGATAGGACTTGTATTTTTAGACCTAGTAATTCAAAACCCTTCATCCAATTGGATATATTTGGGAAGGCCAAATTGAACACAAAACTTTACATTACTTTCATTTTTGGCCAATAAAAGTGTGTTAAGATCTTGTGATAAGTTTTATTTATCCCTAAATTGCCAGCCAGAGGATTTTCATGGGCCAAACTAAGTATTTACTGTCTGTAAGATTTTGGAACTACAATGTAATAGTTCACTGACTACTGGTCACTAGCAGGTACCTCGGGGGGTCTCTATTTTCTCATACGAAATCCATTTTTAATTTTTAATGAAATAACAGACAGGTGCTTCAGTGGCTTCAGTTTCACTAATGGCCCTCTAAATACAAACTGGAGATCTTTTTCCTGTTCGATGACAAGTGATTGTCGTTTGTCACCCTGATTAGATAAAAGAGACTGAATATTTCAAAGAGGATCACTGTTATCTACCTTTTGATTGATCCTAATTAGAAGTGAAAGTGACCTCATGGAAAGACTGTCCAGTACGTGTGTCAGCTAAAGGAATATTTTTCTTATTAAAATCAACGTTAACGACTAATTGGGGTGCACCGGCAGTGGAGACGAGAGTGATGGCATAGCTATTCCCAAAGAATTGTGTCATCCTGTTTTACCTCATCATTGCCAAGGAAAACTGATGTCGTCATTGTATTGCGCTTGTGCCGAAACTTGTAACCAAGACAAATGTTGTCATCACAGTCTGGAAGAATGGGCATCGACAGGAATATGGATCAGCGTGGATTTGTTTATAGCTCTGGACCGGAATACCAACGGTTAGAAGTGTACAACATTTACACTTTCCCAAGGTAGAGAAGTACCACAAGGGTGAAGAGACTCAGAAAGGCATTTACGCGGACTACTTGGATGCCTTATAAAACTAAAACAAGAAGCCAGTGGATATCCTTTCTGGTGTCAAACTACCGAATGCCAAAAGAAATTCAAAGAGAAATACTTTGACAGGGAAAGTATCACTTTAGATCACGTGGAGAAAAAATACGTAAGGTCGTCGTTTGCTAAAGTGAGATTAAATTGTTTGTGGTAAAAAATGTCATAACTACTTTGTTTACCCCCAAGATGGAGTTCTTATCAGAATCTTTCCGCTACTTCCAAATGATTCACGACCAAACCCAATACATAAAACACGTGGACGTCATTCGAGAATTGATCATGGTCAGGTACGAAGAAGAACTTGAGTTTGTACAGGTCTACAAATTCGGAAATGACATCTTTGAAACTTACGTGACAGTCCATGCTCGCTTAAAATTGCACGAAGCCTTACACCAGTTAGGAGATCGTGTACTGTGTTTTGATACATCTATATCATTGTTGCATCTACATCAATCGCCTTAGTCACCGTCATTCTGAAATTGAAGGCGCCTGGACAGATGAGCACCCTGACTAAAAGATTCTATGTTTTGCTAGCTGCGGTCCTGAAAATTACGTTTACGAATACCGGGACCAACGATAAGTGCACATCTAGTGTAAAGTGAAAGGACTGACACTGAATCATGGCACCAGTCAAATGGTGAACATTGGCGTGTTGAAAGAAGTCTTTCAAGCTAGAGAGGATCAAGATTTTAATGTGACCATCTACGAACCTCACAAGTCTGTACGTTTACCCACACGCCAAATCATCGGTCGACCTTTGGAAAAAGCGTATAAAATCGTGTACCAGAAGTGAGTGAGGCTTCCCAGTCACTTCACTTTACCGTACTGAAACACCGCTATTGGTCAGCTTATATAAAGGAGTTGGATATCACTGAGACAAGTATGCAAACACCATTTGAAAGGCAATATTCAAGGATTTACAATGGAACTGCAAAAGAAGATCTAAAAGAGAGTTTGTCAGGCACTAGCCAGAGCAAAAACTTAATTTGTGACTGTCAAAAGATGAAAGTGAAGCAAGTCAACAAACTTGTCAGATTTTTCTGGATCAAGTCTACGTTGTTCGGAATATTCTGCTTTAGACCATTTAAATTAGGAGATTTTATTAATATTCTTGACCGTTTGCCAGAATGAAAGTGGTCAGAAATTACTCACTACGTTAATCACTTCGCTCTTGGATAAGATTCTGAATAAAGGTAAGCACAATTAGAAATGACCCCAACGTGGGTATAAACACTGACTGACATTTTGACTTGGATACTTTACAAGAGAACATTCTTGGTATGCCTCTGGAACGCATTTACCAAGGGGTTGTCGAGATATAAGTGAAACTCAAAGAACAATTGCATTCTTTACGCCACCGATGTTTGAACCACAGGTATCTAAATGCTATAAGAGTACTAATTCATTTGAAAGCGTTCCAATGGTCAGCCATTGAAAACTGCCCAAGTGCCAGACGACTGTGGTTATTACTAATTCTACTTACAGGATATCCATACTACACCGAATTTCAGAGGAAGGCTTAGAGAATTACCTAAATCTTTTACGAATATTGTCTGTGGAGGAAAATTCTGCACGGTGTGAGGTGTGTTGGATTCGCCTATAAAGTACGATCAGTTCTGTGCCAAAATGAACGTCTATTACCTCTTACAAAAAAACGGGTAGAGAAACTTGCTGCATGCCACAATCTTTATTGGCACAACAAATTCCGTGGAAGGAAGTGAATTCCGACTATGGAGGATTACCAATACATTGTACAAGAACCTTTTATAGGAGATTTATCTGACGATGTTAAGGTGTTATTTTATTATCGTAATACCGTTTCAGCTCTCTGTATTTTTACCACAGCTGAGTTTTTCCTCTGACCACCACCACACAGAACACACGGTTATGGTCCTAGACTATCCGTGTCTAACACACTGTCTGTGATTACCGCAGAATTCGTTTACGCGAGTTTTGTTACAAGGAGAAGTATATCCGATTTTGAGCCATGGTATTGATTCTTTGCTTGAATCATATGTATAAAATCAAAATTCAATTTAAATATATATTTGTCTTAGTTTTAATAATGCAAGAATTATCCACAATTAAACGTTATAGAGCTAGATTTGATCTTGACAGACGGCCAAAATACAAATTTAGTTTTTCGATGCAAGATCTGGCTTTAACGAATAGAGATATAACTAAACGTATCCGTGTAGCCAAAAAGGAATTTCGCGACTATGGTGCGGCTCATGTGTGGTCGACATTCATATTCATAATTGGAAATACTGTCGATGCAATGAATGACAAACGAGGAAGAGAGATTATAAATCGAAATATGGATCAGGACTACCTTCGATAGATATTATTGATCATAACACACATGCTTGGACTGTGACAGTAACAATATTTCCACGTGACAGAATGGTTAAATTTTATAATGGTCATATATTTGATTTTATAACAAATATCAGTAAAAGTGACCCTGTATCTGTTTGGCTGTTTCAAAGTTCAGAATGTGATTATTATGATTAGTTTGTACGGTCTAATGGATATATTTATCGTAATGAATCTCTCCACGAAGAAAGGAAAAATCTTGCATTAAAATATACCCCTGATAATGTCAAGGTAGGACAATTACTGAATAATGGTTTTACCATTCCATCAGTTACTGCTCAGGCTGCTCAGGAGAAAGAGTTATGAAAACTAACACTATTGGAATTTCTTGAAGATGTCCAACACAGTTCTGTGGAACACGGAGACGGTGGATTATGACATACTAAATACAATTATATAGACGTTGTCTCAGTTGATATGGTACCATGTTATCCTAGACGTTTTCGTGGATACGGAGAGTGTTCAGAATACTTTAAGAGATTCGGATATCCATCACACGAGATGACCAGAGTTGCGATAAAGGGAACCTTACCAGATTTTGACTTAACCAGATTCTCCTGTATAGAGTCGTTCGAGTTGTACGGAATCTCTATCCGAATGTTTATGCGTGGTTTAGAAGACATTTCTCAGAAAAATGTTGAGTTCCAATAGTACTATTATGGTACATGTTTGATGCTGAAATTTTCATATCGTTAAAAGTGAGTGAAGCAGTTATATCACACCGCGTGCAGAAACAAGTTTGGTTGCCAAAACCTAATAGATTTAATATTAAAAATGTTAGGAGAGAATTTTCTGATCTTAACGAAGATGATATTGTTAAAATTATTAATAATATACGTAAATTAAGGAAAAAGCGCACTGAGAATCTTCCAAAAGATCTCGGTAGAAAAATAATCGGTAAATTTACGCAAGGAGTATGATATGATCATAAACGACATTGTACAAGAATAATTATGGACGATGCTGAACTTGATTCTATAATTACTGATAAAACGGAGAAAACAAACACATTTTAGTCCAAGTAACGCTTATCTATCAGACAGAACTAAATTAGGTACAATTGTGATCTATACTGATGGCGAGTCACCGGAGTTTACTCATTTAAGATTTTTTGGTGGCGCTCTACATTTTCGTATTTAGCATAGGGTTAGAATTTTAAAAAAAAAATAGTTTCCCCGGGTTTCCTCACTAGTTTTACTGGCTATTTAAAAAAGACTTTGTATATCTTAGGTATTGTTCAAAAAACCTTTAATTCCCTTTATTTTGATGTATGATTGATGGGTGTAATATGGGTTAGAGAGTATACAGCTTGGCCTTACTCCATATGTGCACCTTTTAAAAAAGTGCTAGCACTACCTGCTCATTTTCACTTCTCGAACTTCAGAGCTAAATTGCAAATAAATAGAGCCGATAACCTTTTTTTACATTTTATGTATTTGGTAATTCATTCATTGCACTTTTAGAAGCTGGTATTGTCTAGTTTGGCAAAATTCATTTTCCATATTTTAATAGCTGCCAAGAATAGTGTACTTTAGACAAATTCAGGTTGATTTTTGGAGCACAAGGGAGCAGTCATTTTAGTTAGCAGTGTCCTAATATCATTTAAAATTTCCAAAAGTACAATATCCAAAGAAATTTCATCCACATTACATGAAAGTAGCATATAGGTATGCCAACATTCTCTCCACTATCCATGTTTAAAATGCAAATAACTTCACCTTACATACATCACTCTCTCAAAAGTACATAATAACTGGTGAGCGCCACCATAAAGAGTATATAGGTATTATTATTGTGTGATTTAATTTTGATTATATGGCTGAAATATTTAAGTCGCAAGCATCAAAACAGTCTTTTGTAATAATTGTCCTATATTTCGAACCTCAGAACAGCATTTAATAGAGTTAGAGTCTCAAACAGGTACAGCTCCCCCTCCTTATGATAAAAAGTGATCTATTTTAAAAATGCGCATTGCATTTTGTCAACATAGCAACCAGTGTTATGCTGATAGACAGGAACATGAAACTAGCCATATTTATTCCTGAGATGTCCACAATAAATTTTACAGTTAGAAAAGGGATATAACAGGTTAGGTTCATAAAGGTCAAAGGTCAAAGTGTTAAATATTAACTAATTCTTTGTTATGGAAGAAAACAAATTTGCTTTGTTATCATTTTTTAAAATTTAATTGCAGATAAATGAAAAGAAACATTTTCAATATGTATTTCTGTTACTTAATGCAACAGTTTTCAATTTAAGTTGACTTTATTCCTATATTCTAAGACTTCTAATTTCCCCATAATGTAGGTCACTACTCACCCAAACATGCCTCATGGCAAATTATGTATGCTAGAGCAAAAATAAGCATGATTAGCTTATTTTCATGTATAAAATCAATGTTAATGTATCATTTTATTCAGAACATCATACATAATAATATGAAAATGAAAACAATAATTTCATAAATGTTTATATTTGTTTTTAAGGTGGCGCTCTACAGTTTCGTATTTAGCATAGGGTTAGAATTTTAAAGAAAAAGAGTTTCCCCGGGTTTCCTCACTAGTTTTACTGGCTATTTAAAAGAGACTTTGTATATCTTGGGTATTGTTCAAAGAACCTATAATTCCCTTTATTTTGATGTATGATTGATGGGTGTAATATGGGTTAGAGATTATACAGCTTGGCCTTACTCCAGATGTGCACCTTTCAAAAAAGTGCTAGCACTACCTGCTCATTTTCACTTCTCGAACTTCAGAGGTAAATTGTAAAAAATAGAGCCGATAACCTTTTTTTTACATTTTATGTCTTTGGTAATTCATTCATTGCACTTTTAGAAGCTGGTATTATCTAGTTTGGCAAAATTCATTTTCCATATTTTAATAGCTGCCAAGAATAGTGTACTTTAGATAAATTCAGGTTGATTTTTGGAGCACAAGGGAGCAGTCATTTTAGTTAGCAGTGTCCTAAGATCATTTAAAATTTCCAAAAGTACAATATCCAAAGAAATTTCATCCACATTACATGAAAGTGGCATATATGTATGCCAACATTCTCTCCACTATGCATGTTTAAAATGCAAACAGCTTCACCTTACATACATCACTCTCTCAAAAGTACATAATAACTGGTGAGCGCCACCTTTTATGCTCGCATACTTTTCGATAAATCTATTATCAATGATAAACAGATTTCCTCTGTGGATTTGTTAAAACAATTACATATCAACAATTATGCTTCATGGGGCGATTGCACAATAAAACGTGAAGATATACTTTTTTATTCTAATTCTGCCTACGTTGAAATTAAGAAAATATATTGCAGTAATAATTATATATTAGAATTGTCATCTGCACCATATGATCCTGTGCCTAAGCATAAAACCGTTTATCTTAATGGGTGTGGTGGTTCCGCTAAAACAACATACGCGATTAAACTATTTAAAAATTGATCTAATATAATTGTTTTGACACCGGCACATAAACTCGTCAGAGAAATAAAAGAACGAGGAATTAAATCTCAAACTTATCATGGTTTCTTCAGATTGTGCGGAGACACATGGACTCCATCGTTAATGAGTGAGAAATACTTTCCTAAAATTATTATCTTGGACGAGATTTGTACGGTCTGGCTGGAGGTATCAAAAATATTTCTTGATTGGCTGTTATTGAAGAATACTGCTGTGATAACGTGTGACGATCATGGTCAATTGCCACCTTTTTTCGGATCGTCTCCACATGATTGGCTTAAAACATTTGTAGATTATTACGAAGAAATAAATGATGACCATAGAGCTATAGATAATTCACTGAAAGAGTTTAAAAAGTTAATAAGACTACAGCCATATAAAATACAGCGTGAGACAATGCGTAAAATAATTCCAGAAACTCCTATGAATGATTTTTGGAATTTATGGAGACCTGCGGATTTGATAATTGCAAGTAGAAAAATAGTTCGCGATGCATTTAAAAAAAATAATTTACGTTACATGAAGAAACATTTTCAAATCTACATGTAACATCGTGTTATTGCCCAGCAGATACTCTACGACAGAATGTTGATATTGAGATTCTTTTTGGTGGAATACAAAATCGTTTGTAAAATGATATTCCTATAGTTGTTGTTGATGTTGTTGGGAGCGCGTTGAGCATGGATAAATCACCGTGGACGTTAGAATACGCTATAACAATTTACTAGTCACAGGGATTAACTATTACCGATACAAATATATGGATTGTCGATGATCGTATTGAGTGATCAAATTTAGTTTATCATCCAGTTTATCATCATATTACACAGGGTTATCATGAATTATGTAATAACAGAAGAAATCACTAACGACTTTGTCGTCATCAAGAAAATATTAGCGAGCTATAAACAATGTGACAAAAAATAATCGCGACTTTGATATAATAATCTAAAACATATTTCTGTTGATAGTATTAATGCGACTTTGATATAATAATCTAAAACATATTACTGTTGATAGAATTAATAGTACTCTTGGTCAAACACACGCAAAAATGTGACGCTGACCTGTCTTGAATGTAATCGACGTTGAGGTGACACTTTTGCAAAAGTGAAGATGGTGGTATTTGTGTGTCTTCAAGAATTATTTGTGTTTGTTCGCGTACAAATCCACGTTGAGGAGCAGTTTGATATAATCTGTTGATTGCAGGTCTAATTTCGTTGTTGCAAATTTGGATTTTTATACGCGACATCATGAACGTGACACGCTTGTTCAATTGTGTTTATTGGGTACTCTCCCGGTCTTGGTTGGTCTTGTTCGTCAAGTCGAATATGAAGTCCGGTTCCAGGACCACAAAAATTACATCCATGAAAATGTTTCTGACCAGGGTACTTTGTCCATGGAGCTCCTGGTAATTTACCTAACCAAGAAGCAATATCTCCATTTGTCTTTGTCATTGAAATAAATTTGTATTTTGTACCACATTTCACACACTTGCATGTAAATGCGTGTCTGTTATTGTTTGTTATTTTTGTTGTTAATCCACTGGTATGGGTGGGTGCTCTACGTCAATCACAATATAAATCCATATTATTCGTTACGTGGATATAATTGACTTTTCCACGACACAACAGCAAGAGCCAGTCAAGCATCATCCAGCGCTACCAAATTCTATTTATATTTGGCCAATCTGAGTCCGATAAAGCACAATTATTGCTTAGTCTGACTGAGAGGGCTCGGGTGGGATAAATTGAATTTAGTGGCACCATCTGATCAACGATGTTACGAAGTAGTTAGTCTGACTGAGATGGCTCGGGTGGGATAAATTGTATTTAGTGGCACCATCTGATCAACGATGTTGCTAAGTACTTAGTCTGACTGAGATGGCTCGGGTGGGATAAATTGTATTTAGTGGCACCATCTGATCAACGATGTTGCTAAGTACTTAGTCTGACTGAGATGGCTCGGGTGGGATAAATTGAATTTAGTGGCACCATCTGATCAACGATGTTACGAAGTACTTAGTCTGACTGAGATGGCTCGGGTGGGATAAACTGTATTTAGTGGCGCCATCTGATCAACGATGTTACGAAGTACTTAAAGATTTTAATGACAATTCAAAGTCGCTAAAAATATCCTGATAAAGATAATGATGTTATTGATTTTATTACCGATATTGATGAAGCTCCATCCATAGATGATCTTAATGGAAATATCAATAATCTTGTAGTATACGATGATGAAATGCTGGATAAGCAATCAAATCCAGTTCGGATATTTTCGAGAGGCCATCACAAAAAAAAGAGACGTGATTTATACTATTGTCTTTACATCAGGCCTGGAAATAATATGACATTGAATCTGACACACACACACACACACACACACACACACACACACACACACACACACACACGCACGCACGTGCAGTTTGTTTCAAGAGATCAAATCAGTTTCTTACTATTAATTCTGCACGCTATTTTATACCTAGATTGACTTATCTAACGAACGTAGCCATCAGTATGGTGATATAATAATAATCAAATAATTTAAGATAATTTAGCAAAGCTACAGGAGAATGTCACGTCAATCATTTTAAGAGAAATAGCAAAGTACACAAATAGCTACAGAAACTATTGCTCATTTGTAAAGTTTGACATTTAAATTCTGCGTTCAAATATTCTTTGTAAACCCTATCCCCAGTTATTGACTGTATCGGTAGATATATTTGCCACCTAGTGTAGCCGTATATAATTTTGTTGTTGACACTTGTTGAAATGGAACTATCAGTACACATGTTTTCACGTCGGCAGACGTATCACTGTAATCGGCAAGTTGACTTTGAAAAGGTGGCGTTATTATTAACACGTTCTCAAATTTCATCCCTATCCAGAATATGCTGCATTTTTAGGTCATATCTCTCCGATGTCTGCAGTGTAACATTTTATTCTGTTGTCCAGTACTGGCCGCAGACATGTAGCATAATGTCCCACAAGCACAAGTCCCCTGTTGGCAGGGGGGGGAGAGGGGGATCTTAGGGGCTACTTAACTTGACCAACACAGGGCTTCATTTGTTCTAAGTCACAATATCCTGACACCAACCAGTCCTAACACTCACCTAACAATGCGAGGCAGCTGCTGGTAGTATCATATCTTTTAAGTTTTTGTTATGAAACTGCCGGGCTTTGAACCCGCAATCTCCTGCATTCGAGGCGGATGCTCAAAACACTAAGCCACCTGATCTACTAAAGGTATTTCAGATGAAGTAATGGTCGTGATAGATATACGCAGTAGTTATAAATCTGAAGCAAACTATTGTATTTTTTTTATAAAAAAAGTTTATATAATCAAATAGGAAAAGTTACATTTAAACTGAATTTTGCTGGGTTCGTACCAACAGTGCAACTTTGGCGAAGAATAAAATTTATTTAAAAAAAAAAACAGACCGCGAGTATAATAAGTTCACAAATTCATGCCTGAAAATGATAGACATGCCGAACTGAGAAATCCTTTGCAGATAGGATTTGTACAATTGGAAATTTGCTTTGATTGAATGACGCCATATTGATCCACTGTATTATCTTTTAGTAAGAAAAATAAAGCTCTTTGCCCGTTTAGGTGGAAAATAGAGACAAAAATCTCTTTGCCCGTTTTGGGAGAACATATAGAAACAATTCTCTTATTGTATGTTTGTTCTTGGGGTGGGTGGGGGATTAAAAACAGATGTCTAGCTTTTTGTGATGAAATTATAAAACAAAAATATTTGTCAGGTGTTGGGGGTTTGAACAGATTAGAAAACAAACCTCATTGTTTGTTGCTGTTCTGTTTTGTTGTTGTTGATTTTTTATCTAGGTGGTGGGATATAAAAGAAAACGAATCGCTTTGCTATTTGAGGGGAAAAAATAAAAAAAATTGCATTGTCTGTTGGGGGACCGTATCTTAATTTTCCACTTCAATTATTTTCGGTGGAAAACACCTGGCCATTCCATCAGACGCATATATAAATCAAATACACCTATCTACCTATAAATCATTGTATCGCATCAGTCTTTAACTGGTTTGGTACGAATGCATGCATGTATGTATGTATGTATGTATGTATGTATGTATGTATGTATGTATGTATGTATGTATGTATGTATGTATGTATGTATGTATGTATGTATGTATGTATGTATGTATGTATGTATGTATGTATGTGTGTGTGTGTGCGTGTGTGTGAACAAAAATATGATCAGTGTAACGACAGAAAGAAGGGTTCTACGTAGGTGTCCTTGGAGAAAGGACTTTATCATATATCAGTTACTTAGCTTGGGGCAATAAGCAAATAAGAAAGGGGTTTACTGTTTAGTGTATTGTATTTCATATTAAGTGAATCGTTTATTGATTACTGTCATAATCGTCCATGCGTAGAACAAAAGAACGAGATAATCTATTCTTGAATTCAAATAAATGTTGATGTTTGTCCAATACAAGTCACATCGCACAAAACCTTGACATTTTGTTGCTAACACGCATTGTGTTACCAAACACCAATAGATTTCTAGTTACAAACTTTCTAGGTAACTACTTTATAACCAGGGTAAGTTGGGTGCATATACATTAGTTTCAATGTTGAATTACATGTTTGTCTAGTGTTATGGTATTTAAATCGTCACCAAATCTGCAGTGCGGTCATTGAAACTATGTACGCTCGATTACACACCAATATTATTAGAATGAAAATCAATAAATCAATTATATAAACCGACCTATTTACTAGAGCATTTGGCACCATTATATATATATATATATATATATATATATATATATATATATATATATATATATATATATATATATATATATATATTATGACATTGTCCTGTCACAAATCTTATCAGAAATAAAAGGTGACATTATTTGAAAGGTCACAATATTTTGAAGGTGACAATATTGGAAGGTGACATTATTTGAAAGGTGAAAATAATTGGAAGGTAAAATTATCTGGAAGGTGACATTATTTGGAAAGTGACAATATTGGAAGGTGGCATTAAATAGCAGGGAGTGTGAACAGACCATTTTTGTTAGAGACTTCATTTATGAAAAATAAAACTTCCTACAAAAATGAAATTTCAAGGTGAATAACATTAAACCAAAACCTCTGTCAGGTCATGACATTTCTTTAATTGGGTTAGCTCATTTTGTTGCATCATCACTGACGAGCGTTTTCATTTTATGACATGTTTCGTTTAAGTGCTGGTCACTCAACGCTGGTCGTTCACCCTCCCTGCTGCTATAATTAACCAAACTTTATCCAGTCCTATACGATACCTAGATCTTGGGTCATGTAAATTTATTGTTATAAATCCGAACGGAACACCTTGTGCTTTTGAAAAGAAGTTTTTAAACTTAATCATGTCCATATCCCCTGAATACCAAGTATAATAAATATTTTGCAAAGCATAATTATCTACTCCATCAAACACGATTAAGATATTGCAATTGTCCCTAATTACTTGAGGGTTTTGCGTGTATTTTTTAGTTCAATAAATCACCTCTCTCTCTCTCTCTCTCTCTCTCTCTCTCTCTCTCTCTCTCTCTCTCTCTCTCTCTCTCTCTCTCTCTCTCTCTCTCTCTCTCTCTCTCTCTCTCTCTCTCTCTCTCTCTCTCTCTCTCTCTCTCTCTCTCTCTCTCTCTCTCTCTCTCTCTCTCTCTCTCTCTCTCTCTCTCTCTCTCTCTCTACATATGTTCAAAATAGCACACACACACGCACACATATATAATGGAAATGCGAGAAATTTCTTCCTGAAACGGTGCTGCTTGAAAACAATTGACAAGATGCCAAATAGTAACAAATTTATTCATAACGTCAATTGACAAGATACCAAATAGTAACAAATTATTAATAAAACAGTATCAACATTCACATGCTTCGTGAATCATCTTATTCCATAGAATGTATGCCCTTGTTTGAATTTCAGAGATTTTAATAAATTAAATAATTATCTACAAGCTAGCAATAAATTATTCAATTATAATTACATATCAACATACTATCAATAAAATTATTATATACATTAAAATCTCAGACCAAAACTAATTACATAATTATACCTCAACTATGTATGAAGTCACGTGTACATTAACGCACTGAATACACACAGTTCTGATCCATATCTTTTTGCATATGTTGTTGGGATAAAAATGAATTTTCATAATTTCGTGTACTGCCCACTGGATTATGGACAACAGGCGTACCGTGGATATATAAATGTAAGAAAAGATCAGAAAACTATCCATGCTTTATTCCTTCTAGCGCTTTAGCGCCATTTTTATCTTTATATTCATAAAGATCATACTAAATTGCTAGAAGGAAAAGAGCATGGACAGCTTTCCGATTTTGTTACATTAAAACAATAATGAATTTTTCTATGTATTATCCGGCACATGGACAGATCAGTTCTCTCTCTCTCTCTCTCTCTCTCTCTCTCTCTCTCTCTCTCTCTCTCTCTCTCTCTCTCTCTCTCTCTCTCTCTCTCTCTCTCTCTCTCTCTCTCTCTCTCTCTCTCTCTCTCTCTCTCTCTCTCTCTCATCCTGTTTATTCTGTTGAGATCCTCGAAATTAAACAGTATTCATTAACAGATTTTCAAATTAATTTGGGCATATATTAATTATTAAGCCAACTAATATATTTAGATGAAAACCTTTGAACAAAATGTGGCAAGGTGAGTGTTATAGAACCAATACATGGTGTAATTTCTTGTTTACCTTTTCAAAACTTTATCCGATGTTTATTTTGTTATTTTTATGTCAGTTATCCAAAATGTTATTTACTGAATCCATATTCCGTGTAATTTCGTTGTATTTTTTCAGTTTCTAATGTCGACATATTGGTGTTACAACTTAGCCATCACACACTAAATAGCCATCGTGTTATAACTTTGCCATCACACACTAAATAGCCATCGTGCTATAACTTTGCCATCACACACTAAATAGCCATCGTGCTATAACTTTGCCATCACACACTAAATGGCCATTGTGTTATATTTTTTCCATCACACACTAAATGGCCATTGTGCTATAACTTTGCCATCACAAACTAAATAGCCATCGTGCTATAACTTTGCCATCACACACTAAATGGCCATTGTGCTATAACTTTGCCATCACAAATTAAATGGCCATTGTTTTATAACTTTACCATTGCACACTAAATGGCCATTGTGTTATAACTTTGCCATCACACAGTAAATGGCCATTGTGTTATAACTTTACCATTGACACTAAATAGCCAAGAACCATAGCAACAGCCCTCCTTCCTTTAGTTTCTTAGAAAAACTTTGTAACATTTTAATATGCCCATGTTGCCTATGTTCACATTATTATTATTATTATTATTATTATTATTATTATTATTATTATTATTATTATTATTATTATTATTATTATTATTATTATTAATATTATTATTATCATCATTATCATTATTATTATCATATTATTATTATTATTATTATTATTATTATTATTATTATTATTATTATTATTATTATTATTGTTATTATTATTATTATTGTTATTATTATTGTTGTTGTTGTTATTATTATTATTTTTAATTATTATTATTATTATTATTATTATTTTTATTATTATTATTATTGTTATTATTGTTATTATTATTATTATTATTATTATTATTATTATTATTATTATTATTATTATTATTGTTATTATTATTTATTATTATTATTATTATTATTATTATTATTATTATTATTATTATTATTATTATTATTATTATTATAAGCATAGAAAAGCATATCAGCTACAAAGGAAGATATATCTACTACGATTTACAAGGAAGAACAAGAAACTCAGGGAAATGGCAACATCCGGTTAACCCATCAAAATGGCAACATCCGGTTAACCCATCAAAATGGCAACATCCGGTTAACCCATCAAAATGGCAACATCCGGTTAACCCATCAAAATGGCAACATCCGGCTAACCCATCAAAATGGCAACACAATTCGGTTAACCCAACAGCCGTTTCCTTTTACAAATATCATGCTGGAATGTTATAAAATATTGAAGATGCGAATACATCCAAAATTTAATTTGTAAAATGTCATCTCTCATCTCTTTGGGCACATATTATAACAATATTTTAAAACTTTTCACACAATTTCAAATGTATACTTTCAAGCATTAATTTAAATGAAGTGTAATTGATACATTGCTTGTGCCAATATGATGAAAGCCAGTGCTATATCAATTGATATAATATCAATCTAGAGTGGAAATATTCAATAATTTTGAACAACTTTTATTTTTAAATATCGTACTTTAGCTCAACTAAAATAAACTCTTAAAAAGTATATGAGTTATAGTTCATTAAACGTTTTCAGACTTCTCCGTTAATGAGATATGAAACACGTTATATAAATAGGGCATTAATCTTGCAAAATAACGTCTTATTCACCTTTTATTGAGGCTCAAAAAATCGGTTGGTTTTTACAAATCCAGCTTATCAGATTTCTATGGAAACGAAAGAGTGAGGTTTCTTCACTAAGATATTCCGTTATGGTGAATTACAATGCTACCGGGTTTCTGATTTTAATAACAAGGCTTAATTGTGCTTATTTGGGTATTACGATCTTGATTATGGCTGTTTTGGTGTTACGATCTTGATTATGGCTGTTTTGGTGTTACGAGCTTGATTATGGCTGTTTTGGTGTTACGAGCTTAATTATGGCTGTTTTGGTGTTACGAGCTTGATTATGGCTGTTTTGGTGTTACGAGCTTGATTATGGCTGTTTTGGTGTTACGAGCTTAATTATGGCTGTTTTGGTGTTACGAGCTTGATTATGGCTGTTTTGGTGTTGTGATTTTAGTTAGGTATGTTTTGATACAAAGTGCAAGTTTGGAGCTGTTTTGGTGTAGCCAGAAATTATTAGGGCTCTTTGGGTGTAGAGAGCTAGGTTAGGCTGTTTTTATATAGCCAGAATTGATTATAACTGTTTGGATATAGGAAGCTTTTCTAGGGCTGCTTTTGGTACAGCCAGGATTAATTATAGCTGTTTTGGTATAAATATTATTAACTATGGCTGTCTTGGTAAGGTCATGATTATTTAGGGCTGTTTTGGTAAGGCCAGGATTATTTAGGGCTGTTTTGGTAAGGCCATGATTATTTAGGGCTGTTTTGGTAAGGCCAGGATTAATTAGGGCTGTTTTGGTAAAGCCAGGATTATTTAGGGCTGTTTTGGTAAGGTCAGGATTATTTAGGGTTGTTTTTGTAAGGTCAGGATTAATTAGAGCTGTTTTAGTAAGGTCAGGATCAATTATGGCTGTTTTGGTAAGGCCAGGATTAATTAGGACTGTTTTGGTAAGGTCAGGATCAATTAGGACTGTTTTGGTAAGGCCAGGTTTAATTAGGGCTGTTTTGGTAAGGCCAGGATTATATAGGGCTGTTTTGGTAAGGCCAGGATTAATTAGAGCTGTTTTGGTAAGGTCAGGATCAATTAGGGCTGTTTTGGTAAGGCCAGGATTAATTAGAGCTGTTTTGGTAAGGTCAGGATCAATTAGGACTGTTTTGGTAAGGCCAGGATTAATTAGGGTTGTTTTGGTAAGGCCGGGATTAATTAGGGTTGTTTTGGTAAGGTCAGGATCAATTAGGACTGTTTTGGTAAGGCCAGGATTAATTAGGCTTGTTTTGGTAAGGCCGGGATTAATTAGGGTTGTTTTGGTAAGGCCAGGATTATATAGGGCTGTTTTGGTAAGGTCAGGATTAATTAGAGCTGTTTTGGTAAGGCCAGAATTAATTAGGGTTGTTTTGGTAAGGCCAGGATTAATTAGGGCTGTTTTGGTAAGGCCAGGATTATATAGGGCTGTTTTGGTAAGGTCAGGATTAATTAGAGCTGTTTTGGTAAGGTCAGGATCAATTAGGGCTGTTTTGGTAAGGCCAGGATTAATTAGGGCTGTTTTGGTAAGGTCAGGATCAATTAGGACTGTTTTGGTAAGGCCAGGATTAATTAGGGTTGTTTTGGTAAGGCCGGGATTAATTAGGGTTATTTTGGTAAGGCCAGGATTAATTAGGGCTGTTTTGGTAAGGCCAGGATGAATTAGGGCTGTTTTGGTAAGGTCAGGATCAATTAGGACTGTTTTGGTAAGGCCAGGATTAATTAGGGTTGTTTTGGTAAGGCCGGGATTAATTAGGGTTATTTTAGTAAGGCCAGGATTAATTAGGGCTGTTTTGGTAAGGCCAGGATTAATTAGGGCTGTTTTGGTAAGGCCAGGATTAATTAGGGTTGTTTTGGTAAGGCCAGGATTAATTAGGGCTTTTTGGTAAGGTCAGGGTTAATTAGGGTTGTTTTGGTATCGACAATCACTATAAAAGAAATGCCTATCAACTTAGTACTTATTCTTGTATGCATTTCAATTAACCTTTATACTTCATAAAACCAAATTTCTGCCATCTTAACTGATTAGCCTAATAAATTGGCAACCATGAAAATAAATATGCTGATAATGATTTATTCCGAACGAGATCTATTTACGCGAAGTCAATCTTATAGAGCACTTGGATATAAAAGAACATTTCCAGTGTGCCCGCTATATAAAGCTATTCATATCTTCACCGAAAAATTGTGTTTAGCAATAGCGTTCTCAAATTTAAGTAAGTACGAAGTTTTACCGGATTTGATATTGCTGATGTGATTATCTCATTTCTACAATGTCAAAGCATTTGAATACTGATAATGTCTTTGAATTCTCACTGAGACGAAAAAAGGTTCCCTGCTTCGATATGCAATCCTTTATCAGTTGGCGAAAATAACGAATGCACCTTCGAAACAACAGTTTGCACTATGCCTCGCTCTCTGGTACTGACCAACATTTTTGGTATTACAAGCCCAAACGTAAGTAACCATGATGTTTTGGTTTTGTATTTTTCTCCATGAAAATAATAGTTATCCATCACAATAGAAATTACACGTGCACTCACCTAGTTTGATTCACTTGTTATTTAACAGCCAGTCGCCAAATCAAGGGAAAACATGCCATCATTCGAAAAAACTCTTTTCTCCAGAGACGGGCCTAGGGTCATTGCTATCATTACTTCCAATTCTTCTACTAAAAGATTTTGACTTATGGAGTCCAATTTGATTCCCAGACCTATGCGGATCAATACTGGCGTAGTGACTGCTACTGTTGGAAAAGCGGAAGGGGAGTTCGAGGAAGGTCTTAGTCCTCCAAGGAATCTGACTCAAAAGTGTTGGCGGTCTTCTGTGATGGTTCAGTTGTGTATCCATGTAATTTGGGTCAATACTTGTGTACTTTTCATAAATTTCCTTAGCGGTTTTGCTACTTTTTCGTTTATACTTCTTGTTTTCCTTTGACTGCAGAATAGCTTTGGGATCGAAATAGTCGTTTACAATAACAGGCTCCCCAGATGAATATTTGTTGCCCGACCATCTGCCTCCAGAGTGCTGTCGTCTGCTTCCATTGCTTTTCCGACCATTTGTTTCTATAGTGATGTAGTCATGGAGAGCCTTCTCCACGTTCTTCTCTGTGTCGTATACATTGAAATAGGGGAGCGTCTCCTGGGAATCTTTCTTCTGAGTTGGACGAAAAGTCCCATTGAATGTGTCTGGTTTTTCAAACTGAAACGATATGCCAATATTTACATTTAAGAGAGTCCATTTCAGGTATTACTAATTCATATATATATATATATATATATATATATATATATATATATATATATATATATATATATATATATATATATATATATATATATATATATACATATATATATGCACACAAACACACACACACACACACACACATATATATATATATATATATATATATATATATATATATATATATATATATATATATATATATATATATATATATATATATGAGAGAGAGAGCATGAAGACAACGACAAGGAAATAGTGGAGACGGTGCAAAAAGTTGCATAGTTCTCGCACCACCACTTGTCACGGAATTGTATTTAAAAAATTGTATTATTAAGTAAATGTACTCTGGTTTCGTTTTTCGTGTACAACGATACCCGAGAGTGATCAATGTATAGTCTACAATACTTCGAAACAGTGAGTTCAGTTTATCTTGCGCTGCAAGTGCGGAGTGTTTTATACGGGAAACCCGAATACACAGACGATGTTGAGCTACATTTCCTATGTATAAATACTTTACATTACAACCAAATCCTTACATTACAAAACGTTTTGTCGATCGGAGGTCTACTTTGAGACCTAGATATCTCCAGCTGTAGAGGTATGTAATTTATTCATTTATATGCATTGTAAGTTGTATATATTGTATTATCATGTTTAAGTCCGTATTTCTGTCGCTTCGACTAGTTTAGTAAATGTTAATTTTCTATTTTTCTGTGATTTTAGCAAGATTTCTAGCATTTAGTGAACGACTGTTTAGTGCATTATGTATCTTATAATTCAACAATTTACTTCTAAACCTGTTTATATAACTTAGCGTATATACCGTCCTTGCATACTACCGTATATACCAGTGTCATGCGTAGTACACGGTATTGGATTATTTTTCAACTGTGTTGCAGTGCTGTGTTGGTGTTGCAATGCTGTGTTGGTGTTGCAGTGCTGTAGTGTTGGTGTTGGTGTAGAGCCGTGTTGGTGTAGGGCTGTGTTGGTACTGTACTGTGCTATGCTGTAGAGCTCTGGTGTAGAGCTGTGTATGCTGCGTTTGCAGTGCTGAGCTGTGCTATGTACGGCCGTGTAGAGCTGCGTGTGCTGTGTAGAGACGAGTGTGCTGCATGTGCAATACTGAGCTGTGTTGTGCGTATGTTTTCGAGTGCTTCGAATATTCCAACGTTGCAAGTCGGGTTGAGGGAGTCGGGTTGAGGGAGATCAGGCGTTGCAGACCAAAGTGGTGGGCGCTGATTGTCTAACCCAGGAATCAACGGTGGTTAGGTGACTACGAATAATCTTTGCTTGTTTGACCAGTGGAACTGGTAGCAAAGAGTTAAGGGAGTATACACATTGCTCCAGATATATAATATTTTAGCCGTGGACTAATGCAGGGTTTTTGTAATACCCAGTGTTTTGCTATTGTGAGTAAAATTATCAATTCGTTATTTTGAACAAACTATTACTTGTTTTGCTATTTTGAGTAAAACTATCGATTCGTTATTTTTAACGAAATATCATTTGTATTTATCTATTGTGAATGTCATATTTGTTATAACGTGAATCGTTCTTTCTTTGTCTTGGTATCGCATTTTTGCATTAAAATCGTACTAATTATGTTTATTAGTCCTTTATTGGGACCCATTCACGCACGCGTCTATCATATTTCATTTGATATTTTAATATAACATTAAATATTGTATCGCATTCCCATCAACCGTGTTTTGTTATTCCGAAAATCCCAAACTCTGTTATCTTGTTACACCACTGAATAGCAGTTCTCTCCAAAATCACTTTTCCATCGATACTAATATAATTTCGATGAGGGACGAAGCCATTTTCTGTCTACCTATTCTTATTGGAATTTTTGTCTACCATTCTAATTGGAATTTTTGACCACCTTTCTATTGGAATTTCTGTCGACCTTTCTTATTGGAATTTCTGTCTACCTTTCTTTTTGGAATTTTTGTCTACCTTTCTTTTTGGAATTTTTGTCTACCTTTCTTTTTGGAATTTTTGTCTACCTTTCTTTTGGGAATTTTTGTCCACCTTTCTTATTGAAATTTCTGTCCACCTTTCTTTTTGGAATTTCTGTCCACCTTTCTTATTGGAATTTCTGTCCACCTTTCTTATTGGAATTGCTGTCCACCTTTCTTATTGGAATTTCTGTCCACCTTTCTTTTGGAATTTTTGTCCACCTTTTTATTGGAATTTTTGTCCACCTTCCTATTGGAATTTCTGTCTACCTTTCTTTTTGGAATTTCCGTTCACCTTATTCTTTCGGAATCTAGCGGTCAGTGAATAGTTAGTTAACTTGTAAACAAAGTTTGCTTTACGTTAGGTGTTCAAACATTTACCAAAGTACATGACGATTCTCTGTGAAATTTCGATATTTATATTTTAGAGAATCTGTGATATCAGCTACTAGTTTCTTTTGTTTTGACAAGCAGTCTATGTTAAATTAAGGTTTCATTGGTTAGACTGAGTAGAAACAAACTTGTCGATATTTATAATAAAATTTATAGTAAATTTTTTGGCTAAACTATCTTATTTCTCATTTATATCGTTATTAAAGGAACTAGATGGATTGGAAAGAGAAGTCACGTGTTAGTGCTTCATGTACATGTACTTGTTTAAGAAACACATCTCAAGAACTTAATTTATTTTCGTTTTTATCATACTATGTAGTCTGTAAAAGAAAACAAATAGTTTTGCTTTGGTTTGCTTTGACTTCATGGCATTAGACAGATATAGATAAGGCAGTACATACCAGTGCTTTAAGTTTCGATTCATTATTGGTGATTACATCATCGTCTTTATTATCCGGCGTAACAGGTGCCACAACCACACGGCATATATTTCCCTCCTTCATGTACTCGCTTACTTCTTTCTGCCATGTTTCGATGAACTTTCTTTTGCTGCTGCTCAGCATTTTTGAAAATCCCCTTTGAAGGGCTGATGTATCTGGTTGATAATCCCCTTTGAGGGGCCGTGGTATTTAGCTAACTCTTTGACAGCAGCTGGAAAGGTTCGAGCATTACCAAGCAATGGCTTACAGTAAAACTTGCCATTCTAATTTGTCAATGTCGTTAAAACCATTGTCAAGGTTCGATAAGGGCATGAAACAATATCTGTTAGGATATAAAAGAAAACAATGTAGTGGAATGGGTCTATTACAGCTCTCTCCTTTCTGCATTGCTGAGTATAAAGCAGATTATCGCCAGTTAGGTCGACACTATTTGACCAAATGGAAATGTCACGGCACCAGACCATATTCTGCAAAAGTCCATGCCCTGTGTGAACTTGATATTTTTTGCTGACAAGTAACAATATATAAGACTTGTCCAACCATCTGGCATTTTATGCAGACAAGAAACAACACACAAGACTTGTCCAACCATATGGTACTTTTCGCAACGTACTTAGTTTTCAGAATCTCAGTACAAGTGAATGAAATAAGTCTCCATCTTGTAAACATGAAAAAAAGATTAAGATTGAATTAAATCTTACACGCCATTTGTAAATCAGTCTTCATAAAAGAGTATAAATAACAGATTAAGACAGTACTCCGGGGAAAAAAAATCCTAGTCTCACTTCAAGAGTCAGAAACATGATGAAAATTTTGCATATCGACCTTGAAACATGGTTATTTGAAACATAACAGGGACAGTATGACCAAATACGTTTGAGGAAATTTTTGCAAAATTCGAAAAGTCATAGACAAGCAGGTATTAAACGAGGGTCCCAAAATAATCATAGTGCATGAACTGTTGTAAATAAGCATAACGTTCCATTTTCTTAAACTCCGGTATCAGACTTTGAACAGCTATATAGAACATTTTATAGATCGGTATTAGTTCTATTTAATATTAGATAAAGAATATAAATGCATATTTGTATCGATTTTATGACTTTTTATATTACCTTCCGTCAATCGGGCTTCAGAACAAATCATTCCTGCGAAACATCACTAGCTGGTTTGATGGCTTTCTGATCAAAGAATATTGATAACGGGAAATCAATAGGAGTTTTTTGTAAGACTTGATAACGGGAAATCAATAGGAGTTTTTTGTAAGACTTGATGACGGGAAATCAATAGGAGTTTATTGTAAGACTTGATAACGGGAAATCAATAGGAGTTTATTATAAGACGTGCGTAAAGATTCATTTTAATACTGTGAATTATAAGTTTCTATTACCTAAATTATCGGCATGTAATGTTACAAAACTCTTACTGTATTTTTCTGACTTTAACTGAATATTAGAAGTAGATTGCATGATACGAGTTGGAGATCCATGTTGGCTTTAAGGAATAACCATTACTGAGGAATCAGTTTTAGGTCTAAGCAATGGGTTCATGACAATACAACTTTAAAATTACACAAAACTTATTGTATTATCTGCTCAACACACAGGCAGCCAAATGTAGAGAATGATAATTAGACCCTGATGTACATACAGTGAAACTATTACAAGGCAACACATTTAGGTGTCTTTGTTGATGCTTCTCGATAAGGCCACCAGCAGATGATATTCTAATTTTACCTGGGGAACCTGGCAGTGTCTCCTATATGTGATCACCAATATTTACCATTATAACAATGCTAACGGAAGCAACGTCAACTTATAAATCACAAATGTAGATAATAACATCGCTTGATTTGCATTTTGTTTATGTATGTCGTTTTCGTGAAAGTATCTTGAGATTAAATGAATTTATTTCAACTTCTGAACACCATAAAATGGCAACCGTAAATCTGCCAGTTGACCACAAATATGGCGGCTGATAACGTCATTCTGGAACTACGTTTTATCTGGTCCAGCCATTTTGCAACAATTCTTTTCAAGCAATTAAAAAAACTAGAAACAGAAAAGGGCTAGAGGTTTTGTGTCTCAGTTGATTTTAATGATACCATTATTTTTTTTTGTCTTACTCCAAACTTGATATACTCATTTGGGAGTTACCTGTAATTAATGTTAACCACAGAGACATACAACTTACAAAAATATGGACGATGAACTGGGTTTAGAACAATGAGTGCGTGGTAGTCTGAAAACCGTGATTTTATACAAACAGCAATTTAAGAATGTTTTACCTTGCTCCAATACATTCTTAATAAACAGTTTACATAGCTTACTCAGATACAGATAAAGTCCAAATGCACAGTTTACATAGCTCACTTCAATAGTCTAATGGAACAGTTAGTTTTCATAGCTTACTCCGATACAGTCTAATTGAACAGTTTACATAGTTTACTCCAATACAGTCTTATGGAACGGTTTCCATCGCTTACTCCGATATAATCTTAATGGAACTGTTTGCATAGCTTACTCCGATATAGTCATATAGAACAATTTACTAAGCTTACTTCCTTTTCAGTATAATGGAACAGTATACATTGCTTACTCCGACATAGTCCAATTCAACTATTTACATAACTTACTCCGATACAGTCCAGTTAAACAGTTTACATAGCTTACTCCAATATACTCTAATGAAACAGTATAATAATAATAATAATAATAATAATAATAATAATAATAATAATAATACAAAAATTAAAAATAAACACCACAAAATTAGAAACAGACAACATGCTGTAAATTATTAAGGTAAGGATACGTTGACAAGAATACATTATTAGGTTATTATGACTTTTATTGCTGTTGAAAAAGATGGGTTTTAAGGGCGCTCTTGAATGAGATCACTGCTTTTTTTGTCTAAGTGCAGTGGGCAATACGTTCTACGTTGCTGGGCCCTGGTATGCAAAAGAATGTTGTCCATATGATTTCAACTTCACAGTGGGAATATTGAGAATGCGAGTGTCAGAAGAGGAGCGTAAGCATCTTACAGGTGTATACACATGGGTGAGGTCAGATAGGTATGTTGGACTGAAGCCCGTCAATGAAACGTAGCACAGAACAAATTGCGTTTAATTCTGGATCGTATGGATAACCAGTGTAGGGTACAGAGAAGCAGAGAGGCATGCTCTGATCGTGGTACTCTAAGGTTGATCCGAGCAGCAGTTTTTAACTTTTTGAAGTTTCTGAAGTAGATATTGAGATGAACCAGACAGAATTGAATTACAATAGTTCAGTCTTGAAAGTACTAAGGAACACACAAGTGTTTTGTGGGATCAACTGACAGATACTTGCGAATGGATCTGATGCGTCTCAGCTCAAGATATGCAGCCCGGCATATGTTCATGACATGTTGATGCAATGAGAGAGTAATGTCAAAAGTGACAATGAGGTTTCGTACTGACTGCTTGAATTTGATGTTGGTGCTGCTGATATTTATTGTCTGAAGTAAAGGATGGGAATGATAAAGTCTTTGTTGTAATCAGGATGGCTTCAGATTTATCATCATTCATCTGCAGCTTGTTACATGTCATCCATGATTTCACATCAGAAATGCACCTCTGTCTTGGATGGTAGCTTCAACTTCAGCTGGATGGCTAGATTTGTATATTTGAGTGTCATCAGCATACAATTGGTGAGACACTGGATGATGATCTATGACACTTGAGAGTGGCTGAGTGTACAGAATGAAGAGAACAGGTCCAAGAACTGACCCCTGTGGAACAACACAGCATAGATCAACTGGGCTGGAGTGTTTTCCATTTGCAGACACAATTTGTGTCCTGTTGACCAAGTAAGACTTAACCTTAGTAAGGCTGTATCATGAATGCCAAATACTTGTTGGGGATAGTGAAGTAATATATCATGGTCTATAGTGTCAAATGCTGCAGAAAAGTCGAGGAGATTGAAGACTGTAGTCTTTCCGCCATCCAAAGCAGAGAGAAGGTCGTTGGCTACTTTTAGAAGAGCGGCTTCAGTACTGTGTCTAGGGCGATATGCAGACTGTACATTGCTAAAACTGCTTGAATTTAGATGGAGATACAAGTTGGGATAGAACAACTTTTTCCAAGACTTTTTTTTACATGAATGGGAGAATAGAAACTGGGCGGTAGTTCTTTAGATCATTATGGTCAAGTGTTTGTTTCTTCAGTAGAGATTTTACAATGGCAGTTTTGTAAAATGATGGGAATTCCCCAGATGAGAGAGACGTATTAATAACATCAATTAGTGAAGGCAATATTGGATCCAAGCACTCTAGCAGAAGTGACGTCGGAATCGGATCCAGTTCACATGACTTTGGTGCACTCATCACCATTGTACATACTAAATCCAGAGACAGGTTCAAATGATGCTAATGGTTACCGCTAAAAGTCTGTATCGCAACTGTATGATGCTGACGAGTTAGCTGAAATTGTGTTGTCAAGTTTATCTCTGATGGTTTGTCCTTTGTCACGGAAGAAATTTGCAAACTGGTCCGGAAGGTCGACTCGAGAAAAGGTAGCTGTAAGTGGTGTACATTTGTTCCTTGACAGTAGCTTGTTAGTAATCTCAAATAGCTCTTTGCAGCTGAAACTTTCTGTAATCTTATTACTGTAATGGGCCAATTTCTCTGCATGGACTATGTGACATTCTTCTTAGCGGCATCATAAATCTGCTTATGAACAGTGAGTCTTTTGGAAAGCCAAAGTCTCTCTCAGCTTTACGACGGTCTCTTTTAGCAGTGCGAAGCTGGTCCTTAACACTGCTATACCACGGAGAACACTTCTGAATTGCTACTTGGCACTTGGTTGTTGTTTGTCGAGCAATGAACGCAGGCAGTTATCTAGTTGTTCTGCTGTAGTAGGTAAGCTAGTTGTTAGGTTTGCATGGATGTCGTGCATTAGTTTGGTTCTGTTTATCATACGGAGTTTTCTCTTAGTAGCAAATAATGTTGGAGGTTTAGTGACTGATACGTCAAGATAGCATATAATGCAGAGTTGAACTGATGAAAGTTCGTGGGACACCGGGGAGGATTGAAGAATATTATTATCAGGTCTGTAAAGAATTCAATCTAAAATGTGACCATGTTTATGGGATGTGTTGGCTAACTGACTGTTTGAGGTTGAAAACGTGAATGGAATCTAGGACTTTCGATGTGCATGGAGTTTTAGTACTGTCAGAGTAATCGTTGAAATCACCAAGAATAATTAGGTTGCCACCTATAGAATTTCCATACTCCAGGAGATTCGGAAACTGCTCCAAAAAGAGATTCAGTCAGCTTGTTTTTTCTACTAGGAGGAAGGCGTTAGAGGCAGAAAAAATGGACTGACTTTTGTGCTAGTGTGAGTGTAGTTTGGACTAGTTCAAACGATGTGTGGTCGAAACTGAAAGTTGAAATGTACTTAAGAGGGTTGATTATGGAGTTCTTGCGATGATAGCAATTCCTCCTCCGCGGGAGTGGCGGGAGAACGACTTGATGGAGTAACCGGTGGGTGTTAGATCCGCGCACTTGGGTTCGTCGCCTGTTGTTTTTAGCCATGTTTCTGTCATGAAAAAGATGTCGATGTTCTGATCATTGATACAATTTACTATTTCTGTGCGCTTTTCCGATGGTCCTACTGATTGGGCATTGAATAATGCAATGAACAATTGTATCTCTTCAACAGTTGACCGAAAGGTTGACGATCCAATTAGAATTTGAATTAGATTGTCTAAATTAACGGCCGAATTTTTAAATTTCTGTTTCGGAAAGGGCAAAAGGGAGATAGCTGACATTCTTCTTCCTGTTCTACGCCGGCCAGCTTTGAAACATCGCTTCTTTTTTCGCTTCCGATTACAGTTGTGGAATGATAAATGCAGTCCCAGGTCGTTTAGTCTAGTGCACAATGTAGTGGGGAGAGGCAATTAATGACGGTCCATCATAGCATAAACGGGTGGACTGACGAGTAGCACGTAAAGGCGGCGTGTCCGATAACAAAGGAAGCTGCAACCGTGGAGCAAGACAGCTGAAAAAAACCTAATTTTTCTCGCTTCCAATACAAGACGAAGAAACACATTCGAATAGAACAGCCAGTGCATGTTGAACACAATAATACAGACAAAGACAGACAATAAGCACATAGATCATGAGAACGGTACAAAATCCGGACAGCTGACTCAAGTCGGTTAAGCGATAGCGGCCATCTTAAGCTTACATACCTTGCTCCGATACAGTATTATTGAACACGTCACAATATGATATCAGAAAGCAAGCCATTAAAAGACATATTTCTCGGCAAGTATTTTAATGAGCCTTATTTTTTTATTTATCTGTAAGTAAATCAACGAGATTATAGTTTGCAACCCTTGTATGACTTGTATTCTGTTGTATGTCTTCTTTTGTGCAGTAAATGTTATTCAAGGTTTTTTTACTATATACTTGTAGATTGTCATATGTAAACTTGCCTGTAGCGAATTATGTCACACTATACTGATACTATTATTATTATTATTATTATTATTATTATTATTATTATTATTATTATTATTATTGTTGTTGTTGTTGTTGTTGTTGTTGTTGTTGTTGTTGTTATTATTATTATTATTGTTGTTATTATTATCATTGTTGTTATTGTTATTATTATTGTTATTATTATTATTATTATTATTATTATTATTATTATTATTATTATTATTATTATTATTATTATTATTATTATTATCATTACATTTTATATAAGACCAGTGCAAAATTTTTAGCAGACCTGAATTAGATTCTCAATGAAATTCGAAGACGTGGAACTAACTCTTTTTGTGAAAGCAAAGAAATAAAAACGTTATTTGGGGAATTTATGTTAAAGCGAGGAAAGTATATTATGGTCTGGAAAATTGAAAGACGCCGAAAAACAACTATTATATTATTATTATTTATATATGTTGGTAAATTGGGGTGAGCGGTCCTCTATTTCCATCGTAAATGATTGCATTATATCAGAAATGCGTTTCATCTGTATATATTTATATTTATATTGTTGCGTCATTATGGATATTGTTCCGTCTGTTTACCGATTACATCCTGCTCATTTTCCCAAAAGATCATTCTAATGTCAATAAAATATGTCTAATGTAATTTGTAGTTTTGATCATACAGAAAATGAAAATAGAATATGAATATGAATAATGAAAAATTATAATCCTGATGTATAAATCATTACGAATGTCAGAAAATCATATTATAAGCTTTCTCAAATATAATTTGTAGACAGTTTTCTTTTGTTTTTCAAATCTAGTTCTGTTAACTATTTAAAATGGTGATCTAATATTAAAATTTTCTAAAATTCCAGATTTACATTTTAATGTAAGAATGGCTTTATAAATGTATTCATGAAATTTTCATAAATATCGCACATTGTGATAGTTTGTCATTTTCTATACACAATGATTACATACAGCTAATTCGATTCCCATACACCTTTTATCTATTATATGTCTGCTGACTCTAACATGTCTGCTGACTCTAACATGTCTGCTGACTCTAACGTGTCTGCTGACTCTAACGTGTCTGCTGACTCTAACGTGTCTGCTGACTCTAACATGTCTGCAGACTCTAACATGTCTGCTGACTCTAACATGTCTGCAGACTCTAACATGTCTGCTGACTCTAACATGTCTGCTAACATGTCTGCTGACTAACGTGTCTGCAGACTCTAACGTGTCTTCTGACTCTAACTTGTGTGTAGACTCCAACTTGTCTGTTTACTCTAACATGCATTACTGGATTTAAGCATAAGCTAAACAAGCTACAGCTTAAGGCCCAAAGTCTGAATTGAGTCTGAAGAGACCATTCAAATTTATTTTATACAAAATAAGGCCTCTATAGCTTCTCATAGCTTATGACCTCTCTTTGTCTAAATCTGGCACTGCTAACATATCTGCTGACTCTATCATGTCTGCTGACTCTAGCTTGTCTGCTGACCCTAACTTGCCTGCTGACCCTAACTTGCCTGCTGACCCTAACTTGCCTGCTGACTCTAACTTGTCTGCTGACTCTAACTTGTCTGCTGACTCTAACTTGTCTGCTGACTCCAACTTGTCTGTTGACTCTAACATGCAGTAACGGATTTAGGCATAAGCTATACAAGCTACAGTTTTAGGTCCCAAAGATTGAACTGAGTCTGAAGAGGCCCCTCAAATTTATTTTATACAAAATAAGGCCGCTATAGTTTCCTATAGCTTAGGACCTCTCTTTGTCTAAATCCGGCACTGCTAACATGTCAGCTGACTCTATCATGTTTGCAGACTCTAACATGTCTGCAGACTCTAACTTGTCTGCAGACTCTAACTTGTCTGCAGACTCTAACTTGTCTGCTGACTCTAACTTGTCTGCTGACTCTAACATGTCTGTTGACTCTAACATGAAGTACCAGATTTAGGCATAAACTAAACAAGCTACAGCTTAAGGCCCAAAGTCTGAATTGAGTCTGAAGAGGCCCCTCAAATTTATTTTATACAAAATAAGGCCTCTATAGCTTCCCATAGGTTAGGGCCTCTCTTTGTCTAAATCCGGCACTGCTAACATGTCTGCTGACTCTATCATGTCTGCTGACTCTATCATGTCTGCTGACTCTATCATGTCTGCTGACTCTAACTTGTCTGCTGACTCTAACTTGTCTGCAGACTCTAACTTGTCTGCAGACTCTAACTTGTCTGCAGACTCTAACTTGTCTGCAGACTCCAACTTGTATGTTGACTCTAACATGCAGTACCGGATTTAGGCATAAGCTAAACAAGCTACAGCTTTGGACCCCAAAGATTGCGCTGAGTCAGAAGAGGCTCCTCAAATTTAATTTTAAATAAATAAGGCTTCTATTGCTTCCCATAGCTTAGGGCCTCTCTTTGTCTAAATCCGGCACTGCTAATATGTCTGCTGACTCTATCATGTCTGCTGACTCTAACATGTCTGCTGACTCCAACATGTCTGCTGACCCTAACTTGTCTGCTGACTCTAACTTGTCTGCTGACCCTAACTTGTCTGCTGACTCTAACTTGTCTGCTGACCCTAACTTGTCTGCTGACTCTAACTTGTCTGCTGACTCTGACATGTCCTCTTGCTCCAACATTTTGGACATAATCATATATTGGTACTCAACAAGAGCTTGCTTCCTTGCAAACAATTTTTATACCAAACAGAAACAATATTCATACGAAACAGAAGGGAACATGAAAAGTGCATAAACGCGAGTATTTTAAAATAGCAAACATATATTTACACGAAATGTTTCAACGTTTGCTAGATGAAGACATACTTTTTCAAGTGTGCTGAGAACCTAATAATTCTGTTCCAGCGCCAAAATGACCATGAGCATGTAAGTCAAAATAACATATGGTTCGAAAATTCTTGTGTATTGTTCATTGTCCGGACTAAATATCAAGTGCACACAGGGCATGTACTTGTTTTTAGTATGGCTTGATGCCCTGATAGTTCCATTTGGTAGAATACTGTTGATCTGATTTGCGATTGTAAGGAATTCAATCCAACAACAGATATTGTCGAGCTCACACAAGTCCCGTTCCACCCTGTTAATTTTCTCTGTTGCTTTCGTTTCATCTACACTTGCCCATCTTGAATCAATACTCTGGATTCAGCAATATTCCCAGAGTAGAGTAACAAGGTCTAGTAAAAGTCATAATGTGTTAATGCTCGAACCTCTCCAGCTGCTGCCACGGAATGATCCTAGATACCACGGTCCTTTAAAGAGAACTCTCAATCAGATACCACAGCCCCTTAAAGGGGCTTCTCAACCAAACACGACAGCCTTAACAAGATACGACACCCTTTATAAAGGGATTCTCAACCACAGCCCCTCAAAGAGCATTCTCATCCAGATGCGACAGCCCCTTAAAAGGAATTCTCAGCCATGCAGAGAAAAGTAAGACAGAACATGAAGGAGGGAAATATTTGCCTTGTGGTTGTGGCACTTTTCATGCCGAATCATGGAGATGATGTGATCACCAAGAATGAATCCAAACTTAGAGCACTGGTATGTACTGCCTCATCAGTAATGCTCTATCTGCTATCGCAAAGTCAAAGCAGTTTTTTTCTCAATGTACGGATAATATCGAAAAACGCGAATAAAATAAATTAAATTCTTGAAATGTGTATCCCATTCTTAAAATATGTATCTTATTCTTGAGATATTTATTTTATTCTTGAGATATTATCCCATTATTGAGATGTGTATCTCATTCTTGAGATGTGTATCTCATACATATAGAGACTTTTGGAAAGCGTTTTTCTTGGGGTGGGAGGTTGCGTCGCGATAGTCACAGGAAAAATGTATTGGAACCATTCTAAATTATTTTATAAATGCCTGCACAAGGAAGCACTAATACATCTTTATTTTCCAGTCCTACAAATTTCATTAGTAACGATATAAATAAGAGAAAATGTGAGTTTTGCATGTCCTAATTACAAAGTGTTTGCCGTTTTTTTAAAGGTTGCATGTTTATCTAGGAGTGTTTCTTCATTACGTAGCTAAGTAGAATCTAAACGTACTGGGACTACTTGTGTTAATATACAATATGTCAATCGAATATGTCAATCTTTGTGTATCCATACCCTTGTCTGGATACGTAACGAAAACCAAACTTTCCATCAAGAAGTTACATTCTGAAAAGTAAGAAAGATAGACAAAAATTACAATTTTCAAAGTTGATGTAAATCAGTAATGGTGATACAAAATTTACAAAATTGGTTTTTGCGACTGCTTTAAACGGAACAATTGTACAAAATCTGTCTTTTCTTTAAAAAGACCTACAAAAACAGTCTTGCCAAAAAGACCGACTCACCCAGTATGATCTGAGGTCGCAGCATGATTATACATTGATTAAAAAATTCTCTCTCTCTCTCTCTCTCTCTCTCTCTCTCTCTCTCTCTCTCTCTCTCTCTCTCTCTCTCTCTCTCTCTCTCTCTCTCTCTCTCTCTCTCTCTCTCTCTCTCAGAAATGAATGTTTAATAATTGCAATCGGCTCATTCAAATTTGATTTTTTGGGGGGTAAGGGGGTAATTATTGCAGTTTGAAAAGTCAGACTCTGTGAGCTGCTCTCTCTCTCTCTCTCTCTCTCTCTCTCTCTCTCTCTCTCTCTCTCTCTCTCTCTCTCTCTCTCTCTCTCTCTCTCTCTCTCTCTCTCACACACACACACACACATACACACTGGAAATGAATGTTTAATAACTGCAATCGGCTCTTTCACATTTAATTTTGTGAGGGTATTTATTGCAGTTTGAAAAGCCAGATTCAGTGAGCTGGGCTCTTCGTCAAACCCAAAAGAAAGATTCCAATGAGAAGTTCACAGTGCACCACGTGGAGAAGGGTATCTCGAACAACGTCACCATGGTACCAAACATCCGGAAGAGCAATGGGAGCAGACGGTCGGACAAGAAATATTTATCTGATGAGCCTGTTATTGTAGATGACCATTTATATACTAAGGATTTAGAAATTAGACACTCAAACGAAAACAAGAAGTATTAACGACAAAGTATGCAAACCGCGAAGACAATTTATGAAAAATACACAAGTATTGACCTTAATTATTTGGATACGCAAATTAACCCTTACAGAACACCGCCATCACTTCTGAGTCAGATTCCGTGGAGGACTAAGACCTTTCACGAGCTTCCCCTCCGCTTTTCAAACAGCAGCAGCCATTATCCCATTTTTAAAATTATCATAGGTCTCGGATTCAAATCGGAACCCACCACTTCAACTATGTGGGTAGAAATATTGGAAGTATTCCTAATGACAGTATTGACCCGAGGCCCGTCTCTGTAGAAAAGTTTTTTTTATTGATGGTATGCTATTACATGATTTGGTGGCTTTTTGGCTAGTACAATGTGAATTAGACACGTTGATCACATCTATATGGTTGGCTAATACAATGCGAATCAGGCAAGTTGATCACCCCTATAAAGTTGGCTAAAAAAATGTAAATCAGACAAGTTGATCACCCCTATAAAGTTGGCTAATACATAGTGAATAAGATAAGTTGATCACCCCTATAAAGTTGGCTAATACAGTGTGAATCAGACAAGTTGATCATCCTTATAAAATTGTCTAATACAGTGTGAATCAGACAAGTTGATCATCCTTATAAAGTTGGCTAATACAATGCGAAACAGACAAGTTGATCACACCTATAAAGTTGGCTACAATGCGAATCAGACAAGTTGATCACACCTATAAAGTTGTCTAATACAATGCTAATCAGACAAGTTAATTACACCTATATGGTTGGCTAATACAATGTAAATCAGACAAGTTGATCACCCCTATATAGTTGGCTAATACAGTGTGAATCGGACAAGTTGGTCACATCTGTATGGTTGGCTAATACAATGTAAATTAGACAAGTTGATCACCCCTATATAGTTGGCTAATACAGTGTGAATCAAACAAGTTAATACAGTGTGAATCAGACAAGTTAATACAGTGTGAATCAGACAAGTTGGTCACATCTGTATGGTTGGCTAATACAGTGTGAATCATACAAGTTACTACAGTGTGAATCAGACAAGTTGATCACATCTGTATGGTTGGCTAATACAGTGTGAATCAGACAAGTTAATACAGTGTGAATCAGACCTATAATTTGTATTTTGATGGATAACTAATATACTCTTGGAGAAAAATGCAAAGCCTAAACATGGCGACGTAAATCTGGGCTTGAGACTGGATCTTAACGTTGGCCACCACCAAAAAGCTAGACATTGTGCAAACTGTTGCGCTGAAACTGCTTTCGTTTAAAAATATATATATATATATCTTTAATTCAGAATGTAATATTTTTTCTTCGTTTTAGTCTAATAAACAAAATAACGAAGAATGGAATTTATTTTGTCTCAGGATGCATGTGCGTGCTATGACATTATTGAAATTAGATAATCACACTGGCAGTATCAAATCTGGTTAAGTTTCGAACCTAACTGCATTTGATAAAGTTATTTTTGAATAAAATTTCTCCTTGAATATAAAAATACTTTTATGTGTTCCCTTCCATATCCCAGTGTTCTGTAACATTCCCTTTTGAACAAATGGGTCTAGTGTAGAATAGATAATACTCAGAACAAACAGGTTTCGTACAGAATAAGAGGGTTATTGGTTTAATGTCATTACTCAGGACACAAGTTGCGGCAAATATATTTTATGGAGGAAAAACACTGAGATACCCCGGGAAGAACCACCGACCACATAAATAAAACTTCTCACTATCCACTTTGGCCGAGTCTGAGGTAAGATGTCAGTGATCTGCAGAGACGAAGTCATTATTCCATTCAATCACCCTGGTCCCTTTCTATATAAGATCATTTAGGAAGCATGTGTTTTCAAAAGCTATTATTATGAGCATTTTTTATGAACATTTTGGTATCTTGTTAAATGTTTTCATTCTGGACCGTTTCAGGAAGAAATTTCTCACATTGCAATTGTTATAGCATATCAATTTGAGAGAGAGAGAGAGAGAGAGAGAGAGAGAGAGAGAGAGAGAGAGAGAGAGAGAGAGAGAGAGAGAGAGAGAGAGAGAGAGAGAGAGAGAGAGAGAGATGCTGCGTTGTGGATTTTTAAAAAAATATTCTTTTATGATTGAACACAACCTTGACAGAAATATTTAATAAAGCTTTTATGTCTTGAAATAGATTTGATATGACTTTGTATAGAGTTTTCATAATAATTATTAAATATTTTGATTTAATCATCGTATCAAACCAGGATGGCTACTCCAGGGTATTCCTACGCATGGGACTTTTACTCTTACTGCCTTAACACTAACTAACCTTCATTTGCTGATGTACCTTAAAATGCTAAATCAAAATCAAACGTAAGGCAACTGTACCAACTTACCTAGAGATAGATACTACATTTATCTTAGGTGAACTAGTTGTTACCTAATGTTGGTAACTTTTTTTACCATGGTCTTTAAATAAGGCCTCGAAATCACATAACGTTGCATCAACATATACCATTATCTTTAAAGAAGGTCTGGAAATCACATCACAAAACCTTAAATCAACCATACCATTGTCTTTTAAATAAACCTCGAAATCAGTAAACATTGAATAAACCTATACTGATTTTACCTTATCAAATTAAAATAAAAGAAAAGCCGTTTATGATTGTTTCACAAAATATCTCAGGATTAAACTAGGCTAGAAATTTCACGATCTTATGATCTGCTTCAATAATATCTTGCCTATGTTTTCACATTACCAATCTATATTTTTCCACTTCAGACCCCACGTTTCACACACACACACACACACACACACACACACACACACACACACACACACGAGCGCGCGCTAAAAAAAAACTCCGTCTGTCACTGTCTTTATCGTTCACCCTAATAAATGTATCCCTAACTATACAAGAATTTTTGAAGTAAAGCTACATGTGATGGATGCTGGGTGAGCCTGACCTCTTGATTGATTGATTAGCTTGGATGGCTACAGAAATCGTCTCTCATTTGTGTACGTTGATATTTGAATTCTGCTATCAGACTTTTGCCAGGTATCGCACCAATCCTCAACCGAATCTACTTGTATGTATGTATGTATGTATGTATGTATGTATGTATGTATGTATGTATGTATGTATGTATGTATGTATGTATGTATGTATGTATGTATGTATGTATGTATGTATGTATGTATGTATGTATGTATGTATGTATGTATGTATGTATGTATGTATGTATGTATGTATGTATGTATGTATGTATGTATGTATGTATGTATGTATGTATGTATGTATGTATGTATGTATGTATGTGCGTATGTATGTATGTATGTATGTGCGTATGTGCGTATGTATGTATGTGCGTATGTGCGTATGTATGTATGTGCGTATGTATGTATGTATGTATGTGCGTATGTATGTATGTGCGTATGTGCGTATGTATGTATGTGCGTACGCACGCACGTATGTATGTATGTGCGTACGCACGCACGTATGTATGTATGTGCGTACGCACGCACGTATGTATGTATGTATGAATGTAAGTATGTATGTATGTATGTATGTATGTTCATGAAACATATTGAACAGTTAAAAATGCCACGTTCAGGCATACGTCGGTGTCCATCAGCTAAACATTTTAATTTTTAATGAACCACTTTGTGTCTAACAAACATTTTGGGCAATACAAAAAAAAAACAAAGGAAATAAAGGCCTTGTAGTATTACATTGTATGTTATTGGCAATAAAAAAATAACAAAGGAAACGAAGCCTTTATAGTATCGCATTGCATGTTAGGAGAATCTTGAGTCGATAACCGAAATAATATTTTATACGGCAAAAGAGCACAACAAAAGAAGAAAAGATAACTGTTCTTGCATTCAATTTGACAGTTATCAGTTTTGGTCCTTGTCCAATACACGTGGAATAAGTTATCAGTTTTGGCCTTGTCCAATACACGTGGAATTGCTGAAAGCCTATACATTTTATTGTTAATACCCATTTCGTCTTAGTTACAAAGCGCCTGCAAGTTTCCATTTACATTCTTTACCTTGTCTAATATGGATGGGAAGTTCTTTCACTACCAGCGTCAATTACCTGTTAGGGATACGATCTTCTTTCATTACCAGCGTTAATTCCCTGTTAGGGATACTATGTTCTCTCATTAAAGGGTATATTCCCTGTTAGGGATACGATCTTTTTTCATTACCAGCGTCAATTCCCTGTTAGGGATACGATCTTCTTTCATTACCAGCGTCAATTCCCTGTTAGGGATACGATCTTCTTTCATTACCAGAGTCAATTCCCTGTTAGGGATACGATCTTCTTTCATTGCCAGCGTCAATTCCCTGTTAGGGATACGTTCTTCTATCATTACCAGCGTCAATTCCCTGTTAGAGATACGATATTCTTTCATTACCAGCGTCAATTCCCTGTTAGGGATACGATCTTCTTTCATTACCAGCGTCAATTCCCTGTTAGCGAGACGATCTTCTTTCATTACCAGCGTCAATTCCCTGTTAGCGAGACGATCTTATTTCATTACCAGCGTCAATTCCCTGTTAGGGATACGATCTTCTTTCAATACCAGCGTCAATTCCCTGTTTGGGATAATATGCTTTCTCATTAAGGGGTACATTCTCTGTTAGAGATACAATTTTCTTTCATTACCTTGGTAAATTCCTGTTAGGGACGCTATGTTCTTTTAAGACATGTATCATTCAGGAATGAAAACACAAAGAAAAACCCTGGCCAGCAAAATCCGTGTGTATTATTTTAGCATGCATAAATGTTACCTAGCAAATTAGATTATAAAGATGGTTGTCAAAATATATCCTGTTCCTTTACTTTGTTTGTTTGGGGGGGGTTGTTTTTGTTTTTGTTTGGGGTTTTTCTACACAACATAAATAATGACATAACTCTATAATGTACAGAAGTCGACAATTTTCAGACGGCGGTATAACAATTTAGTAAGATCAATGAGAAACCAATAATGCCGGGTTCAGGAGATAATGTTTAATTTGCTACAAGTTAGACGGATGACAATGTGGCCAAAGAGTGTTGTCTTACAAAACAATAGACAATTTATATTTGTAAAATATCAATTATTGATTTGAAGCTTATAAAGATATAATTCAATATTTCAGAAAAGAATTAGATGTACGTATGTTTTTCATGACGATATCATCGCGAGAAGAAGGAATCAAAGGACAAGGTACTGCTGAAAGAAGGAACGTCTGATGTGAGTATAGATATAAATTTGTCTCAATTTATAAATTTACAAATAGTCACTATGTCATCAGACACGGAGTTACAAATTGAATTTACAAATTGAAGAACAAGTAAACTTTACATGGTCAATCTAACTTAACCAGCGAAAGCAGAAGAATAACTTATGGAGAAGAAAGTTTGATGTCAGACATATTGACCCTGTGTACAAAGTAACTATACTAAAAGATCAATCTTGCTATAGGCAAATAAGGATTTAACGGTAGTGGATTTGGTGTCTTTTCATTCATACGAACTCGCGCGCAGGTGAGTGTACGTGTGAATGAAAGAAATTTATTTGATTGTGCTGGAAACACGACTTTGTAGTGGTAACCAGTTTTACTGACTCGTTAGATGCTGAATTGTACATCTGATTAACAATCGTGTGCAACGGCAATATTTATTACCATTTTCACGTTTGTCTTTTGCTTGCTTTCTTAAACGAAAGTTTGACAATAGTTTGTTACGTAATTACTTTTTTACTGTGCTAGAGAAAGAAAATAAAGTATTAATTCATTGTGTTACCTAGACGTTGTTTCTTTACTGGTCATTTCTGCTGAGACAGTAGTATGTTAATAGGCTATTCTTAAACCAAATGCGGATTCTGGACCAGAACCCCATCTCCTTCCCAAATTTGGAAAGAGGATTCCCGACCTCTAGATTTTTTTCATATGAAACAATGAATTATTATGCTCATTGTTTACTCCGTTAACTTTACATTGTCCGAATCGTTCAATATTCCCCGATATTGAACACCTTCATATTGCACTCCTCCCGCTTGATGCACGTGAGCGCGCGGTATACTATGAAGTTAAAAAGGTCGGTGGGAGGAGCTATATGCGCATGAATACTATAATTGTGTAATTAAATGAATCTACAATTGTTAACTTTATTATGTTAATAATAAAATAATAACTTTTGTTATTAAATATATTTGGTTGTGAATTTTATTATTAAGTCTTTGTTAATGAAACAAAAATGAGCATATAATAAAAAGGTTACTGCATTTGAAGGTCGTGCAGTATAGCCATCAGAAAAACTCGTTCATATTTTCCCTGCTGACTCTCATAGGTAGAATATCCGTTAACATACTGTCAATAATACAAAACTCGCGTATTAAATCGTCCATATCATATTTTACATCTTGCACATAAGTTCGCATTTGATTAAGTAATTTTTGTAAGTTATATTTGTTGTTTTACAAGATTTTTTGTTTCGAGTTTTGGTTCAATTTTTTTTTACAATTATTGAAGGAGAGACACCGACACCAGATATTATTAACAAAAACAGATTTAATAATGCTCCACTTGAGATTATACCAGATCTAGTTATTAACAATGGCAAATATTACTCGAAGTATTCTACGGTAGTATTTATAACATTCTTTTACACACCAGAGGTATTTATAATAAAATTTGTAATATTGTACTAGTGCGTCAACATCTTGTTTTGGAATTTCTTCTGAAATATTATTAATTCGATGATATATTTTTTCATTATACAATATTTTATACAAAGACAAAAGTTCTGGCACTAGAAATTGAATCAAGAAAAGAACAAAATTTATTATTATTAGGTTCAGCTCTAAAAATTCTATACTTGTCATAAACATCTGATGAAGCATCCTTATAAGTGCATATGTTATCTTTAACTAATCGTATGAAATCAAAAGTATTTCGTACTTCACGTTCATACAAATTTGTTTCATTCACCAAATTAATGTAATCGCTTTCTGTTTCATCTATATATCTTAATACCAAGCTTATTTCATCTAACGTGAAATTTTTTAGAAGAACATGTTGTCTGATAATTGCATATGCGTCTATAAAATTTGCTAGCATTAAGTTTTTGAGTGATTTTAGTTCAATTTTTAGCAGATCAATATTAGAAGATACTTTCAACATTAATTTTTTTATCTGTTTTTGTGAATATTTTCTCGATTTCACTGTAATAATTTCGTAATAAAAGTTGTTTAGAGCGCTGAATTGATGGAAGTTGAATATCACCTTCTTCACATATGTCGTAATAAGAATCAATTGTTACTGACAAATTTGTTTCACCGAGTTTATCCAAAAAAAAACGTTTCTCACTCAATATCATTAAGATCTCTAATATCATCGTCAAAATCTTTAATTATATTTAGAGACTTATCAACAATAATTGGCTTAAATTATGGGTCTTTTATACGTATCTTTGGCAAAATTGCGTTTTAGTACGCTTAAATAAGTAACTCCGTGTCTGATGACATAGTGACTATTTTAATTAGGGTTTCTTTGTCGTGGTAGAACATGCCGAGATGTATATACATTTTTCAGTTTGAACAACTATTATATACTTTCCTTTTACTTTGTATTCTTATTATCCTTGATAGTTTGTCTAGATTATCATAGGTATCGTTCATTTGTTTTTCCACATGCACTACTCGTGTTTTTAATAAACCTGACCTCATTATCAAATTTATATTTCCAAAATCAAACTCGAGCAACATTTTTTAAACAGGATTTCAACAGACAATCATCAGGATGTCAGTATCCGCTTATAATATCAAAGTTTACTAATGCTTCTCTGAGTTGTGGTATTATCATATGTAAAATACGAGCAAAATTGTATCTCCTTCCAACAATGGAGAATTTATCGTTGAAATTATAACAATTTTGTATTTATTTCACGTGCCGCTAATGATATGTCTCTAACATATTTTTCTGGATTAAATATATTATCATAAAATTCCCTCGTAACAGTTATAATTGGTTATTCTGACGTCATTTTATAGCATTTGATTAAATTTGTTAATCTAGTGTATATATTTGAAATGCTTTTAGTCCTGGAAAAGGATGTTCAGCTAAAACATTAACCCGGAAATACAAGTAGTTGTTAACAGTATTCGCAGTTGAAATTGTAAAATAGTGTGATGTTGTGATATACGCTTTACTTGTCATATCATTAAGGTTAACTGGAACATATGTCGTAGTTATTTTTGTATCTCTCATGTTTATACTGTCACTCGCTTTCATGGACAGAATCGGCAAGTCGACACTATCTTGGTTAAGAACAACCACAGATTCTGTTCAAAGTGCAATTAATGGTTTATTTATGTGGCAAAGAGCATCACAACAAGGTGTTTCTGCACCGCGACATATATTCGTTGCTCTTCAAAATGCTGCACGATTAAATGATCTAACGCGTAGCGCAATGATATTTGACAAACTTGGTCATGGAGAAAAATAAATCTGGAGACTGACAGTTAGAAAAGACATAGCGGTTGCTGATGGGAGGAGAGTCCAGCAGGCCGCAGAGGAATTCGAGAGGAAGAATCATGCAGCAGCAAACCAAGCAAATCAGACTTCATTGTACGTCTGCTCCAACTGCAATAGAGACTGTCACTCACATATTAGCCTGCACAACCATGACAGACAATGCCTAAACCCCAGAAACAGACAACACTCCAAGGGCGCTACTCAGATGGTCTTCCGAGACTAAGCTGCCAATGATGATGATATGATGGACAAACAATCAAATCCAGCTATGATATTTTCCAGAGGCAAATAGAAAAATACAGGCGCGATATATGTTACACAGCGTTATACACAAATACCTAAAGTAATCAGAGATAACTGTAATATTTTAGTTGTTTTTAACGGAGTTGATAATCATACGCTGCAAAATATTAATTATACCTGATGTTTAGGTGACATGGATATGATTAAGTTCAAACACGGTTTTGTTCAGAATCACATGCTACTCAGTTTGTTTTTATAACAATAAATTTACATAATCCGAGGTCAAGATCTAACGGACTTGATCCAATATTTGGATAAAAAGCACAGCAGCAGGGAGGGTGGGCTGACACAATTATATGCACAATCACATCAATGATCACTCACAAAATTTTATGAACACAAGCGTCAACAGCGTAGTAGCACGGCGAACTAACGCTAAGGAGAGAATCTGGATCAGTTAGATGGTTCAGTTTTTATCGCTATTAACCTTTTTTTAATTTTTTTTCGTGTGAATCTTTATTTTTATATATGTTAGCTCGAATCCAATTTGTACATTAGGAACTACTCTGACTATATACAATGGACGCGCATGAAGCATAAGCTTTAGATTTGTTTATGGATGAACTAAAGAAGATGCTTCGTCTATTTGAAAGTGGAGATTATAAAGTGAGCGGTGTGGATGAGTTACTCAGTCACAAATAAACTTTTAAACAGGCAAATAAACGTGAGAGAGGCAATATTGAAATCCCATTCGGAACATTTAAACAATTATTTTGGAGAAATGTTTGTAACTTTTCGTAAATGGAATGCTGAAGATTACGGCCATTGCTCTATGCAAAAAGAAAAACATTTTGAGACCAAATGATATCAACGTACTCAATTTAGAGACAATGCAACCAATGATTTTGATAGAAAAGGAACGGCTTCAGAACTAGTAGGCATCGGGTGACAATTAGTACTTCCATTTAGTACCCACGAATGTAGTTCTATCCTATTTTTAAAACATGTTTTCCTCTCTCATTTTGATGGTGATTAAAGAGTTTTATTTGTACATTTTTGGTAGGGATTTAAAGGCAATTGTTTATTCTTGAGAATATGAGCTTATGGTGTGGCTGTCTGTGTGTATTTTCGCGACAGTACACAGTGATTAATAAGGCCTTGGTGATGATTCGGAAGTCAAATCTGCGTTCCATTGCACGGTGCTTTGTTTACAATTCAGCCTCTCAAAACCAAGCAGGTGAACCTTTCACAAGATCTTCACAGTGAAGTCATCTTTGAAGGTATTTTTGATTAATATATGATTTGTATTCATTGTCACACAGTACAAAGTTAAATACTGAGAAACAAATGTAAAAAATATAAAGTAAAGTTAATTGTTTTATATGGCCAATAAGCCAAGACGACGATGAATTCGTATTTCCGCTTGAAGAAGGAACTGTCACACACCAACTACTTTCCACATTTCCTAGTAAACTTTTTTGATAGTGTTTCGGATTTAGCCTAGGGATAGGCGCCACCCAGGTCATTACATATCTGGGGTACCTACAAAGAGCACGTGACAAGGCATAAACGTGTCTCCTTTAGCTCGTAATAAAAATGGCAAAAATATACTTACATTTTTTATCCTTGAATTTTCTCAAAATGTACGTTCTAAGTTCTGCAATCCAAATTACACAATTTATGTCATGGGCTCAGCACCTGATTAAACACCGCGAATTGTACTGTAATTTCGACTACATTTCCAACTGCAATACAATTCTCCTTACTGCACTTAAACTGTAATGGACATTATATTCCATTACGTTGTGTTGATACTTTCAGTTGATATAATTTATCTTTCACATCATTATTATTCCAAACAATCAATGACAGAACAGAAACACACATGCGATTGATTCGAGGCGGGTGTCTTCCTGCTCAAATAACATGTATTTTGTATGGAATTGACACAACTAATAAATCCCGTTCATCACAAGCAGAAAAGCAGAATTTAGTAGAATAGACTGAAGGAAAAATTCCATCCATTCCTAACCAACTGAAAAAAGTTATTTCAATTCCCATTCATGCACAATATGACTCCTAATTTCAATTTTAAGACGAGAGTGATAATTTTCTTCTAAAGTAATATCGAGAGCTTGAGGAAGTTCAGAAGAATTACCGGAATTATTGTTTATATTTCTTTTGAAGGTTCCTTTAACAATGCTGCAGAGTTTTTGAGAGCTAGATCAAGCAAGCATAAAAAGCCATATTTAGATTTATCAAGAAAGCAACAAGATCAATTTTCAGATAATAGTAGTAGTAACAGTTGCTGTTGTTGGTGGTGGTGGTGTAGTATTAGTAGTTGTAGTAGTAGTAGTATTCATATTAGTTGTTGTAGTAGTAGGTGTAGTAGTTGTAGTAGTAAGAAGAATAAGACGAAGAATCTGCAAACCAGCATTTTCACGCGTTTGTTTGTTTCGTTGTTATTTTCTATTTATATCTATGGCATTTTTACTATCATAATTATATTTGTGACGTCACCACCATCCATATTAAGCTTCCACGATGTGGATCAAAATTTGATATCATTTTGCACAATTTCTCAATCATAACCCCAAAAATCTAAAGTCTGTATTTTAAAATCTGTCAAATGATTTATACGTTATTACGAACACAATACCGTACAGGCAGGATCAAATAATCCCCTTTTAAATAATAATAATAATAATAATAATAATAATAATAATAATAATAATAATAATAATAATAATAATAATAATAATAATAATAATAATAATAATAATAATAAAAATAATAATAATAATAATAATAATAATAATAGTCGCTGATAAACTTGTATTGGTCTCTTAGTAAACACGTGTTTGCATTTGTTTCAATTGAATGATTCGTCCTGATGCACGTGATTGTCGTGCTTCACATGGTGGGTCATGTTCCAGCATAAGAAAATATATAACTGGGCTTGTACACGTGTTAGACAAGTAAACATTTCCAGCAGTCACTTGGCATGGTGGTAGAAATAATTGGGGTGGGAAGAAAGATTTGTCACAAAGTGCAAACATGGAGTAAGCAAAGGTAGGTAGGGATGGATTTGTTTAAGACATGACTTAACACAGTACATCCTAGCATTAGAGTGTGTTCATTGAAAAAAAAAAACCACGTTGGGAAGGGGGGTAAATAACATGGATCGATATTTCTTCATCCTCGTTGTTTTTTAGTTTGTTTGTTTTGTTTTTGTTTGTTTGTTGTTGTTGTATTTTTTTTTTTGGTTTTTTTTTCTCTTTCTGTTATTTCTTTCCTCTGTCCTCCTTGAGTCCGGACTGTAATTCTTCTGTTAATAGACCGATTGTACAGGTTTAGTACGACGTTTACCTTGTACAAAGATTTTTGTTGCACCGTCTTAATGGCTGCTTGTTTAAAGTTTGCATGAAAAAAGTAGTTGAATCTTTTAAAATAATATATGGATTAAATTCATGAAATAATTATTTATTTTTTTTTTATTTTTCAAGACAGCAAGAAAAACCGGCATCACAGCAGGCAACTGGCAACTATATCATAATTAACATTTTAAATCATCAGCACCATACAGCATCGTTGACTTGGTTGTCATTGGTAAACAATAATTTTCTGTAAATCCCTATTTTGATCTATAGAGTACGGCTGGATTCCTTGTCTCATTTCAGCTGTACAGTGCATCTTGATTCATACTCTCTGCTTTCAGCTTTACAGTACAGCTGAATTCATTTTCTTTGCTTCAGCTTTACAACTGGATTCCTTATTGGCGTGCAAGATGTCTTGAATAAACCATTTTTGGTATGCATATATCTACAGACTATGGAGGGGGGTAAACAACCAATTGGTGCAGCTTGTTTTCCGAAGCGAGTCTCAGTAGACATAGGTACAATTTGATTTGTTGCAAACGACACGTGATCGATGCAGCTCTCATGAAATTAATCATAACTTTAAATTACTCGCTGTTTGACTCATCCCCGTACTGTCTAAAGCCAATCCAATACGAAATTTTCGTGTCCTCCCCAAAACGATCTTGAAACCAGAAAATAAATTATAAACCCAATAACTATAACATAACCACCACAACGAATGAGGACAATCTTTAGAACATACTGGAATACTACTGAAGTAATATCAAGGGGTGGGGGGCTAGCAAGTACATCATATCCACACGTGTTGTTTACAAAGGTGTAAAATGTAGTCCACACCTGCGTCCTTATTCACAGGTGCCCAATACAGTTCAATTATTCTGAGGGTTTTTTAATGTGGCAAATTATCTTTTCTTACTGTCCTCATCCCATCCCTTCACACCACTCTCATCCCCAGAGACGCAATATTTCTAATAAATTTCCATTAGTAATGCATCTGAATCACGCGGGAACACCCAAAGCAATATACAAGATAGTTCAACATATAGTTAGAACAAGTGCTGCAAATAGGAACATATGGAAATGTCCTAATTTAAACATTTTGCTTAAATCTCTTGTCACATTTAGATTTATTAAAACTACCCAGGGACAGGAAATAATAAAGAATAAACATAATCTAAGTTTCAATAATCTTGTCATCAAAATTGTAAAGAAGTTACATCTTGGAAGGGAAAATATTACCAAAACTGTCTGGTTCTGATCTATCACAAATCGAATTGAGAAGTGGAAGTTATGTCGAGTCAGTTGTGCATTGTAGGTTGTAATGACCCATATTCTATTCATGCAGTACATTCATTCCAGGTGGCTCTTGCATAGTATTGTGGCATTATGTAAATAAAAAGGTACCAAACGTAAGTCAAACAATTGGCTGACTGTTTTTCATTGATGACATGTTGATAATATATCTTCTGGTAAGGAGTCCAGTGTTTAGAGTGCCGAACTCACTACCGAAGGATTCGGGTTCGAATCTTATCGTCTAACCTGCCCGGGCCAGCTGTCGTAGTGTGTCCTTGAAAAAGGGACTACTTGTGTTGTTGTATGGTAAAGTAAAGAAAGGGACTACTTGTGTTGTTGTATGGTAAAGTATAAAAAGGGACTACTTGTGTTGTTGTATGATAAAGTATAAAAGGGACTACTTGTGTTGCTGTATGGAAAAGTAGAAAAAAGGACTACTTGTGCTGCTGTATGGTAAAGTAAAAAAGGGATTACTTGTGTTGCTGTATGGTAAAGTAGAAAAGGGACTACTTGTGTTGCTGTATGGTAAAGTAGAAAAAGGGACTACTTGTGTTGCTGTATGGTAAAGTAGAAAAAGTACTACTTGTGTTGCTGTTGGTAAAGTAAAAAAGGGATTACTTGTGTTGCTGTATGGTAAAGTAGAAAAAGGGACTACTTGTGTTGCTGTATGGTAAAGTAGAAAAAGGGACTACTTGTGTTGCTGTATGGTAAAGTAGAAAAAGGGACTACTTGTGTTGCTGTATGGTAAAGTAGAAAAAGGTACTGCTTTTGTTGCTGTATGGTAAACGTACTAGATAAAGGGACTACATGTGTGATAAAGTACTACTTGTATGATAAAGTAGAAAAAAGGACTACTTGTGTTGCTGTATGGTAAAGTAGAAAAAAGGGCTTCTTGTGTTGCTGAATGGTAAAGTAATAAAAGGGACTACTTATGTTGCTGTATGGTAAAGTAGAAAAAGGGACTACTTGTATTGCTGTAAGGTAAAGTAGAAAAAGGGACTACTTGTGTTGCTGTAAGGTAAAGTAGAAAAAGGGACTACTTGTGTTGCTGTATGGTAAAGTAGAAAAAGGGACTACTTGTGTTGCTGAATGGTAAAGTAATAAAAGGGACTACTTGTGTTGCTGTATGGTAAAGTAGAAAAAGGGACTACTTTTGTTGCTGTATGGTAAAGTAGAAAAAGGGGCTTCTTGTGTTGCTGAATGGTAAAGTAATAAAAGGGACTACTTGTGTTGCTGTATGGTAAAGTAGAAAAAGGGACTACTTGTGTTGCTGTATGGTAAAGTAATAAAACATACTAGATCAAAAATAGCTTCTGGCTGAATCGCTGCCTTAATGTACATATCGACTATTTCATTCCTCCAGTCTCTAACTGTATTATAGACCGCTAACATTTTCACTGGTCATGTGACTGCTATGAATACCATATCAAATAAATGGCCAAGTTAGATTTTATTTAGAGTTAAGTGATTTAAAGTGGCCTTGTCATCAATGAAAATTTGATAGACTCGCAATACAAATGTATGTTGAATCATGAGCCACTGAACCTTGCATGGTGACACCGCTTTTAATGCTTTATTCGGAATACCTCAATGAGTAGAGCCGCAAAAGACCTGTTAATATATGCGTCGTTAATTTAAAGTAAATAACAATTCCTTACATTATTATTGTATTAGGGGGCCCAGAGTGGCCGAGTTGTCTAAAGTGCTCATCGTCTTGGATCGCTGTCATCTCACCTCTCTCTGCGTGTGTTAAGTCTCGGCCAATTTAGGTATGTGAGTAAGCTTGCCAGTAGCTTCTCGTGGATCGGTGGTTCTTTCCGGAGTCTTCCCCGGTTCTAACTCCTATTTATACTGGCCGCCAGGTATAGCCTATCTTGTGCTGGAAATGGCGTTAAACCCTACAACAACTACAACACCATCCTTGTAATAATTGTTTGAGAGAAAGAGAGAGAGAGAGAGAGAGAGAGAGAGAGAGAGAGAGAGAGAGAGAGAGAGAATGACAAGAAATACGACTTAATTGTTATATTTTTATGTGATAATTTTATTAATCTTTTATTGTCAATTTGAAAATAACATTCTGTGAATTCAATAAGAGTGAAGAAGGGATATGCGATCAAGTATAAAATGAATACATGACCTTAAATGGCAATGCGCAGTCTACTCGTATAAAATGAACATGTGACACTGAATGAAAAATACGCAGTCTAGTCGTATAAAATGAATAGTTGACATTGAATGGTGATACGCGGTCTGCTCGTGTGAAATTTGTGATACTGAATGGTAATACGCAGTCTTGTCGTATGAAATGAATAAGTTAAACTGAATGGTAATATGCTCGTCTGCTCGTCTGAAATAAATATGTGACACAGAATGGTAATACGTGGTCTAGTCGTAAAAAAAGAATATGTGAATTGAATGGTAATGCGCGGTCTAGTCGTACAACATGAATACGTGACACTGAATGGTAATACGCTTTCTAGTCTTATGCAAGGAATGCGTGACGCTGAATGGTAATACGCTTTCTAGTCTTATAAAAGGGATGCGTGACTCTGAATGGTAGTATGCTTTCTAGTCTTATAAAAGGAATCCGTGACGCTGAATGGTATTATGCTTTCTAGTCTTATAAAAAGAATGCGTGACGCTGAATGGTATTATGCTTTGTAGTCTTATAAAATGAATACGTGACTCTGAATGGTAATATGCTTTCTAGTCTTATACAAGGAATGCGTGACGCTGAATGGTAGTATGCTTTCTAGTCTTATAAAAGGAATGCGTGACGCTGAATGGTATTATGCTTTCTAGTCTTATAAAAGGAATGCGTGACACTGAATGGTATTATGCTTTCTAGTCTTTTAAAAGGAATGCGTGACGCTGAATGGTATTAGGCTTTCTAGTCTTATACAAGGAATGCGTGACGCTGAATGGTATTAGGCTTTCTAGTCTTATACAAGGAATGCGTGGCACTGCAATTACATTGAAAGATTTCTATCATATTTAGCCTCAGATAGGTAAATTGCTTTTTACTTGCGTACATCTGTAATAACAGAATATTAGTAAAATCCATTTACACACACCATCCACCAATACATGTATTGATCAGCAATATTATTATAAAAACAAACACAATTGCATTGGAAACTAATCCATTGATTTTAGAGCAACTACTGCCAGTGTGTTTCTACGTTTTCTCTTCTTTTTTAATTTTGTATATATGTCTTCCGTAAATCTATTGATCTAATTGTATTTATTCTGTCTTCTCGTTGTTCCCTACAATGTAACAACATTGTTTAGTTCCGCTGTTGCACACTTTGGTAAAGAGTTGCACCTAACATGACCAATATAGTAGAAAAAATCGAAAGTTCCGTTCAAGTTACTTGTATTTGAAACAAATCAATTATCGACTGCTTACAATACATACTAAATGTACGTGACAAGAATACGACCACTCCGGAAGTAGACCAATGGCGCTGTGACATACCGATGCAGTAGACGAGAAGCGTCTTAAATTTCGCGCCAAAAAGTCTGCCGATCTGTATGGCAGAGAGCATTATGACCACGGGGGCTCGTGTCGTTGCTTACCATTTAACTGTCAGTCATACAGGCATACATTAGTATAAAATAATGCAAGGGAGAACACGTTTCCTTTCTCGTGCGACCTATTTAAGAATCAATATGACATTTCAAGCTACATTTCTCTTAGAGAAAAATGCAAAAACAACGTCCTGAATGTGATGCAGCATTTTGATTGAGATAAATACCAAAAAATAAATTACGCTATTCTAAATGCAGCTTGAAATATCAGCTTTGAAAACGTAGAGAAATGTTTTCACTTGTATTACTTTATAATTTATGTATAACTGATAGTTAAATTGTAAGCAATGATACGAACCCCGAGATTTTGACATTTGTTGACATTAACCAAAGGAAATGGACGGATCTTGAAACTTTCACTGACCCAAAAGCCATATGGACAACAGGCATGCACATTATCTAATTTAGCTACTTTGCCCATTCGTATGGTTTACTTGGGTCTTTTGCTCGTCTCTATATAACGTGCGCACTTCGAATTATGAAGTTTTACAATTTACCGTTGAAACGTTCACATAGAAGTGGGTGATCGTGCTGTTTGAATACATTAGTATTGTAAATAGTTACCTTTCCTGGATTCAATAAAGTCTAGCTGGCGTGATTACGTGCCCAATTATTTACCCATTCATCTTGGCTGACTTTTGGCGCATTTTGCTGATGTTTATTTCACATACACATCCACCACAATTTTCCATTTTTTTTTTGTTCTCAGTCCGTTAAGGTCTGCTTTAATGGGCAATTTTGCTCAGCGTTGGTGAAGTGATTTTATTTTTGCATCACATGATATTCTCTGTACGATACAGCCAGGCCTGGCCCTAGTGCAAGGCAAACTAAACAAGCGCCTTGGGCCCCGAGTTTCTCAATGAAATTGTTTTTGCTTGAGGCTCCGCGTTCATCGCTTTGCCTTGGGCCCCGCACATCCTGGGGCTGGGCCTGGATACACAATAATCGTGTCTTTTGACTACTGGCATTTCTATAGTATTATATATTGCTTGTACCTCAGAATTTGCATGCTGATAACATACTCAATTTCAAATCGGTGATACTGTCATAATGTTTTGTTTATCGTTGATACGTTTTATTTGATCGATTAGAAGATATTTTTTCTCGTACAATGCTCTTTCAGCTCGTCTTTTAAAATTGTCCGGCATGAGTTTGATGTAATTATTTTGGTACTGTAGAACATTTAGCATCTCACCCCCACCCACAACTTTTTTTTTTAAAAAAGTGGTATAGTTTTAATTGCTTTCACAATAGTAATTTTTGTATATTGGAGGTCATATGGAAATTAGCCGTAGATTAACGTGCTAGAGACGGTATGAGCTCATATGGGAAATCTGTTAAATGCGTTCATAGGTTTAATACGAAGATGTATTATACAGTAAGACGAGTTTATAGTGTCAAAACTGTTTAAAGGGTGAAAAGTGTTTATGTGGTCCAAAGTGTTACTCGGATCAAACTAGCGTGGTAACATTAATTTTTTTTATCTACAATACAGCACACGCCTCCCTTATTCAGCACGCTGGATATGGTGACCAATATCCCATCATCAACCATGCAGCACCCCATATGTACTATCCAACACGCTCTGTGAAGTGATCAAAATGGAGCCGTCCATTTCCAACACCTTATATATATATATATATATATATATATATATATATATATATATATATATATATATATATATATATATATATATATATATATATTGGAGTCCGGTACATGGTTTTCCTCTTGGAAATTCGTAAAATTGTTGACAACTTTATATATACTGGTCTACGGACTCTCTCTATTATTGTCGGGGTTTCAATAATGTTAACTTTAAAAATTACTCATTCTTGCTTTCACATTTCAAGTAGAATCATTCATTTTGCTTTGTTCAGTTTTTAATTGGGTGGATTTACTTATTCACACTATTATTTGCTGGAATTACAAAATACTCAAATAATGATCCTATACTGGAACATTTGATTGAAATTATAATGGAACCAGATTAGATTTTGGATTATATTATTGTGATAAATAAAAACACACTTAGTTCATCACCACAACACAGGTCACCGACACATTATTCTAATGGAGACTACAGAGACACCAACACATTCAATATCAGAATTTATTTCTAATACTGCTGGAATTCAAATGGAACGTTTGGACTTGTAGTAGAACATATAGGATTATTTGGAATTTAATTCACAATGCTGTCATGTTCAGTTTTGAATTTTAACTTTATATTCTAGTGATTAGGTCATTTGTTGAATTTTAAAAAAAACTTTTTTCTCTGTTTCTGTTAATTAGTTTAAAACCTTGATGTAACAGAAAATTGGGGCGCATTGAATGATATTAAAATCTCTAAAACGTTTCCGAAATCCTTAGTTTTGAAATTTAAATTCTCTTTGTTTGGGAATTTTCTAAGTCCCATGTATTATTTCACATATTTGTGAAATTTACAATGAAACCTTTAGACATTCATAATGTCATCTAAAGTGGATGTGTTTATTTTAAATCCTACACAGGAAATGGTCGATTCTTTAAAAAAGATGAATTGCTTCAGCTTGCCATGCAATATGATCTCTTTGAGGCAACGGCTTCTTTAAAGAGGTAAGAAATTTTTTAAAATATTTTGTTAGAAAATTATACAAAAGAATGTTTTGGATAAAATTGCTTGGGAATTGATTATTAAGTTTCTATCGGGCTCTGAATGACAGTAATGAAATTGAAATTAAAATGCAAGATAGAAGCAGCTAAGAAAATTCACCTTCAGAAAGACAAAGAAATAAATGCAGCTACAGAAAGAAGAAAGAATAGCAGTTGCGCAAAGAGTAAAGAAGGGTCATACATTTAAAGAAAGAATAAAGAGAATTACAATTGCAGAAAGAGGAAATATAGAAAGAGAAAAGGAAGATAGGCTAATGCTATTGTAATGTGAAAAAAAGAGGAGGATATACCGATGCGTATAGAAAGAGAAAAATAATCTTTGGAATACAAATGGAGAAGGAAAGAGAAAAGGAACAAAGGGAATTTTAATTTAGATTTTAAAACAAATTAGAAGTGACAAATGGACCTTCTGTTCCCTTTTACACAGTTTTTTTTATGTAACCATAAATACATTTGTACCCTCTTTAAGAAAAACAAGTAGATGAATATTTTTCTCATTTTGAAAAGAATGCTTAAATTTGAAAAATGTCCAAAAGAGCTTTGAACTCCATTAATTTAAGGTGTACACATTGGTAAAGATCGTCAAGTCTACATTTCACTGTCAGTATAACAAAGTGCTCATATTGAAGTGGCTATATCTTGAACAGTTATGACTTAGTACCTGAGGCATATTGACAAAAGTCTTAGGAACTGTAGAAAAAAGAAAATGTTGACAGACATATGTCGAATTTGCATCATAAAGATAACAACTATTTAATAGGCGGTACTCGGTCAAGAAAGTTAGACTACAGGAACCTCAGAGAGCTCTTATTGATTGAAAGGTTCCAGAATTACGTCCAATGCAATCAGAGTGTCGTTTTGGAGACAGATTGCCACATTTGAAACAGCCTTTTATAGACTCATTGTTAAATTCCCATTTGATGCCAAACAGACCCATAATGTCAAAAAGGATTTCCTTTAAAACTCACAAAAATAGTGGCATAATATTATTTCCTTTTTTACCCAAGTGCTACACAAAATGGAGGCCTAATGTTAAATTTCCGTTTGACCCTACCATGCATTGATCTCTTGTAACATTGGATTCCCGTTTGATCTCAAAACGTCTCACAATACTGCTACTTTGGTGTATTTTCCTGTATTTTAATTAACAAAAGTAAGTTTCATATATTTTGGCAATGTATTTTGACATTGCATGTGTCACCAAACCTCTTTATGGTAAGAGTTTGATAGAATATGTATTACTTACAAACGTCATTAAATTTATAGAATGAGAAAACACTAAGATCTTCACAGCTGACCAGTATCTATAAAAAAAGAGAGTGGTTGGGTTATGAATATTTCTTGAAACGTAATCAATTATATTCGGTAGTTTCATTTAGCCATGGGTGTTTAGAACACTACTAGAAGCTTTGAATTATTGAACGCCTTTTTCAAATAAATTATGTAATTGTATTTTGAATTGTCTTTTGTCTTTGATACATCGATACGTTTATCTCAATGTCTCATATTAACGGTAATCTAATATTTGTTACTGGAACAAACTCTACCAGTTAGCAGTTTTGTCAACGGGATTCTGATAAATAAAAAAATATCAACACATCACGGTGAACCCTACCAACAGAACACGTTGGAGGACAGAAAGAAAATGGAGCTACACAAGTTTGAATTGTATAAAGTAGGTTTAGAATGGGGTCAAGAATGATTCACAGTCCGCGTAAAATGGGCGATGTTCAGGTCTCCAACAATCGCAAAGTACCATAAACGCTGTAAATGTCATTATTTATTATAGGCAATCATTTTCTTTAATTGATCACCTGTATTTTCACACAACTGAGTCACGCGTTACCAGTATGATATGATGCCACTTTTGTCTATTTGTTACAGGTGTATTTATATCTCGACTCAAATGCAGAATCTACAAACAACAGCACGGGGAGACTGATGAAAAGTAATCTGTCAGTGAGGAAATCTACAGCTGGTGAAAATCTTGGATTAATTAATATCATGTGACTTTAATGATTTTCTAATGCTTTGAAATTTATACTACCGATCTAATTTGTTACATAATTTATAAATTTGGTTTTTCAGATACCTTAAACAAAATATATTTTGGTCAAAAATATGTTGTATATATTGATTGATCGATTAACTGATTGATTGTTAGATTGGTTCATGTTTTCTCATTCTAAATAAAACTATGGGAGTAATAAATGGTCATACATATGTTCAGTAAATACATCGAATAAAACCTACCATGGATATTGATGATGAAATCCATAACTGGGTAGATAATTTGTGCAGGTAAGGGCGACAACTTTAATGGTGAGGATGGTGGAATGAAATAGATTCAATGTTGAAAACCAAAAAAATATTGATCATTATTTTAAAAATCGCTATGACTTCGCCACTATATGAAGCAGCTGTCTAATGATCATTCTCATCTGCTTCACCATTACGATGATGTTTTTACAGAATGGATCCAGTTATGTTATCCACGGTCCTAGCGTTACTCTGTGCTGCCTGCACACTGGCTGTACCGATACAGACGTACGCCAACTCCGTAAAGACGAAATTTGTCAACGAACCAATTAGAGTGAGCGCCTTCAACATCAAGACATTCGGCCAGGCCAAAATGAGCAATGAGCAGTTGGCCAACATTATAACAAAGGTAGGGCCATTATCATGAGGTAAGATAGTGCCATGACAGTTAAATATGATCGTTATCATAACGGATGTGTAACCAAGTATTAAAAGTGAGGTAGGATTAGTTTCAAGGTAGAACCAGACCCAAACAATACTAGGTCAAACCCATAACAAGGTACAGGGTGAATTTCAGAACAAATGTTATAATTTAAATCTACTCGGGATAAATTTTATATGAAGAGTGCAAATTGTGATCGTAGCATGCCATTCAGCACGAATTAAATCTCGTGTCTAAAACAATGTTAAATTCGTGTCCAAGCTGTTGTAACGTTTCTTTGGTCATATGTAGTTACGATTCAAAATAACCGCCATTTGTTCAAATAACATTATTAATGGTGTCATCTATTTTGCACTAAATTTCGATTTCGTTAAATTTTATTTTGTGTAAATGAGAAAATTGGGTTCATGATGCCTTTGTAAGCTTAGCATTCCCACGCGTTATAATATAATTAATCAGAGCATGGATTTAGAAAGGGCGGTAATCTGTTTGTACATGCCATATAGTGAAATTAGCTAAGGTGTCAGACCCATCATTGAACCATACCGTTTAGGGTCAGTTATTAGACCATGGTAGAGTGTTTCTTCCGCAAAGCTTTTCTAACAAAGGCGATCCGACAGATTGTGTCAGCCTTGGCATGGATGAAAGACATTTATCCCTGGTTGTGGTAGAGTTTGGAAATGACCGAAATTTATTTGATAGTCTGTTGCACGAGACAATGTTGTAATTGGAAGGCATTGTACGGGCCTGATTATTCGAATTTCTTATATTCTGCATGACCTTGGATATCATAATCGCGAGCGGTGGTGTAGCTGTTGATCATCTCATAACTGATCGGAATATCATCACAGACCTGGATCAGGAGCAGGCAACGTGAAAGCGAGGAGTTAGTAAATCAGACTATTGTAAGCAATTTTATCATTCGGCAGCCGATAAGTTGCTAAAATGGAAAACTGGAACGACCATCGTGTTGAACGACCACTCTGTGTGCAGTGCTGAAAAGGAAGAGTGAAGTGAGCACCCCGTTGAACGACTACTCTGCATGCAGTGTTCACTCTGAGACACCCTGTTGTACGTCTACTCTGCACGTGGTGTTCACTCTGAGACACCCTGTTGTACCACTATGCATGCAGTTTTCACTCTCTGAGACACCCTGTTGAACGACTACTCTGCATGCGGTGTTCACTCTCTGAGACACCCTGTTGTACGACTACTCTGCATGCAGTGTTCACTCTGAGACACCCTGTTGTACGTCTACTCAGCATGCAGTTTTCACTCTCTGAAGCACCCTGTTGTACGACTACTCAGCATGCAGTTTTCACTCTCTGAGACACCCTGTTGAACGACTACTCTGCATGCGGTGTTCACTCTCTGAGACACCCTGTTGTACGACTACTCTGCATGCAGTGTTCACTCTCTGAGACACCCTGTTGTACGACTACTCTGCATGCAGTGTTCACTCTGAGACACCCTGTTGTACGACTACTCTGCATGCAGTGTTCACTCTCTGAGACACCCTGTTGAACGACTACTCTGCATAGTGTTCACTCTGAGACACCCTGTTGAACGACTACTCTGCATTCAGTGTTCACTCTGTGAGACAGCTCTCTGACTGCTTTGAATGTACCCAACTTGTAACGAGACTGGACGATGAGAACACCACGGAGCCACATATAAAGTTCAAAACTAATGTATAAAGACTTGTTGCATAAACATTTGATCAAACATGCGCGCGAATATACGCCAACACACGCACGGATCTAACATATTCATTATACACTTGTCGTGTAAAACATTCTGCCACGATTAATATAAACACACTTGTCATGCAAAAACATTCTGTCATGATTGATAAAAACACCCTTGTCATGTAAAACATTCTGCCACGATTAATATAAACATCCTTGTTGTGAAGAACATTGTCATGATTGATATAAACACCCTTGTCGTGTAGAAATTTCCCCACGATTAATATTGTAATAAAATTTAGGAGATGAACATTTGGTTATAGCTCCTCGTTTAATCATTTCTTAGGTTTGTTTTTTTTATTTGTTTATTAGAATTTGGTGCAATTGGAAATATTCCTTAACCTGAAATAATTAACCAATTGCAAGGAGCAAACATCACGGAGAGAAAGTGTTAGTGAGTTTCCATGATGCCATGGTCAGTGAGTAGCGAATTCAGACCCAGACCGCATAACTGTCCCTGGAATAATGTAATACTCGATAAAATCTAGTGGTGTATATTGGTGTTGTATATACAGTAAGAACCCGGTAAATTACACAAGGGAATAAACAAGAAGGGAATCTGCAGATACCGTTTATGACACCATGGTGGCAGATGCAATGTAGTTGTATTGGCGTGATTTGCCTTGAAACATAAATTGACTGGCCTAAGGTGGCGTAGTTAAAATAGTTTCATGTTTTTAGGGAGAGTTGTAGAGTTTTATGGCGTGAACTGCTGACGGTATGGAAAGTTGATGAAGAGAAACTATGCAGATGTGGGGTTGATATATATTTAGCAAGTTGTGAATAATGTGGTCTTGCATCGATTAGAGTAAAATGTGTGTATATAATGGACGCGTCGGGCTTTACAACTAAACTTATGACTTCTAGCTGGAATCGCGCCAGGGTTTTGACCACTCTCGGTCAAGCAAAGACCTCTGGTTTGTAACAATATGAATACCCTTGTGTAGAACATTCTGCCGTAAAACTGCTGCCACCATATCAAGCACGTTTATCGGTTGAAATCCTTCGTTTTCATTACACTTAGTTTGGATTACGCTTAATTTGGATTGCATTTATTACACTTAGTCTGGATTACACATAGTTTGGTTTACATTTATTACTTAGTTTGAATTACATTTAGTACACTTAATTGGGATTACACTTAGGTTGAATTACACTGTCTGGATTACACTTATTAGACTTAGTTTGGATTGCACATGGTTTGGAATAAAATTAGTTTGGATTACACTCAGTACACTTAATTTGGGTTACACTTAGCTTGGATAACACTTAGTTTGGATTACACTTAGCTTGGATTACACTTAGTTTGGAATACATTTATTTTGGATTACACTAAGTGCTGACTCTGATTAAATGTGACAGCTGAGTGACATCTCATTCGTCAATACATACCCGTTATCTGCGCCAGTGGGAAAGACCCAGAAGTTCTACTTCCTGTGGCCAATCTTTGTATATCGTTATCTCCAGCAGCAGAGACCTTCCAGAAATACTACTGCCTGTGTCTAATCCTTGTATACATTAATCGCCAGGATAAAGGATGGTTCAGTTTGTACTGCCTGTAGCCAATCCATGCGTATCGATATTGTTAGAAGTTTTGAGGGTTAAAACATATTGTTGCCTTTATACAGCCTATTCTACTTTATATTAAAAGTATAACTGCTTGTGGACAGTCTGTGCATAATGTTATATCCAAATGAAGTGGCGGATCAAATAGTCTAGGCAAAACCTCCGGAAGCTTCTCGCCAGCTGAGACCCTCTCCTGGTGTAGGAGGATCCAAATGAACTACTGCCCAGAGCCTAGAGAGGGTTCAGTAGTGTTACTATTTGTAGCCAAATCTGGCTACAGTTATCTTCAGAAAGAGAGACGTTCCAAAAGTACTACCGCCAGTAGCCAATCCTTGCATAACGTCCCCCTGCGGGTCCGGGGTTGTAGAATTGGCCCGCCGTGCCTCGCTACGTGTCGTAAAAGGCGACTAAGTAGAGGCAACCTGTTTGCGGTGGGTTGCGACCCGTAACGGAGGAGGAAAGGATCCTGGTAGTTGCAACACACTACTTTGGCCTCTAATTCTCTTAAGACGGGTGGTTGAGATGGGCCCGGTCTCGACAAATCGGCTGGTCACGCCGAGCCCTAGGAAGTCTTTATTACTCTCTCACCTCCTTTTACTTTATTCTTGTATCTCGTTTGGTACCACCGTTGCCCCTATATTCTATTCCTATATCTTTCCCTTTCTTAAATCTTAGAAGACTTCCTAGAAGGCGGTGGCTTAACGGGTCAATCAGGGTGTAATTTTACTGACCTTCGAAATTGGCGACTTCAGGGTCAACCAAAGGTAATTTTATCAACTGAGTATGGTGTTTGTGTATCCCTGGCACTTGAAAAATGTCCCCTTGTTGGGCTCCTTGGTGGGTGGGGAGCGCGGGTGCTGAATTTTTCAAACTGCCATCATGGAGAATTTAAAAAAAACTCCAAAACGTACCAAAACTGTGTCATCAGAGTCGGATGATGAACCATGTAGTGTGGAATCCTTTCCTCGCTTCATGGTCATCCATTCAAAAGACGAAGCTAAACAACTTGCCACATTGTCACCATTTATAGTCGAAAAGACTATACTTGGATTAGTCGGCAAGCCGAAAAGTGTGAAGAAACTAAGATCAGGTGACCTACTTGTAGAGTGTGAGCGCAAAGCTCAAACTGAAAATATACTGAAAATTAAGACCTTTCACGATATTCCAGTAACCTGCTACGCCCACTCTACACTTAATACATCAAAAGGTATCATTCGTTGCCGTGACCTTGCTGGTGTCTGCGACAAGGACATCGTCGAGGGCATGAAAACTGAAGGTGTCACTGCAGTCCGTAGAATTCGTATCAAACGAAACAACAATCTGCAGGACACCAACACTATTATACTCACCTAAAGTGGTCAAGGTTGGCTTCTTACAAGTTAAGGTTGAGGTATATATACCAAACCCCTTCCAATGTTACAAATGCCAAAAATACGGCCATCATGAAGACAGATACTCTAGAAGCCAAATCTGTGGCCGGTGTGGCGACTCCTCCCACCGGGAATCAGAGTGCAAGGCCACTCCGCACTGCGTAAACTGCGGAAAAGAACATCATGCTAGTTCCAAGGAATGCGACACTTGGAAACAGGAGAAGGAAATCCAGAGGATTAAATACACTAATAATATTCCCTATCCAGAGGCCAGGAAGCTTGTTCAAGCTAGATCATTTCCCGGCCCATCCTTCTCAACTGTAGTGAAGAGGAGCCAAAAAGCAACGAAAGACGCACAAACTCAAGCAAAACCGCCTGAACCCCATTCTGACTCAAACATCCCACACTATAGACCGCAGAAAAACTCTACATCGACGCAAACAACATTCAACATTACCTCACCACCAAAATCACCAAATAGCAAGAAAAGACTTCCAACAAATAGGCATAAAAAAGGGTCTGATGACCCTATAAAAACACACCACAGGTTTGAAGACCTAGAGGACATGGATGCGGAGGAATCTGCTTCATGTCCTCAGGGTAACTCCAGATCCAATAACAAAAGATACACCCCCGTACTTCCTCCAGATAAATATCCAAATTATCTGCCACTCGAAAGGTCTAATATACAGTTGTAATGAAGAACACCATTTTACAATGGAATTGTAGAGGACTTAAAGCCAACTACCATGATATCCTTCTGCTTTTAGATGAACATGATCCTGCTTTTAGATGAACATGATCCTGCAGTACTATGTCTTCAGGAAACATTTTTGAAAAATACAGACATATCACACTTAAAAACTACTCCCTGTTTAACCACTACTCTCAGAATGTTGACAGGGCCTCAGGGGGAGTCTCTGTTATTGTGAACAATAGAGCCCCTCATAAGGTCCTTCCTCTAAACACAAATTTACAAGCCATTGCTGTAAGCGTCACTCTTCAGCGAGTGATTACATTTTGCTCTATTTATTTACCACCAAACACTAACCTAGTTCCAAACGAATTAGATACCCTTGTGCAACAACTTCCTGCACCATTTGTTTTACTCGGAGATTTTAATGTCCATAATATTTTATGGGGATCAAATCATATAAGTGACAGGGGTCACAAAATTGAAGACTTTATTTCTAGATACAATCTTTGTCTCTATAATACCAAAACACCTACATATCTACACCCAGGCACGGGTACATACACATGCATCGATTTGACAATTTGTTCTCCCTCGCTGCTTTTGGACTATGATTGGAAGGTCGCTGATGATCTTCACAGTAGCGATAACTTCCCAATCTCCCTTGTAAATCTTAACTCTACAATTGATGAAGTGATTCCACAATGGAAGTTAAAGAAGGCTGACTGGGTCAAGTTCGAAATACTCTGCAAAACTAGGCTGAATGAGGACAGTTTTCAATGTTAACGATCGCATTCAGCTTTTTACATCTATTTTAATATAAATTGCAGAAGATTCTATTCCCAAGTCCTCTACCAACTGTAAAAGAATCTTAAAACCTTGGGTCACTAAGGAATGTACAGAAGCCATTAGACTACGTCGAAAAGCATTAAACAAATTTAATAATCATCCGACGCCCGAAAACTTAAATATATATCGCATTGCCAGAGCCATAGCTCGTCGCACAATCAGGGAAAGTAAACGAGCATCATGGAAGAAATATGTTTCTTCTTTAAACTCTCGTTCCTCTGTTCAGAAGGTTTGGGATACTGTACGAAAAAAAACCCGGAAAGAACAAACAAAACCCTCTCCGACAACTGCAACTAAACAATAACAACTTTAATTCAAAACGTGACATTGCAAATACTCTTGCTGACAGTTTCTCCAAAAATTCATCATCATCTAATTATACCGAAGCCTTCCAAAAACTTAAGCTCAAAAAGAAAAGTCACGTTTAAAATTCACATCCAACAACTCGGAAAGTTATAATCAGTTGTTCTCATTATCGGAGCTTAGGGAGGCTTTAGATAAGGCCCATGATACATCCACTGGGCTTGATGAAATACATTACCAGTTTTTGAAACACCTTCCAGAATCATCATTAACAACTCTTTTGAAACTCTTCAATGATTTATGGATTATTGGTAATATACAAAAAAACTGGAAAGAAGCAACTGTAATACCAGTTCCCAAACCCGGTAAAGATAGCGAAGACCCCAACAGCTACCGACCAATTGCACTGACAAGCTGTGTGTGCAAAACAATGGAACGAATGATCAATTCTCGACTACTCTGGTACTTAGAAGCTAACAATTTAATATCTCCTTTCCAAAGTGGCTTTCGATATGGACGGAGTACTAATGATCATCTAGTTAGACTAGAAACATTCATTCGTGATACCTTTATCAAAAAAGAACATTTAGTAGCGGTATTTTTTTATTTAGAAAAGGCCTATGACACAACATGGAAGTACGGGATACTAAAAGACCTGCACGATCTGGAACTCAAAGGCCGTCTGCCCTCATTTATCTCCAATTTTCTCTCTGACAGGGAATTCAAAGTTCGAGTGGGCTCTACCCTCTCCGATACGCACCAGCAAGAGATGGGTGTGCTCCAGGGCAGTATTTTATCTGTGACGCTTTTTAACATCAAAATCAATAGTATCACCAAATGCTTAGCTTCCGGTGTTGACTGCTCATTATATGTTGACGATTTTTTAATTTGTTATCGCTCAAAACACATGCATACAATTGAGAGGCAACTCCAGCAAAATATCAATAAGATTCAAAGTTGGGCCAGTAATAACGGTTTCAAATTTTCAAAATCAAAAACAGTATGCATGCATTTTTGTCAGTTGCGAAGACATCATGATAACTCTAAACTCACGCTGGATGGAACACTTATTCCAGTTGTTGAGGAAACAAAATTCTTGGGTGTTCTATTTGACAAAAAGCTGACATTCATACCACACATTAAGAATTTGAAAGCTAAATGCTTAAAAGCCTTAAATTTGATTAAAGTAATTGTTGGGGTGCTGATAAAAAAAAAGTCCTCCTTAATTTGTATAGAACATTTATCCGTTCCATCTTAGACTATGGATGCATTGTTTATGGTTCAGCTAGGAAGTCTTATTTGAAAATGCTTGACCCAATTCATCATCAGGGAATAAGACTTGCTCTAGGAGCATTTAAGACATCTCCGTGTGAAAGCCTTCTCGCGGAAGCGAATAAACCACCTTTATCGCATCGCAGAGAAATGCTTTCTGCACATTATGCTCTTAAGTTACGATCCAACCCTCTGAACCCTGCTTTTTCGGCCGTTTTTCATCCAAATTACAAAGCTTTATAAGTAAATAAACCAAATGCTATACCTTCATTTGGTATTAGAATATCATCCTGCTTTGACCAAATCAAATGTAATCTATCTTTAATCCAGAAAACATTTTTCTCGAAAACACCACCTTGGCTCATTAAGCAACCCCAAGTGAGTTTTACGTTACACGATCGGAAAAAATCTGAGACAAACCCTATCCTATTCTTGAATTCTTATCATGATCTACTCAATGACTTTACACATTATGCTAGATTTTATACTGATGGATCAAAGGTTGCTGATAAGGCTGCTGCAGACTTCGTCAGTGGCAAACACATAACCAAAGAGCGTTTGCCAAATGATGCATCCATATTTTCAGCGGAAATCAGAGCAATAGACCTTACTCTGACATTTATCGAATCTAAACATATTCTAAATAGTATTATCTTCTGTGACTCATTATCAGTGCTTCAGGCGCTACACAATATCAAACTAGATAATCCACTATTGGTGAATGTTCTGATCAAAATTTCTGAGCTTAGTGCCTCATGCAATATAGTATACTGTTGGCTACCTAGCCATATTGGTATTAGAGGTAACGAAGAAGCAGACCGGGCTGCTAAGATGGCCCTATCTTTAGAACCATCGGATTTTAAATTACCATATTCTGATTTTAAACCTTGTATCAAAAAGTATCTACGTCAAAAATGGCAGGTATCATGGGATGATGCACTCAATAACAAACTTCATGCCATCAAACCAATCTTGGGAGAATGGACTCCTTCCTACAGAACTATTCGTAGGAGGAGGTTGTCATTGCAAGAATCAGAATCGGTCATACATACATTACCCACTCACACATACTAAAAGGTGAAGATCCACCAAAGTGCTTTCCTTGCATTGTACCATTTACTGTTAAACACTTTATGACCACGTGTTCCGACCTACAACCTACGCGTGATAAATACTATAATGTACACGACATGCAGGAACTTTTTGATACTATTCAAATCACTAATATTTTAGATTTCCTAAAGAAAGTAAATCTTTATTTTAAACTGTAACTTGTTATGACCTTACCCAAACTAATTTTTAACTAATGCAAATACCAACTATTATTTACATCTTTTCATCAAGATACATCATTTACATTTCCCGTTGATCGGGAACCGACATTTGTAACTGTTGACAACATTTATCATTTTATATTTAACTACTATGGATTTTTTTACTATATCGCTGGTCGATATTGAACCTTTCTTTTTGCATATGTGACCTACTGTATGGCGCTAAATAGCCTAAAAGTGCTGGTGCGCCGTTAAAATTAAATCAATCAATCAACCTTGCCTAACGTTATCGCTAGTACTAACTGTAGTCAAACAATGCATACTGTTATCGCCTGCACGAGAGAGGGTCCAGAAGTACATTAGCTGTAGCCAGTCCTTGTAAGCTGTTATCGCTTCGATGGATTTTCCTCATTCTTCCACCACTAAATATAGGTTATTTGTGCACACGTCCCCAATGTAATGGCTCCGGAATTTGATAAGCTGAGGGCTGAAAACCATTCGCCGTCTTCAATTGTTCAAGACTGGCCCATCGATTCAATTGTTAAAGACAGGTCCATCGATTTAATTGTTCAAGACTGGCCCATCGGTTCAATTGTTCAAGACAGGCCCATCGATTCAATTGTTCAAGACAGGCCCATCGATTCAATTGTTCAAGACAGGCCCATCGATTCAATTGTTCAAGACTGTCCCATCGATTCAATTGTTCAAGGCAGCCCATCGATTCAATTGTTCAAGACTGGCCCATCAATTCAAGACAGGCCCATCGATTCAACTGATCAAGACAGGCCGCCCATCGATTCAATTATTCAAGACTGGCCCATCGATTCAATTGATCAAGACAGGCCCATCAATTAAATTGTTCAAGACAGGCCCATCGATTCAGTTGTTCAAGACGGGCCCATCGATTCAACTGTTCAAGACAGGCCCAACGATTCAATTGTTTAAGACAGGCCCATCGATTCAATTGATCAAGACAGGCCCATCGATTCAATTGTTCAAGATAGGCCCATGGATTCAATGATTCGACGTACTTGTTTTAAAAGGAGGCAGACCAGGTGCAGATGAGTAAATCATTCCATCCCAACACTATTAACCAGCCATAAAGATGAAACATTTGATATCTCCCTCTTGATGAAACAACAACTAGTCAAACCATTCAAAGCTCAGAGTATAACTGGAGGTGCTGAGGGTTTCTGCACTACATCGTCCAGAAAGACTCCGGTTGACACTGAAAACCTTGTCCGAAAATTGGAGATCACACAGCTCAAATTATTTTTAAGAAGATCGTTGTGTAGGTATGTACTTGCTACTGTATTGGCTACTGATATGTGAAAATCCAACTGAGCATTAAGATTGGATACAAAAAAGTTTTCCGTTTTAATTTTTCCGATATGTAAACGTTTCCACAGGCGAATATCCAAAAATGTTATGTCCTTGGCCTCGCGCAGTCAACTCCAATAAATATCATTTTATTAATCAACAGCTTGATCATATTCAATAATATCAAAGATCACATTTATTAATATCTAAGACCATCACCGCAAAAATTTTATAGAAATGCATTCCTGTATTGAAGGTAAGACTTTTTGTATAGAAATTTTGTGCTTAAAAACCATGCTCGGACCAACCTTGATGGATTATGTTGTCGTGCGACAAAACGAAAGCCGTGTGAGTTTGGGTCTGTTGCTACATTCATACAGGGTATTAAAACAGTCCATTGTGCACAAGTGAAATTAGTATCACATTTTGCACAGTTCTTCTGTGAGGAATCAGTACACAATTAATAAAATCTGGTTCAGTACCCACGAATGTAGTCCCAGTCTATTTTTTAGATCACTTTTTCCGGTCTAAATTTGGTGGTGATACTAGAGTTAGATTTTGGCATTCTTGGCAAGGATTTAAAGGCAATTGATTATTCTTTAAAATGTGAGCTTATGGTGTGGTTGTCTGTTTGTATTTCGGCGACAGTGCACATTGAGTAATAAGGTCATGGTGATGATCCGGAAGTGAAATCTGTGTTCCGTTGCCTGGTGTTTTGTTTACAATTCAGCCTCTCAAAAAAATGCAGGTCAACCCTTGACAAGAACTAAACCGTAAAGTCATTTTTGAAGGTATTTTAGATTAACATATGATTTGTATTGATTGTCACACAGTGGAAAGTTCAGTACTGAGGAACAAATGTAGAGACCATATAGTGAAATTAATTGTGTACTATGGCCGTAAGAGCACTTGCCTGTTGGCCAATGTCATAATTCTTGTAGCGGAAGTTGAGTAACAAGATAACAGACGCAGGACACCGCAGTTAGGCTAATATTGTAGTAGCGATAAAGTCGGCGTTATAAGAGATGGAGCTAACATAATACCAAATGTACGGCTAGTAACACAACTGAGGTTGAGTCAGTATAATAGGAGAGAGCTATAGGTTGGGCTAATATAATAACCAATAGGTATTTCTAATATCATGACAGGTTATGTATAGAATTACATAAATTTATCACGTGCATCGTAACTCACGCGCTTTTTAACAGTTTCGGTTGTCACGCCCAATACATTTATGTCTATCTGTTTCTGCCTCCAGATGTAATTATAAATTCTTAACAAAGGGAAAACATCAGTTATTTTATGCACAAATACATTGTAAAACTTTTTAAAAGCCTCCAATTTCTTGTGTTAATTTACTCACTGCAGATTGTCATCCGTTATGACGTCATCTTGATCCAGGAAATCCGGGATTTATCAGGAGCTTCCTTCCATAAACTCTGGCAGATGGTTAACGCGTGAGTACCAAGCCGTAGTTCTATCGTCGTTGTCACTAAATCACTAAAGTTATCACTGTTGTTGTCGCTGTCGTCTGATTCTGTTCGTTTGGCTTGTTCTCAGTACCAGATTTAGATTTAGATTTAGGCATAAGCTAAACAAGCTACAGCTTAGGGCCTCAAAGTCTGAACTCAGTCTGAAGGGTCCCCTCAAATTTATTTTATACCAAATATGGCCTCTATTGCTTCCCACAGCTTAGGGCCTCGCTTTGTCTAAATCCGGCTCTGCTTATTCTCCTGCACAAATAGGCTAAAGTAAGCCAAACTTGGTAATAGACTTGTCCGCCTGGTGACAAGTGTACAATATTAGTTTAATCCGCCAATAATTTAGGCACAAAATTCTAATGACCTTATAATTGGACTGAACTCGTATTAAATATGCAAGCCTTGGATTGCCAACCTTCAAATATCGAGAGGAAGTATGTTAGCACAGTTAGTTTACGATGCAAATTTCTTTATATATTGTAATTGCCACTGTTAAAATTCAAAAATACGTGCTTAACTCATGTATGCTTTCGTTTTAATGTTAAAATGCACACTTGTTCTTCCGAAATTTATTAAACAAAGGAGACCAAAATAAATGCTTTTTGACTTTACAAATCTCTTTTTTTATAAGGTTATCATTATATTTTTAAATTAACAATTAAATGGTCAAGAGTATGTTGCACTGGATAAAGCAAGATGTGTACAACTATGAAGGGTAGCAAGAAATTGTAAAAGGCCGGTTTAGCCCCACTTTGAATTACATTATGTTAGGTCCGCATGGTGCAAGGTTTTTACATCCACCAAACAGATTACAGTCTGGTATAGGAACGATGGCGGTCAAATAAGTAAAGTGAGCATTCCAGTTGGGCCCCATTTTGCATCACATTATGTTACGTCATGAAGCAGCAACAGTTTTCACAAGACCTCGGATGCAATTTGGGCTAGGTGCATGGAGAAAGGTCATAGTTGGCGACCGGAGGTGGTGAGACATTTCGTTGACTATGGGTTTTGAAGATTCAGTGGGCCCAAGGATGGGGTTTAGGCTGGAGAAGGGCGGTCATGATAGCCTAGCATCACGTCGGTGACTATCAACACAGCAATTAAATACGATACCTGTCTAGTGGACGGAGCCTAGTCTAGCATCAAGTGGGTAACTATCAACACGCCAATTAAATACGATATCTGTCTAGTGGACTGAGCCTAGCCTAGCATCAAGTGGGTGACTATCAACACGCCAATTAAATACGATGTGTGTCTAGTGGACAGAGCCTAGCCTAGCATCAAGTGGGTGACTATCAACACGCCAATTAAATACGATGTGTCTAGTGGACTGAGCCTAGCCTAGCATCAAGTGGGTGACTATCAACACGCCAATTAAAAATATCTGTCTAGTGGACGGAGTCTAGCCTAGCATTAAGTGGGTAACTATCAACACGCATATTAAATACGATATCTGTCTAGTGGACGGAGCCTAGCCTAGCATCAAGTGGGTGAATATCAACACGCCAATTAAATACGATGCGTTTCCAGTAGACAGAGCCTAGCCTAGCATCACGTGGGTGACTATCAACACGCCAATTAAATATGATGTGTGTCTAGTGGACAGAGCCTAGCCTAGCATCACGTGGGTGACTATCAACACGCCAATTAAATACGATGTGTGTCTAGTGGACTGAGCCTAGCCTAGAAACAAGTGGGTGAATATCACCACGCCAATTAAATACGATATCTTTCTAGTGGACGGAGCCTAGCCTAGCATTACGTGGGTAACTATCAACACGCCAATTAAATACGATATCTGTCTAGTGGACAGAGCCTAGCCTAGCATCACGTGGGTGACTATCAACACGCCAATTAAATACGATGTGTGTCTAGTGGACAGAGCCTAGCCTAGCATCACGTGGGTGACTATCAACACGCCAATTAAATACGATGTGTGTCTAGTGGACTGAGCCTAGCCTAGCATCAAGTGGGTGACTATCAACACGCCAATTAAATACGATGCGAGTCTAGTGGACTGAGCCTAGCCTAGCATCAAGTGGGTGACTATCAACACGCCAATTAAATACGATGTGAGTCTAGTGGACAAAGCCACACCTAGCATCAAGTGGGTAACTATCAACACGCCAATTAAATACGATGTGTGTCTAGTGGACAGAGCCTAGCCTAGCATCACGTGTGTGACTATCAACACGCCGATTAAATACAAAGTGTGTCTAGTGGACAGAGCCTAGCCTAGCATCAAGTGGGTGACTATCAACACGCCAATTAAATACGATGTGTGTCTAGTGGACAAAGCCACGCCTAGCATCAAGTGGGTGACCATCAACACGCCAATTAAATACGAGGTGTGTCTAGTGGACAAAGCCACGCCTAGCATCAAGTGGGTGACTATCAACACGCCAATTAAATACGAGGTGTGGCTAGTGGAACGAAGCCATGCCTAGCATCAAGTGGGTGACTATCAACACGCCAATTAAATACGATGTGTGTCTTGTGGTCAGAGCTAGCCTAGCATCAAGTGGGTAACTATCAACACGCCAATTAAATACGATGTGTGTCTAGTGGACAGAGCCTAGCCTAGCATCACGTGTGTGACTATCAACACACCGATTAAATACAATGCGTGTATAGTGCTCAGAGCCTAGCCTAGCATCAAGTGGGTGACTATCAACACGCCAATTAAATACGATGTGTGTCTAGTGGACAAAGCCACGCCTAGCATCAAGTGGGTGACTATCAACACGCCAATTAAATACGAGGTGTAGCTAGTGGAACGAAGCCATGTCTAGCATCACGTGGATGACTAACAATACGCCAATTAAATACGATATGTGTCTAGTAGACTGAGCCTACCCTAGCATCAAGTGGATAACTATCAACCCTCCAATTAAATACGATGTGAGTCTAGTGGACAGAGCCATGCCTAGAATCAAGTGGGTGACTATCAACACGCCAATTAAATACGATGTGTGTCTAGTCGACAGAGCCTAGCTTAGCATCAAGTGGGTGGCTATCAACACGCCAATTAAATACGATGTGAGTCTAGTGGACAGAGCTATGATATGTGTCTAGTGGACAGAGCCTAGCCTAGCATCAAGTGGGTGACTATCAACACGCCAATTAAATACGTTGTGTGTCTATTGGACAGAGCCATGCCTAGAATCAAGTGGGGGACTATCAACACGCCAATTAAATACGAGGTGTGGCTAGTGGAACGAAGCCATGCCTAGCATCAAGTGGGTGACTATCAACACGCCAATTAAATACGATGTGTGTCTAGTGGACAGAGCTAGCCTAGCATCAAGTGGGTGACTATCAACACGCCAATTAAATACGATGTGTGTCTAGTGGACAGAGCCTAGCCTAGCATCACGTGTGTGACTATCAACACGCCGATTAAATACAATGTGTGTCTAGTGCACAGAGCCTAGCCTATCCTAGCATCAAGTGGGTGACTATCAACACGCCAATTAAATACGATGTGTGTCTAGTGGACAAAGCCACGCCTAGCATCAAGTGGGTGACTATCAACACGCCAATTAAATACGAGGTGTGGCTAGTGGAACGAAGCCATGCCTAGCATCAAGTGGGTGACTATCAACACGCCAATTAAATACGAGGTGTGTCTAGTGGTCAGAGCTAGCCTAGGATCAAGTGCGTAACTATCAACACGCCAATTAAATAAGATGTGTGTCTAGTGGACTGAGCCTAGCCTAGAATCAAGTGGGTGACTATCAACACGCCAATTAAATACGATATCTGTCTAGTGGACCGAGCCTAGCCTAGCATCACGTGGGTAACTATCAACACGCCAATTAAATACGATATCTGTCTAGTGGATAGAGCCTAGCCTAGCATCACGTGGGTGACTATCAACACGCCAATTAAATATGATGTGTGTCTAGTGGACAGAGCCTAGGCTAGCATCACGTGGGTGACTAACAATACGCCAATTAAATACGATATGTGTCTAGTGGACTGAGGCTAGCCTAGCATCAAGTGGGTGACTATCAACACGCCAATTAAATACGATGTGAGTCTAGTGGACAGAGCCATGCCTAGAATCAAGTGGGTGACTCAACACGCCAATTAAATACGATGTGAGTCTAGTGGACAGAGCCATGCCTAGAATCAAGTGGGTGACTATCAACACGCCAATTAAATATGATGTGTGTCTAGTGGACAGAGCCTAGCCTAGCATCAAATTGGTGACTATCAACACGCCAATTAAATACGTTGTGTGTCTAGTGGTCAGAGCTAGCCTAGCATCAAGTGGGTAACTATCAACACGCCAATTAAATACGATGTGTGTCTAGTGGACAGAGCCTAGCCTAGCATCACGTGTGTGACTATCAACACGCCGATTAAATACAAAGTGTGTCTAGTGGACAGAGCCTAGCCTAGCATCAAGTGGGTGACTATCAACACGCCAATTAAATACGATGTGTGTCTAGTGGACAAAGCCACGCCTAGCATCAAGTGGGTGACTATCAACACGCCAATTAAATACGATGTGTGTCTAGTGGACAAAGCCACGCCTAGCATCAAGTGGGTGACTATCAACACGCCAATTAAATACGAGGTGTGGCTAGTGGAACGAAGCCATGCCTAGCATCAAGTGGGTAACTATCAACACGCCAATTAAATACGATGTGTGTCTAGTGGACAGAGCCTAGCCTAGCATCACGTGTGTGACTATCAACACGCCGATTAAATACAATGTGTGTCTAGTGGACAGAGCCTAGCCTAGCATCAAGTGGGTGACTATCAACACCCCAATTAAATACGATGTGTGTCTAGTGGTCAGAGATAGCCTAGCATCAAGTGGGTAACTATCAACACGCCAATTAAATACGATGTGTGTCTAGTGGACAGAGCCTAGCCTAGCATCAATTGGGTAACTATCAACTCGCCAATTAAATACGAGGTGTCTAGTGGACAGAGCCTAGCCTACCATCACGTGGGTGACTATCCACACGCCAATTAAATACGATGTGTGTCTATTGGACAGAGCCTAGCCTAGCATGAAGTGGGTAACTATCAACACGCCAATTAAATATGATGTGTGTCTAGTGGACAGAGCCTAGCCTAGAATCACGTGGGTGACTATCAACACGCCAATTAAATATGTGTGTCTAGTGGACTGAGCCTAGCCTAGCGTCAAGTGGGTGACTATCAACACGCCAATTAAATACGATGTGTGTCTAGTGGAGAGAGCCATGCCTAGAATCAAGTGGGTGACTATCAACACGCCAATTAAATACGATGTGTGTCTAGTGGACAGAGCCTAGCCTAGCATCAAGTGGGTGACTATCAACACGCCAATTAAATACGATGTGTGTCTGGTGGACAGAGCCTAGCCTAGCATCACGTGTGTGACTCTCAACACGCCGATTAAATACAATGTGTGTCTAGTAGACAAAGCCTAGCCTAGCATCAAGTGGGTTACTATCAACACGCCAATTAAATACGATTTGTGTCTAGTGGACAGAGTCTAGCCTAGCATCAAGTGTGTGACTATCAACACGTCAATTATATACGATGTATGTCTAGTGGACGGAGCCTATCCTAGCATCAAGTGGGTAACTATCCACACGCCAATTAAATACGATGTGAATCTGGTGGACAGAGCCTAGCCTAGCATCAAGTGGGGGACTATCAACACGCCAATTAAATCCGATGTGTGTCTAGTGGACAAAGCCACGCCTATCAAGTTGGTGACTATCAACACGCCAATTAAATACGAGGGGTGGCTAGTGGAAAGGAGCCATGCCATGCCTAGCATCAAGTGGGTAACTATCAACACGCCAATTAAATACGATGTGTGTCTAGTGGACGGAGCCTAGCCTAGCATCAAGTGGTTGACTATCAACACGCCAATTAAATGCGATGTGTGTCTCGTAGAATTCAGCTATGACATAAAGTATTCATACATCCTCATTTAACAGCCACCTTCCACAAAGTTTCTTTAGCGATTCCGGCCAAGAGTTTATGAAGCACTTAGATATGCTCGAAGACCCTTACGAAACAGGGCATCTCAGGACAGCCGTCCTCCTGGTCACCTAAGGCCCACATTCCGGTGGAGCAATCGACTTGCGAAGTTTCTGACAGGCAAAATAAATAAAAGATGATGCATCTTAGGTTGCACCCTCACCTAACCGTTTGATTAAATCTGCGGATTTATTTTGGTCTTCGCTTAAGCGCTATCGCGACATGTACCGTTCTAGCAAAAGACCATATTGATTTTATCCAACTTGAAAAATTGTGTATCATATCAGAGGGCTTGAAAGACCAAGTATATGATGAAGTTTAGCATACCCATGGCCAGGACCTGAATCTGGTTATGTTTCTGAGCCGTCGCGCAAAGATGACGGACTGAATTATACTGCCATCGAAAACACCTTACACAAGAGACGAGTCTTCCTTAGAAAATATCGAGATGGGCAGCCGACAGAGTAGCATGTATCACACACTAGTGACCGTGATGTCGCCAACCATTACAAGGGAACGAAACCCTTGTCCTGCAAACAGGCTGCGATGGTTGCCGCCTTGCTGAAATGGGCTGATATTTTGGTAAGGGTGGGAGTTTATGGTTGGCCGTGTCACAGCTCCTGATCATTGTCCACCAGACCTAGAGTAACATTGAGCAGTTAACTGAAGTCTGGCTAAGCAGCTATTGATTTACAACAATGTGTTAGCAACTCGCAATATAGAGTAGACTCTGCACAAGGCCAATTGACTTCGTCTGTATCGCACATGCGGTACACCAGGAAATGCAGCCCGGGCTGATATGGGTATTTACCTTACAGTCGGTATGGGTGGCTGCAACAGGATTGGTTTTGGCTACATAGATGCTGGCGTTGGCCACGTGATGGCTAGAGCTGGTTGCCATTCTCAGGCGGTCAGTAATTATCATAATATTCAATAATTGTCACTGACAAGATCACGCCTTGTTCTGGAAAATCTTACTCTTTCATATCAATGACCAACATGCTAAAGTTAATATTTCCTTTTCCGCTAGGTCTGATCCATCTCGTCCCTATGGTATGGTTATCAGTGAAAGACTGGGACGTAGCAGTTATAAAGAACAATACATGTACATGTACAGGTATGTTTGTCATTAAGTTCGTCTCAGTTTTTAATAATGGTACTAATCACCATTATGAATAAATAAAAAAAACCCCAAAGGACATCTTAACTGCTAATATAAAGAATCGTGTTCACATGCTGTTTTAGGTAAACAAAGTTTGTAAAAAGTTAAAACACCCATATTCATTTGTATTTAAATATGGGTAAATTGATAAGGATTATCGTGTTTATCTTCCAGACAAAATCGCGATTTCTCAAGGACAAAAATTGACAATGTAATGATATACTATTTATAAGGTAGTGGCTTAGGATAATTTGGTCCCGAATGGATCCATTGATGGATTAATCAACCAATAACTCTTAAGATAATGAACAAAACTCGAGGTAAAGGAAATAGTGAAGCATGGTATTTCATAAATAGCTCTTTTTCGTCCCTTTCACATAATTTCATCCAGTTAATAAATGTTTTGTATTTCAAGTTGTATGACTGCTTGCACACAGAAACGTTCATCAAAAGTATAAATACACTGATCTATCTGTATCACATGCACATCAAGTAGGTATCACATGCACGTCAAGTCTTTATCACATGCACATCAAGTCTTTATCACATACACACCAAGTCTGTATCACATTCACATCAAGTCTGTATCACATTCACATCAAGTCTGTATCACATTCACATCAAGTCTGTATCACATTCACACAAGTCTGTATCGCATACACATCAAGTCTATCACATGCACATTAAGTCTATCACATGTACATCAAATCTGTATCACATGCACATCAAGTCTTTATCACATTCATATCAAGTCTGTATCAGATGCACATCAATTCTGTATCACACCCACACGTCAAGTCTGTATCACATGCACATCAATTCTGTATCACATGCACATCAAGTTTGCTCCACACACACACACAAGTCTGTATCGCATACACATCAAGTCTATCACATCCACATCAAATCTGTATCACATGCACATCAAGTCTGCGTCACACACACATCAAGTCTGCATCACACACACATCAAGTCTGCGTCACATGCACATCAAGTCTATATCATATGCACATCAAGTCTGTATCACATGCACATCAAGTCTATATCACATGCACATCAAGTCTGTATCGGTGGCGCTCACCAGTTATTATGTACTTTTGAGAGAGTGATGTATGTAAGGTGAAGTTGTTTGCATTTTAAACATGCACAGTGGAGAGAATGTTGGCATACCTATATGCTACTTTCATGTAATGTGGATGAAATTTCTTTGGATATTGTACTTTTTGAAATTTTAAATGATCTTAGGACACTGCTAACTAAAATGACTGCTCCCTTGTGCTCCAAAAATCAACCTAAATTTGTCTAAAGTACACTATTCTTGGCAGCTACTAAAATATGGAAAATGAATTTTGCCAAACTAGATAATACCAGCTTCTAAAAGTGCAATGACTGAATTACCAAATACATAAAATATAAAAAAAGTTATCGGCTCTTTTTTTTACAATTTACCTCTGAAGTTCAAGAAGTGAAAATGAGCAAGTAAAGCTAGCACTTTCTTGAAAGGTGCACATCTGGAGTAAGGCCAAGCTGTATATTCTCTAACCCATATTACACCCATCAATCATACATCAAAATAAAGAGAATTAAAGGTTCTTTGAACAACACCTAAGATATACAAAGTCTCTTTTAAATAACCAGTATAACTAGTGAGGAAACCCGGGGAAACTCTTTGTCTTTAATATTTTAACCATATGCTAAATACGAAACTGTAGAGCGCCACCTTAAAAACAAATATAAACATTTATGCAATTATTTTTCTTATTTTCATATTATTATGTATGATGTTCTGAGTAAAATGGTACATTAACAATGATTTTATTCATGAAAATAAGCTAATTATGCTTATTTTTGCTCTAGCATACATAATTTGCTTTGAGGCATGTTTAGGTGAGTAGTGACCTTCATTATGTGGAAATTAGAAGTCTTAGAATATAGGAATAAAGTCAACTTAAATTGAAAAATGTTGCATTAAGTAAAAGAAATCCATAGTGAAAATGTTTTATTTCATTTATTTGCAATGAAATTTAAAAAAAATGATAACAAAGCAAATTTGCTTTCTTCCATATCAAAGAATTAGTTAATATGTTACCCTTTGACCTTTGATGTTTATGAACCTCACCTGTTATATCCCCTTTTATAACTAAAATTTATTGTTGACATCTCAGGAATAAATATGGCTAGTTTCATGTTCCTGTCTATCAGCATAACACTGGTTGCTATGTTGACAAAATGCAATGCGCATTTTTAAAATAGTTCACTTTTTATCATAAGGAGGAGGGGCTGCACCGGTTTAAGACTCTGACTCTAATAAATGCTGTTCTGAGAGGGGAAATACAGGACAATTATTACAAAGGACTGTTTTGATGCTTGCGACTTAAATATTTCAGTCATACAATCAAAATTAAATCATACAATAATAATACCTATATTCTCTTTATGGTGGCGCTCACCAGTTATTATGTACTTTTGAGAGAGTGATGTATGTAAGGTGAAGTTGTTTGCATTTTAAACATGCACAGTGGAGAGAATGTTGGCATACCTATATGCTACTTTCATGTAATGTGGATGAAATTTCTTTGGATATTGTACTTTTTGAAATTTTAAATGATCTTAGGACACTGCTAACTAAAATGACTGCTCCCTTGTGCTCCAAAAATCAACCTAAATTTGTCTAAAGTACACTATTCTTGGCAGCTATTAAAATATGGAAAATGAATTTTGCCAAACTAGATAATACCAGCTTCTAAAAGTGCAATGACTGAATTACCAAATACATAAAATGTATTTTATGTACATTTGTAAAAAAAGTTATTGGCTCTTTTTTTTACAATTTACCTCTGAAGTTCGAGAAGTGAAAATGAGCAAGTAAAGCTAGCACTTTTTTGAAAGGTGCACATCTGGAGTAAGGCCAAGCTGTATACTCTCTAACCCATATTACACCCATCAATCATACATTAAAATAAAGGGAATTAAAGGTTCTTTGAACAACACCGAAGATATACAAAGTCTCTTTTAAATAACCAGTATAACTAGTGAGGAAACCCGAGAAACTCTTTGTCTTTAATATTTTAACCCTATGCTAAATACAAAACTGTAGAGCGCCACCTATCACATGCACATCAAGTCTGTATCACATGCACATCAAGTCTGTATCACATACATACATCAAGTCTGTATCACATGCACATCAAGTCTGTATCACATACACATAAGTCTGTGCCACATGCACATCAAGTCTGTATCACATGCACATCAAGTCTGTATCACATACACACATCAAGTCTGTATCACATACACACATCATGTCTGTATCACATGCACATCAAGTCTGTATCACTTACACATCAAGTCTGTATCACTTACACATCAAGTCTGTATCACATGTACATCAAGTCTGTATCACATGCACATCAAGTCTGTATCACATGCACATCAAGTCTGTATCACATGCACATCAAGTCTGTATCACATACACACATAAGTCTGTGCCACATGCACATCAAGTCTGTATCACATGCACATCAAGTCTGTATCACATACACACATCAAGTCTGTATCACATACACACATCATGTCTGTGTCACATGCACATCAAGTCTGTATCACTTACACATCAAGTCTGTATCACATGTACATCAAGTCTGTATCACATGTACATCAAGTCTGTATCACATGCACATCAAGTCTGTATCACATGCACATCAAGTCTGTATCACATACACAGAGTAAAAATATTAGAAAAGTATGATATACTTAAAATCAATGTGCTTAGAATGGATACATGTCGAAAAAAATTCAGTTAAAAATAATGAATTTGACAAATAAATTACAAAATTTTCATTGTCAATGTTATCTGTTGAATAAATGTTTGCTGAAATTTATTATGTATATCTTTATTGTTTTAAAATTTTGTTCATGATTGTAGATTGTAATGGGTTATTTGTAAAGAACATAATACATCATTAACTTTTATCTGTGACTGTAGATTAATACTTTACAATACCATTTGGAAATATGTTTGTATGGTCTTTTCACTTCTAAATGTTCTAGAAAATTAAATTGTTTACTAATTTGAATGGAAAATAACTCATCATGGTAAATTTTTCATGTCATAGGTTATTATATGTATATATATATTGCTGTCATCAACATAATTATTTATTCCAATTTTAAGATCAGCCTTTGTGGAATCACTTTAAGTTGTGTTCAGATATAATTTGAGAAGAATTATGTATTTAAAATTCTTCAATGTAATTAGAGTACCAATTTTGGACTGAAACATTATTTTAGGATTATTGTGTATTCATTCAAAGACATTCGGGATTATATCAATGTGGTACCCCAAGACTGTTAGCACAACAGCCCATTCAAGGCTATTGGTACATAAGCTCATTTAAAATTGGAATACACTTGGAACTTTCTATAGTTTTGGTCTTGTGATAGAATTTTTATGTTTAATTGGTATTTAATTCACAATATTGCATGTTTCTCTTAATTTGTTGAAGGTCACAAGGCATTTTAGTTTTTCTTTTCCTGTTGATTAAATTCCAGTCATTACAATATTCTATAAAACTTGATGTGCTGACTTTGATTCCAACAAATCCCTCCATTTACATTCATTCTGTATAATTTTAAATATAGATGGAATTAAAGCAAAATGATCAGCATTATCATAAATGATATCCATTTTGTTCAGTCTTTTGACATAATCTTCCATTTAGTAAGCATATATACATTTTATTTACACAAAATAAACTGTTTGAAGATAACTATATCGCCAATTCCTTAATCTGTGCATGTGATCTTCTATCCATCACTTGTCCTTCTAACATGAAAACTCCTTCTATACTGATCGAGAAAAATTAATCATATTAAGAATAATTTCCAATCATTAGCAGATGGGAACAACGATTTCAAACCCTGCATTCATATTAGTTGGTTAAAAGGGATGTAAAAAAAAACAAAATGAAAAAAAAACAAATAAACAAAAAAGACCAACTAAGAAAGAAAAAGGAAATCAAATTTTTGAATGAGTTCAAAATCATGATTTTCCAGGACAACTCCAGATCCAGACATGGTTGTATCAAGAAATAGCGTTGAAAATTAAATTTGCAACTCTTGCCAATAGTTCTAACAACACTAATTTCTACTTTTTATCTTGATAATAAAATTGTGAATAAAATCCACAGTAATCGCTCTAGAGTGTTATATCTGATAATACATACAGCAAGAACTTTGATAACGTGTCAGGAAAACCTTCGGTACTAAAAATAAATGATGTAACAAAACCTCGAGTGTCAAACCAGCTTGTACTGTATAAATATTATCATCGCTTAAATTTCTCTTCTATGTAGACTTGATAGGCTGGAGCTGTTGGGTGTACACCAATATGATGATGGACTGGATGATTACAGTGACCCATTTGAACGGGAGCCCTATTCTGCCCTTTTTAGGACCAAATCCGCCACTGATCCTGCAGGCAAGTGTCAGCAACATGTGCACATCCTCTCCACATTTTCTGTTATTAAAACACTATTTAATGAGGCTCTATGTCTTTGCAAGAAGTCCTTTAATATTGGCCTCAAAATATTGACAAGTAAAATTTACATTACAAGTAAAATTATATCATTTTTAACAGAGAAATATCACACATACCACTTTGAAAGTGTATATTACCATTTTTTTGATTACGCTAAATGATACTTTTTCTAGCTAAACACAGTAAAAAACAAACTTGAAAGAATGTGAATCTCTTGTATCATGAACTACAAACTGACATCGTATTCTTACTTTAAAACAAAATATATAATGCTTAAGATAGTTCTCAACCGACCAAAGCCTCAAGCAGAGAAAATTATTGCTGAAGAGTAGACAGGCTTCTGAGCAGAAAGGAGCACCACAGAACAAATCTTCAATCTAACTCCTTTTCAAAAAATACCTTCAGTATCAACATAATCTACAGCAAGTCTTTATAGATATCAAAAAGGCCTTTGATAGGATATGGGATGTAGCCTTAAGGACACCTATGAGGAAGTACAACATCAGCGTAAACCTGGTGCAGCTTGTTGAGCACCTCTATGACAAAGCCACCAGTGCTGTCCTCATCAATGGCAGCAGAGGAGATTGGTTTAGAACAACAGTTGGAATCAGAAGGTCAGAAGAGGTCTATACTGTCACCTACATGCTTCAACATTTTCCTAGAAAGGATCGCAGAGGATGCCTTGCATGACCACAAGGACACTGTCGGCATCGGAGGAAGAACAATCACCAACATTCACTAATTGCAGATGATATTGATGGCTTAGCAGGAGATGAAAAAGAACTGGATGACTTCATTGAGCATCTCAACACCTTGCACAGCATGCAGTATGGAGATTAGTGCTGAAAAAAATGACAAACAACAAAAATGGCATCAGTGCAGAAATAACCATCAGTGGACAGAAGCTGGAAACAGTCACAAGCTTCAAGTACTTTGGATTAATTTTCATAAATGATGGCTCCAAACCAGAACTACTTTGCAGGATTGCCCAGACAACAGCAGCAATAACAAGGGTGAGACCAATATGGAAAGATACCAACATTGCTTTTGGTTCCAAAATAAGGCTGATATGCTTGATTGTCCTATCAATCTTTCTGTATGCCTGTGAAACAAGGACGTTCACATCAGATCTACAAAGTAGGATTCAAACCTTCAAAATTAGATGATATCCCAAGATCTTTGGCATCTATAAATTAACCATGTAACCAACAAAGAAGTCAACAACAGGATCCAATGAGCCATTGGATCCTATGATGACCTCTTGACCATTCTAAAAAGTGCAAACGGAAGTGTTATGGTTATATCTCATGATCATCTGGACAGGCAAAGACAATCTTGCAAGGAATAGTATGAGGATGCAGAAGAAGAGGAAGATGGAAAAATGGTGGAAAGACAACAGGCATTGGATTTGGAGATTCCCAAGGGGCAGTAGAAAACTGGGAAAGATGGAGAGAATTAGTTGTAAAGTCAGCTGTGGTGCCCCAATGACCATATATATGTGCATTTGCACTGTATGAAATTTGTATTCCATATATATATATGTATTTTATGATAATTACCAAATGCATTGCCTTATTACCTTTCAGAGTTTGTCCTGGTGGGTGTTCACATTAAACCAGAAGATGCTGTAAAAGAGATTGGTCACCTGTACAATGTTTACCTCGATGTTCTAGGACATTGGCCAGGTGTTATGGTATTTGAACATTATTTCCTCCCTCTCTCTCTCTCTCTCTCTCTCTCTCTCTCTCTCTCTCTCTCTCTCTCTCTCTCTCTCTCTCTCATTGATTACATGTTTGTTCAAAAGTGTCAAATATCTCCTTGTACTAGGCAAGGAATAAAATTGCTCAATCAGTGGACTCATTATGGAATAAAGAATAGTCCTGAGTTTTGTTTAAACCACAGCTTAAAGTTGCAAAGATTGTTGTTATTGAACAATTCCAAATACAAGCAATAATTTTTTCAGTAAATACATAATGCTCCAAACAGTAACTCCACAAATGAAAGAAAGCATTTAATGGTTTATAATCTAAAGCAAAGTTTTCCAGTCAAAATTTTAGATATCATAACAAATACAAGAGCTAGGTATTTGTCATAATTGCTAATGGATACATGTATGTACTTGAAGCTACATCATAAGTAATATAATGAAAAAGAAATGTGTTCTGATTTGGTACATACTGAGATTTATTTTATCATAATAGATGCCAATATCATATTTTAAAATAAGCTTTGTGAATAATAACTTTCACCAAAATCTTAACAATGTTAGTACTAAATGAAGTTGTTAATTTTAGAAAGGATTTTGTGGATGCTGATTTAGAACCCATGTCATCCTTTCAAAACTAAATATGCTCACAATTGTTGACTTCATTTCACCAAGTCAAGTCAGAAAGTCATATACAAGTTTCTTTTAGCTGTAACATATATTGCCTGTTGACATGTTTTATGTAGTCTTTAAATTTTCAAGAAGAATTTTATTTATATTTTATTTTACATTACCAAACAAATATTGTAAAAAATATAAGTTTTTAATTGCATTCCGCCATTTTTCATTCCGCAGAATGTCCTGGTGATGGGGGATTTAAATGCAGACTGTTCATATGCAAATGAAAGTAACCTTCGACCTTTGACCATCTATAGTGACCCTACCTTTGATTGGCTTCTGGGATGGGATGCTGATACTACAGTCTCAACCAATACTGACTGTGCTTATGACAGGTTGGTGTATAAACTTATCTTGGTAATGCTCTCAACTACCGAAATATGATTTGACAGATGAGTATGTTATTAAGTCAGTATATAGTTGTAGTATCATCATCATCATTATTATTATTATAATTCAATACTATGGTCAGGGTCCAGAATACCTGACCATGTTATTTCAAACTCTTTTATAACCAATGTCAGCTGAAGGCAATAATGCATGCATGCGCAAAGAAAATGGCTGGGAGAGGCTAATAAAGTGGGTGTAAATTGTGTGCTTCATTGGCAGAGTTATCATCTTTAACTGATGCATGTTAAATGAGAAATGAAAATGTAGTGAAAACAGAGACTGCATATAGAATATTTTACTTTATTCAGAGAACAACACATTGGTATATATAGATGTGTGATAGAATGATTACCAATACCATCTGCTTACCTGCCAATCTTGCTGTGAATCCATAATATATGTAATTCTATGAAAAATATGTCCCAGATCAGTGTATCTGAATTCAATGGAAAAAAATAGCAAAATTACCATAATGAAGTCAAACATATTTACAATTCACTATGTTCTATAGTAATTAAAGCATCTGCATAAATTTCATACTACTAAAATGGTAATACTTTATTTTTTAAAACTGGATTTATTTTCAGTTGCTTTCTGTGATAGTGACAATTGATATCCTCAGAGAGTACACTTGTCAACCCATAAATCTCTAGCCATTTGTTTAGCACTGGACTTAATCCTGTCCAGGACTTCAACCTTCTCTTTAACAATAAAATCCCCATGTTTAGCACTGGACTTAATCCTGTCAAGGACTTCAACCTTCTCTTTAAGGATAAAATCCCCATGTTTAGCACTGGACTTAATCCTGTCCAGGACTTCAACCTTCTCTTTAAGGATAAAATCCCCTTGTTTAGCACTGGACTTAATCCTGTCCAGGACTTCAACCTTCTCTTTAAGGATAAAATCCACATGTTTAGCACTGAACTTAATCCTGTCCAGGACTTCAACCTTCTCTTTAAGGATAAAATCCCCATGTTTCCATGTATCATTGTAAATGCCCACTAATTAACAATTTTACATTACACCTATTCATATGAATGACATAAATAATTTTCAATGAACAGTGGGGGATTTTTACAATGAATGAATGATATTATTCACTGGTTAACCTATTGTATCTAACAACAACACCATACTACATCCATATGTTGGCAGTTTTCAGTTTTAGATGTTTTATACAAATGATTGCCTCATGATTTGAGTATGTTCTAGCTCTGTGATTAACTTTGATGATTAGCAATGTACTTAAATTGATTTATCAATTCAGCCTAGAATCTTTTATCAATCACTGCATTTTTGGTGCTTGGTGTGTTTTCAGTATAAATAACAAACATGTCGGCTGTTATTTGATCTACATTTGTACATACAATGCATTGAAAACAAACACAAAAATGATTTAATGGTTTTGTTATTTCTGGATCTTTCCTTCTATAATAATGATACATTTCAACAATAAACAAAGATCAAAGTTAAATGCAAGAGTATCTTGAAGAGGATAACAAAGTAATCCATTAAATGCAAGAGTCCCTTGAAGAGGATAACAAATTAATCAATTAAATGCAAGAGTCCCTTGAAGAGGATAACAAATTAATCAATTAAATGCAAGAGTCCCTTGAAAAGGATAACAAATTATTCAATTAAATGCAAGAGTCCCTTGAAGAAGATAACAAATTAATCCATTAAATGCAAGAGTCCCTTGATGAGGATAACAAATTATTCAATTAAATGCAAGAGTCCCTTGAAGAGGATAACAAATTAATCCATTAAATGCAAGAGTCCCTTGAAGAGGATAACAAATTAATCCATTAAATGCAAGAGTCCCTTGAAGAGGATAACAAATTAATCCATTAAATGCAAGAGTTTCTTGAAGAGGATAGCAAATTAATCAATTAAATGCAAGAGTCCATTGAAGATGATAACACATTAATCCATTAAATGCAAGAGTCTCTTGAAAAGGATAACAAATTAATCCATTAAATGCAAGAGTTACTTGAAGAGGATAACAAGTTAATCCATTAAATGCAAGAGTCGCTTGAAGAGGATAACAAATTAATATATTAAATGCAAGAGTCCCTTGAAGAGGGTAACACTCTAATGACCCCAAAAGGAAGGATTAGGGTTCCAAGAAATCCCAAGAAAATTACTTAGTTGTAACTGTTGAGTGTAGAATTATATGGTATTTTCAGCAATAAGGTTTCCAAGATGGTCACCAAGGCAGTCATATTGGATGTCATATCAGAACCATTTACATGTAGGACCATCTACACCTATAAAAGAAGTCTTTTGAAGAATCTATTAAGGAGCAGCAAAAACAAGATTTTCAAGATGACAGCCATGCTGTTATGTCCGATTGACAAAAGTTTCATTTACAGGACCAACTGGACATATAAAATGTACCTTTTTTCTAAAACAAAAACTCCCATGTCTATACGATCTTCCATCCATGAGGAGCAGCAATATAAGATTTTCAAGATGGCTTCAATTGTGGCCATATCATATGCAAAGACTGACACCATTTTTATTTAAGACAAGCTGGAGATCATAAGAAGAAATTTAAGGAAAAGTTCCTATTGATATGACCGAATGCTCAGAAGAAGTAGTGACAAGATTTTTAAGACGACCACTGTGGCAACTGTACTGGATGCCAGAGTGGCACAATCTTTATTTAGGATGACCTTGGTATGAATGTGTATGTAAAGATTCAAAGGCAATCCGCAAGTAGTTTAGCAACTAGAAACTTGTGCTGATGGACAGACACTTGATGCAGACAAGTCTATTCCAAAAGCTTTTCTGGTCTATAACCCATGGACCTAACAAACACATAAGAAGGGGTAGTACATAAGTGATAAATGGATACATATAAAGAATGTATTTTAAAAATTTTATTAGAATAAAAAAGGGAAAATGAAGGAGGTGGGCAAAAGGACTTAGCTCACCCAAACGCTAATTGAAGTATGCATAACGATTTGCACTAGAAAAATAATCCCCACAGATCGTCAACAACAAAAAATACTTTCTCGCTCTAGATATATTTCAAGATCATGATTACCATGTTTCTCTTTGCCAGATTTATCGCGGCAGGGACCGAACTAAGGAGTGCAATAGTACCTGGGGCCACAGCTGTCTATCGTTATGAGAACGACTTTATGTTGGACTATAATACGGTAATAACTTTTCACAAATGATAGCTATATACAACTTTTGTAAACATTAGTTTGCTCCAATATTTCTTTTAAGCCCTGTCTTCATCAAGTAATAATAATAATAATAATAATAATAATAATAATAATAATAATAATAATAATAATAATAATAATAATAATATTATTATTATTATTATTATTATTATTATTATTATTATTATTATTATTATTTGATCTTAATTCACAGCTGAGTCAAATATTCAGCTCACAAAGTTCAAGATGCATTAAAGTACAATATAAGTACAATATAAGTACGATATAAGTACAATATAAGTACAATATAAGTACAATAAAACACGTAAATATGATTACAGACTGAAGGAATTAAAATAAAGTTGGTTCAGACTAAAGTATCAAACTTTATTTTGGACTAAAGAATAAAGTCCAATCAAAACTTTGTGTTATCAAAATCAAAGTTACCACTGGTATGTATTCTCCATATATTTTATTCCCAATGGGTAACCTTGGTTGTTTGCCCTTTCCCGAACTTACCTTGATTCTGTAATACAATGTAATAACCAAAGCCACTCCAAAAGCTGGTGGTCATTGATTATGCAATGTGGAACCTTGCCTGTTTACTTTCTGCAAACTGTTTTTATTCACTAAATCTATCATAGCTTGCGGTATAGCTAGTAATGTCACTGATGGGGGGGGGGAGAGGGGGAGGGGGAGGGGAGAGGGGAAAGGAAGAGGATTACTTTTCAGGATTTAAACCTTTACCTTGGCAAAAGGAACATAAAATCTTATAATACAAGATATCGTGAATCTTTGTTACAAAAAATACATGTAAGATAATTACATGTAATTACATGTAAGATAATGTTTAATATATATATATATATATATATATATATATATATATATATATATATATATATATATATATATATATATATATATATATATATATATATATATATATATACTTGATCTTGTGACAATATTTGCCTGTGAGATAACATTTAATATAATTATGTTTAAGCTTGTCACAATAATTATATGTGATAATGTTCAGTGTGTTTTATTTTAATAGTTGCCATAATTAATCTTGTCACAATAATTGCATTTAACATAATTACAAAATATTACATTCTCAGTTTTTGTTTTCCAGACGATGGCTGTCAGTGATCACTATCCCATAGAGTTGGGCCTGGATTTTTAGACTGCCTGTATTCTTGTTATTGTCTTAAAATTTTGTCTAAATTTTAAGTTTCAAAATTACTATCTTGTGATATGGTATATTGACTTATTTAAAGTCCTATAATGTCAATTCTTGTATTTGCTGACAATCAATTTTCATGGTTTAATTACTTTGTAAAAAGGATAATTTCTAGCGGTCTGTAAATTCCTGGATTAGTATAGCTGTTGTGATGGAAGTTTTATTGTTACTTGGATCTTTAAATTTCTGTAACAACCACTGAATCCAGTAACATGGCTACCTCCGACCCAAAAAAAAAATAATGAATTTACACTATATCTCTTACAAGCATTAAAAAACTGATACGATTTGGAATCAGGATATATTATGTAAACAACAATCAGAATGACAAATCTCTACAAACTTTAAGAAATGATGCAATTTTACTATGACATTTATAAATGACAGTAGTCAGACGTATGTTTCAAAATGTTCATACTTCAACCGTTCCAAAAACATTTTAAACATCCAACGATACCGTACAAATCTCATCCCAAATAACAATCTATCGTTTTTTTTTTTTTATCAGGAACGGATATTTTAACAATCTTTCAAACTCTGCTACATCACTAATAGACGCTCCAGTATTTTTAATCTCTTCAGTCCATTAGTGTTTTTTTTACGTTTTTGTTCAGTGAATCCATCTCCCGTTTTGTATTTGTAAAATGTTCTATAGTTCGCTGAGTGACACAATTTAACCGACTAGATGTTTTCATTGGCATTAGTTATCAATATCAGGTTTAACGTTTGCAATATAACGCGCATAAAGAACTGCAGTTACTTAAGCTCGTTCATAGTATGGCCAATCTATTCCAGTTTAGAACTTTTTCTTAATGTTACAACGCCTTTGTTATGACACTCTTACAGCATCACGTTTATCAGGAATGATCCAAGTACCATCATCTGTTGATGTAATAAATTTTATTCTAGCGTCAACATCTTTAAAATCGTTTATAATTCTGAAAGTCAACCAAACAAATGCTGCACTGTCATTACAAAGTCAAATTTGGCTTTCTTGATTTTGTTCATTAGATCGGCATCACTTATATTTATTTTTACAATTCCATGCTTACTTTATCAAGTCAAATGTTTTCAAGCGTCAACGATTTAATTTATTTCAAGTACATCTTTAAGCTTTTTCTTATGTTCTTCAAGATCATATCCATAACCCGTTATTAATCTTTCTGCGACTTTTTATTAAATTAGTACTTGTGAAAAGTGCGGTTCTAACTATTCTAGCTTTATACGCTTGACATCACTTTTTAGTTGATAAGCGCAATATTCGACCTTGGATACTTTACGCGCTGTCCCGTTAGTTACTCATACTCTTTCATCAGTTTTCCAACAATAATATGTCGTATATATTTCGTCGTCATATTTGTAATTATATAAGATTAGACAAAATTATATATCTAATATAAGATACAAATTAAAATTAATATTTGAGCTAAAATTTTGTCTAGAATATTATAATAATGCCATTCCAGCTCGAAATGAACAAGTGGAAGTGGTTAAAACAAGGATCAACTGAAACATGCAACAAAAGCTGTTATAACGAGTACTGCGGGTTACATAAAAATTAAACGAAGTAAAACTACTGGACCAAGACTGTGTTTAGAGTGCGGAGTGGGAGTTCGAGGAAAAACTCAAATTTGTACCCATTGTGGAGGACAAAGTTATCGTGCATTACAGTTCTGCTATTATAAACGTATTCCAAGAAATTTTATAAAGAAACAAACACCTCCAACCAAAGAGGAACTTTTGAACAAAGCTTAAATTTTGTCTGTTATTACAAAAATAACACACACACAAAATGGAAACTACAGTAGATGCTCTTGACACATTAAATTTAATCAATTCTGTTCCACATTTTTTTCACAAATTGATCATCGACAGCAAAGGTAAAAAAATATTTCGTTTATCAGTCAAATAAAATGACATTGGCTAGATCAACAATAAAATTGAACCAGTTATTAAAGAGAGAGAGAGGGGGGAGAGGGTAGTTTTATAAACGTCATGATCGCACTGTCTTCGATCTGGTTTGTAGGTGAAAAAACAAATTTTACAACCCAATATCTGAAACATTTACATTTCAGCGGAATGCAATATACCAATGCAAGGAATAATGTTCGTGTAAAAAAAAATTGTCTAACAACATGCGCATTTTAACCCCGTGTGATAATCAATCAAAATATTTGTTCACTTACGAGTCACAGATGCTAATAATAGTTTTTTATGATTTCATACTCGATACCATCAATTTGATTCTCATATTCTTTTAGGGTCGTTCTACAAATTTTTTAAAAGTTTTTTTTGGTTACGCTTTTAAGCAGACATTATCGATGTTGCTCAATTTCTTTCTTAGCCGATTTTCTTCAATAAACATTTTATTGAATTTTGTAACGCACAACTACTCGCAGCTAATTTCTTAACTTAATTAGATGTTGTCACTGGCAACCTTTTTAAATTCTATTTGAATTGTCCCATATTTTTAACGTCAATAGATTAATCATTCATAAACGAATCCTTAAATTTTCTTTCCAACACTTCTACGTCGTCACTCAACTCTTAAAAAATCTACGAAGTTTATTGTTGTTTTCTTTTTGTTTGTATGAGTTCGGCCTTCATTACCTTCCGTTCGGATTTTTCTTGTTTCAACTGTGATTTATATTTATGGACGGTTTCATTGGGCAACTCGTATGACGATAACTTTTTTTCAAGTTCAGTTATTTCCGCCAGCAGCTTTTTTGTTATAGTTCTAATAGCCATCCTACGTCGAATAATTTTCATTATTTGATTTTGTTTGTTTTTCGACGAATGCTTTACATGTTGTAAAGCAGTTTGTTCTTTGACAAGCGCGGCCAACTTTTCATTTTTCTTTTTTAAAATCTCGAGAAATTCGTATTTTATTGTCATAGTTTTATATTTTTCAATTAATTCATTACTCCGTTCTCAGAGAAACCACAACTGTCACAAACAAGTTTCTTAAATTGATTCTTCCCAAATCATATATAATTAGAAGATCCAATTTTATATTTGTGTAGTATGAGATTTCATTTTACCTCAAGCCACTTTGATTTCTGCTATTTCTTTGTGAGATCTTTTTTTCAGCATTATTACCAACCGCACAAAAAAATTATAGGAATATTTTTATTTTTAGTGATGTAGTAATTTACTTAACGGGATATGATCGTAAACGTCATTGTTGAACATTAATCATAGATGACGCAAAATTGGATTTGTTATTGCTGATACAACAGCTAATACTTTTGTAAATCGAGAAAATGTTTATTTGTCCGATGGAACTAAATGGAACAATTGTGACTTATATCGAAGGTGAATCGCTGCCGTTTACTAATTTGAGATCTTAGATGCTTGCTTATGCATCATTAAACTTGTCGATGACGATATCGATTTGCTGATATCGCTAGGAGTTGCAACAGATTCAGTTTATATCAGTAAAACACATACAGGATTATTAGAACAATGTGGTATAGGAAATGAGGCCAATTGGGGTTCGTGGAAAATAAAACGAGAACAAATTTTAGATTACTCTGTTTCAGCGGATTAAAGAGTCGATGGTTTATCAGAATTATCGTTGGCTACAAATGTATTTGATCTAGTTGCTATACACAAGTTGGTTTATGTTAACGGTTGTGGTGGATCGGGTAAACATGGGTTATCAAATTATTTCGTAAAAAATGCAATGATATGATCATTTTAACACCAACTCACAGAAAACACGAGAAATGACTGAGCGTAGAGTAAATGCGTGTACTTATGATAGTTTCTTAAGATGGAAAGGAGATACGTGGACTCCCGAATGCACAGGAAAAAAACATATTCCGAAGATTGTTATTTGGGATGAGATTTCTATGGATAGTATCGTTGGATGTTTTAAAATGTTTTTGGAATGGTTGTCGACGAAACATACTGTTTTTATAGTGTGTGGTGATCATGGTCAACCTCAACTTTTTATCAGATCATCTCCACGTGGTTGGTTGAAAAGTTTGTGATCTACTACGAGGAAGTAAATGATGAGTACAGAGCAGACGATGAAGCGTTGAAAGTGTTTAAGAAGTTGATATGGTTACAACCGGATATAGTTCAATGCGAGATAATGCTTAAGGTTATTCTAGAAACACCAATGGAAGATTTTTTGAGGACGTGGAAACCTACTGACTTAATAGTTGCTAGCAGAAAAATAGTTCGCGACACATTACAAGAAAACCTGTTTCAGTTACATATAGAAAAAATTTCTGATTCGCCAGGTCCGTTATGTTATCGTCCAACATTACTCGAAAACAAAATGTCAAGTTGATATTCTAGGGACTGATGATGAAAGAAAACTTGTTACTTAATGTTGTTTTGTTGATATCGGTGTTGTTGAAAGTGCATTAACTACTGATAAGTCGCCATGGAAATTGGGTTATGCTATAACAATTCATTCGTCACAACCATGGTCAAATTTAATGTATTTGGCAGTTTCCAGGGCCAGAAAAACAAATCAGCTAAAACGAGATGTATTGGATAGTGATATCCGATAAAATCAATTATAAAAATTGTGATGAAATTGCTATGAGAAAACTTGGTTAGTTGCAAGTAAAATAAAAAAAATATATAGAGTGAATTTGATGCTGACGTAGAATTTGTTATCACGTTAAAACAGCAGAATTATTGTGTGACTTGTAGTGCTTTAATGTTTTGACATTATTCGAAAAAAAATCCACGGCAGTTTCACGTAGATCGGATTCATTATAGTTTGGAACACACTAAAAAAAACATGTTGACTTGTCTAGATTGTAACAGGCGTAGACGGGTGGGTGAAGTTACAGTATAATATATACAATTCCCTATAGTACTTCAGTAAGGTATATTCGATGTTATTATTGTTGTTATATTAGTGAATTCAATTTTTAATTTTAATTTTTTTAAAAGAGCAGAGTGGCTGAATTATCTGGGTTTTTACCAGTTTTAACTAGGAGAATATGAGTAATATTATAAATATTGGAAGATAATTTTATTAGCTCGTAAATTTATGAACATTATAGAAAATTGAGAAGGTTGGTTAAGAGTTTGTCGATGCTAATTTTCCAGAATAAACGAATTAGACAGACTCTCTCTCTCTCTCTCTCTCTCTCTCTCTCTCTCTCTCTCTCTCTCTCTCTCTCTCTCTCTCTCTCTCTCTCTCTCTCTCTCTCTCTGCTGTGCAAGACATGCGACTATACCAACAAAACCATACTTTTAAAACAATTTGAACTTGATGCAAACTTGGTTGTGGCTATGAAGGTAGAAAATTATGGCATGGTCAAAGGTCAAGTCAGTGTTTTAAGGGAGAATTTGAAACTTGTGATCTTCATCAATAACACAAGAAGAAAACACAACTATATCTTAGAGAAGATACATCCAAAAAATACAAGGGGTCATCTCAATCTTGTATGTAAGCAAGGAACCTGTTGATGAAAAACAAAGCAATAAAATGAATTTTTGATGATTTATCATTACTAAAAGCAATGACAAAAACAGTAACATGAATCCAGTGTTAAACTATCATTACTAAAATTAGGGACAGAAATAGTAAAGTAAATAGTCTTTTTTATAAGCTATAAGTTTTGGTAGTCTCTCGGGGGCCAAGGAAAACGTGTGGTCCCATCGACGATGGATACGCATGTAACTCCAGAGTACAAATATCGATGCACATATGCTGTTGCATGTGGGGTATGGTACGCCGGTGGTTGGGGGTGGCAGGGACGCAGCCTTGTGACGTCTCTCACAAGCTGCAGCAAGACTCTGGTGGTGATCAGCCTCGAAGGTGGAACTGGCTTTCTAATCAGGACTTTCCAGCGATTTCTGTCTGAGGCAGTGAGCTCGAACTGATGGGGTTAAAGGTCTGCCCATTTGATGTGCGTCTTGAAGTTGTCTTTGTACCTCTTGGATTAGTTGATTTCGATGCTTGTTGTGTTTGCCCTATCAATGACTGCCTGAATGGGAATTCGGTCCTGCCACTTGATCCGCATGATGGATTTCAGGGAGTTCTGGTGGAATTGATCCAACTGACTAATGTGCCTTCAGTAGACAGTCCACCTTTCACAGCTATACAAGAGAGACACGAGGACAACTGTAGTGTACGCCTTCACCTTTGTTGACAGGCGTATGTCCTTGTGTTGCAAGACCTTGGTTCGGAGTCATCCAAGTGCTTGGATGGCTTTTTGGATACTCGCAAGTGATCTTTGTCCAGGGAGCCATCATTGCATACTGTGCTGCGTAGGTATCTGAAGCTGTCCATATTCTTTAGCTGCGCATCACCAATGGTGATGCAGGGTTGTGAAGGGACGGTGTTTAGGGCGGGCTGGAAGAGGACTTCTGTCTTTTTTAGACAAATTTTACAAACGGGTTTGAGGCTTCAGATAACTTGTCCACAATTGCCCGTAGGTGAATTTTTTCAAGGGCAGTCATCTGCAAAGAGCGTGTCAGTGACAAGTCTTTCAAGCATCTTGGGTTTTGCAGCTAAACAACGCAGATCAAACTGATCCATCTAGGCGATATCTAATGTAGATACAAAGGTCAAGGTCACAGATGGAATGGAGCAGTAACTTCATGAAGAGGTAAAAAAAAAGTACCAGAGCGAGTACACAGCCCTATTTAACAGTTAAATATGGGGAATTTCTCAGTGCTTACCGTCTGAGGGAATCTCTCCAGTCATGTCATCATTGAAGAACCGGATGAGGTTGGTAACCTGAGGACAACCAAGCTTCGTGAGTATTACTCACAGTGCATCTCTGTTGATTGTATCGAATGCCTTCATCAGGTCCACAAAGATGGCATACAGATTCATGTTCTACTCAAGGCACTTCTCTTGGACTTGTCTCACTGCAAAGGTCATGCCAACGGTGCTACGGTCTGAGCAAAAACACTGTAACTCGGGGAGGTTATCTTCTGACACTGCCACAATGTCTTTTGAGAAAGATGCGAGCCATTATTTTGCAAGCTGAGAAGAGTAATGAGATGCTTCTGTAGTTACTGCAGTCCGCACATGTGCCTTTATTCTTATAGAGGGTCACAACTGATGTGTCACAGAGACTGTCTGGCATCTCCTCTTCCATCCAGGTGCTGATTAGCACATCATGGAATGTCTGTTGACCGAGAGCCTTGTATACCTCTGCTGGGATGCCATCCTTTCCAAGTGCCCTGCCACAGATGATTTGTCTAATGGCCATCCTCAACTTCTCTATCATTGGCGGAACATCCAGTTGGTCATGAATTAGCTATTGGATGTTTGGTCAAGAGCAGATTGGCTGACCAATGAGGACAGGTTTAGGAGCTGGCTAAAGTGTTTTTTTTTTCATCTGTCCTTAATGTCAGCCTTGTCTTTTATTAGTGTACTGCCATCTGCAGCAAACAACGGGGCAGAGCCAGTCTCTGAAGGGCCGAAGATTGACTTGATGGTGCTGTAGAAGTCTTTGGAGTTGTTAGTGTTGGCATTGTTGCACTTCATCAGCTTTCCTTTTCCACCACTTGTCATGCAGCTTGTAGATTTCTCTCTGAGCCTCAGCTTGATAGGATTTAAAGAAGTCTTTTCTGGGGAAGGAGTTTAGGTCATTCTGCTAGTCTACGAATGCTTTATTCTTTCTAGCAAGCAGATTTCCAATGGCACCGTATTCTCATCAAACCAGTCTATAATAAGTATTGACTTGTTATTTCAAATAAAACAAGACCAGCTCTCTCTAAAGATGGATCATACCATATGTGGGTTGTATCCAGTCTTACCTTGAATAAAATAACATGCTCTTCCTAAAGTGGGTCCATACCAAGTCTCCAGTTTGGCATCAATAATAAATTCTGACTTGCAGCTTCAAATAAAATCCAGTATGCTCTCCTTAAAAGTGGATCATATTATCTTGTGTTAACAATCAAATTTATATTAAAAAAACACTGCAGATTTATCTGTCATCTATAGTTAATCATTTGGAGTCTGTTTAAAGGTTTTATTACCTTTGATGCTAAATATGAGCAAAATCTTGTATACCCTTCCAACAGACCGGTAGATCCACATTTGCAGAGAAGACTCATTAGATGAAATGTTTGCCTAATATTCTAATTCAAGTAGGAGGATATGAGAAACAATAAAAAAAATCCTGTACATGTTTTCTTTGTACATTTCTCGCAATATTTACTTTCAGAATTTTAAAACATGTTTACAGTACACCACACCCTGCTAATACAACAAAATGACATTGTACTGTTTCCCTCATCTTAAGTAACAATCGCTGATGCTTGGTTATCAAAGACTTGCTGTACAGTCTCTAAATCCACACAGATGTTCAAAATTGACTGCAAACAGCTTTTACTCCAATGAATACTGTCCTGTTCTGACATTCAATTGGTTTTGTAATTAATGGTATCTTTAGATACTTAATATGGCAACATGTGTCAAGATGGCACAGAGTTTGTAAACTCAGTAGGAAACTTTATTTTCAGTGTAATCTCTAACTGAATATTTTGTAGGATTCACCCTCCCTGCTTCTAAGTCTACCACTGCAGCTTTTGGTAGCAAAAATTATTACATTTAAATTAAAATTGTATTTATTCAATTTGAGTCATACAATTTTTGACAGTACTGGATGTACAACTGATGAAAGCTTGATTTGATTTCTGCAGAAAAACTGCATAAGACATTGGGATCTAAAATTTTTAAACTAAGCTGATTCAATGTAACTTGCAACTGTGCTTGTGTGTATGTAGGCTTCATTATATATATATATATATATATATATATATATATATATATATATATATATATATATATATATATATATATATATAGATATATATAGATATATATATATATATATATATATATATATATATATATATATATATATATATATATATATCAACAGATTTGAACATATGCTGTAATGCTAAATATCCTACAGTAATAACTCATATTTCTTTTGTTTTAAACCCTTTTGAGCAATAATGCTAAATCGTTTGTTCAAGATCTATGCATTAAACATTCAAAAAGTATTATGATTATTTTAAACATTAATATTTTACATCTGAGAGTAACATTATTGTACTGTAATCCTTATTTAATATATCTTTCTTACTCTTTTTGTCCCTCTTCTAGTATGCACTAATAGCTGTCTACTGGATTTAGTGGGTGACAGAAGAATTTTCTTGTATTCCAGTCTCTAGGAAGATTGTGGGAATTGTGGTCTTTAACAAATTTAATTTCATTTGAACACTAATTGATTTAATCGGGGAAGGAGAGTGTACAAAGCAACTATCCTCGAAATGCCATATGCACAGGTGGGATGTTACAGTTGGTATAAACTTAACTTTCCCCATCCCTCACTCAATTGTACCCTACAACTTTCTATCCACTTTTCCCCTGACTTCACTCCACTCTACTCTTTGTTATGAGGGCCAGGTAAGGCCTCCACCAAATTGAAATTGCACAATGTACATGGAAGGTAAGTATGCATTTTAATCAGCAAGGCTCATAACTGGAATTCTTGCATAGAAGTGTCCTATGTCAGGAAATGATGCAATAGGATGAGTTCTATTCTTTAAAATATGTCAAGTCATTGTTGAACTTTGTGCAGCATTTTAATTTACTATGATCGCATGTGGGGTGGGGTGAAAATACCATCTTACTCGACCCTGTACATAACTTAGCATGGCTTAGTCTTTTTATACTGATTTTTTGTTTGCAACCACTAAGTTCAATAGTTTGAAATAGGTCCAGGCATTAAGACGGTCATGAGTCAAACTACTACCAAGGTTTTGATAAACATGAACAAGTACAGGACAATTTTTGACAAATGCATGATTAATATGCTATGTAGAATGAGGTTGAGCTTTTTTTTAAGTTCTATAAGTAGAATATGTATTAAAATATATTTTTGACCTCATATTTTATATTTACAGTATATTTACTACAAACTGCATTTCCTTGATTTCGCCTTCTGCCCCTCCCCCACCTCCCTGCACAAACGCTTTCCAAGCACAAATTTTATTCAAAGATGGGTGTAAATGTGTCATGTCAGCCATTGCATATTCATTCAAGATGTATGTCTGCACACCGCATGATGGATCTCCCCTCCCCATTAGATATCCTCTTGAGCCTGCTTTTAAACCAAATGTGATAATATAGCTTGAATCTTCCCCCACTTATTATTTGAAAGTTCTTTGATGACAAAACACTTTGACAATAAAACTGGCAAAGTCAGGTTGTTCTTGTTTCATTACCGGAATTAACAGAATATTCCAATGTATAAAACATTGATATGCTTCATAAGAACACTATAGTTCCTAGCTAAAAGACAAAATAATAGAAAGATATAAATTTCATCTTCTTTGTCAGATTATGAAAGGAATATTTGTTCTTTAACCTTTTAAAGCTAATTGTGAGAGATTAATCACTAGTTCTTTACCATTCTAATGCTGATTGTGAGAGATTGATCAGTGTTAACAAAAAGGAAACTTTATTTAGTTCCATGCTCATTAACATGGCATTTAGTACTCTACTAGTGTGCAAAACATTCCTAGTTACATTTGAAACCAATTGATGCATTGTAAAGCTAATATTGCAACATTTGAAAACTTGAAGTGGTAATGGATGTCAAAAAAACAGAGGGGTAAATAAATCATTTTGTACATGTGTGCTCATTGAATTTTTATCAGGTATGGTTTACTAGTTATCTGCTTGGATTACATTTTTTCCTCTGCCAGGGGTTTGCATGTATGGATAAATTACTTGGGGTTTTTGTGGGATGTCAAGAGTCACATGATACTGGTTTGAAATTTGTTACACATCAATATAACAATTTTTTAAAATGGTGTTTGAAATTTGTTACACATCAATATAACAATTTTTTAAAATGGTGTGGGTCATATTTGTAACCTCATTAATGACACAGAATGTCTAATCTTAAACAAGTATAATAGTGTCTTGCCCTATACCAAACAATAAAGTTAAAATGTCTCATCTTATAAAAAAAATAGGGTGTCTTGCATCATACCCAAATATAAGAATTTCAATTCTATTACAAATACAAGACTTGGTTGTCTTACCTTATATCAGAATAAGGTTAGATAGTATCATGTTATACAAGCATAGCTTATATTACCCTATAAAAACATAAGCTTAGAAACAATATTATACAAGTGTAAGCACAGTGTTTTAGTCTATGCTGAATGTCTCATAATGTACAGTATGACACTTGTACTATCTATAAATTTGGTTGTTGGAAATTGAATAATATCAAATAAAAAAAACTATTTTCCAAATTTATTTAATGTACTGTTTTACAAATGTCTTCATATGGCACATTGTCCAGTACTCTTCCCTGCAAGGGACCCTGGAAGAAGTGAATGAAAAGAAACTGACACAAAGTGTTCAAACATACAATATACATTTGTTAAAATATGATTGAAAAAATTATATTTCTCATAACTTAAAAAGTAATGATGACAGTGTAATACAAACTGATCCACATGCCATGTATAGCATATGCAAATTAACTGATGTACACTGTATGCAATCCACATATCAGGTAATGTGTATGCAAGTAATACTGACTGATCTACATATGTACCTAACTTAGACTAAGAATAGTAACAAAGAGTAACAATAACTTTGGCATGCTTAAGTACAAATTCTGTAAATTTATAAACCCATTAGTAGTCATCAATTGTAAATAATAATCACAATGCAGAAGGATCAAACATTCAGTTGGGAAGAAAAAAAATAACTTGCTAGTACTAGTTTTAATGTGAAATCTGGCTACATAATGATGACTGCTGAACTTAAAGGCTTGAAATTTAATATTTAAAAACTTGTCATCGTTCTCTCCCTCCCACTGCCTAAATATCTATGTTAATGTTAATACAAATGTAAATTAAAAATTTACCACTGTTTTCTCAGGATATTACCTCAGGGGAGTAAAAAAAAAAATCGGACATAACCTAGTCTGGAGATCCAGGTTCATAAAAACCAGTGTGTAATTTTAAAGATGTCCCTGACCATTACTCCTATCTCTTCCTCTTATGTTTACTGGAATCCCCTCCCATTGCATGTTACAATAAAATACACAAAATGCTTAATTGATAATAAAATGAAAGAAACTAACAGGGTGTTGTTATCATTATTCCTTTCTTTTAATCAACACAGTAATCTATTAAAGAAAAATATATGAACTCTATATCACATGTAGTTGATGCATCCATACTATAGTGTGCATCAGTTATGTCAGATAACATGCAAGGCATTTTCATAATTCATGTGAATATTGTAAAACAAATATGTTATCATGACTGAAAAATGGATCCAAAAAAATTAAAACAGAAGAAATGAGAAACATCAACCAAATGTTTTCAGGCATCTGCCATTCACACATAACATGGTGTTGGGTGCAAAATAACCAGGACTGTATTTTATCTAGGCTAATACAGTATCTTGCAAATAAAGATCAATACATGTTTTTGAAAATGCATGTACATTCACTTTGAGTGCAAATGACAATCCTTTTGCTTGATGACAAACAAATAGATGCCTGGGTGGTGAATAAACACATCTGGTAGGAGCAGTCAACTCATTCTTTGAACTTACCAGCAGGATATCAAATACAAAGGTTATTTTATTACAAAGCAAACAGACCCTGGAAACTGACTTTGGATTCTTTTAAGAGTGCCAATTCTTTTTTTCTTTTCTGTTTTTTTAATCCCTTATACTGGTACTTACAGGAATTTTGAAAATAAAGACAATGGAAACCAATTTTCTGCCTGACCTAACTAACAGATATTGCAAATAACAAAACAAAATTAAGACCTCATGCCTGTGAACTAAATTATGGGGAACCAACTGCCATAGAAGCCAAGTGCCTGAGATTATTCATTCCCTGCATACATACAAGCATATAATGATATATATATATATATGATATCCTGCTGGTAATAAATCTGTTCTGTTTATTTTCTGCTGGGCTTAACGCCATTTTTCAGCACACGATAGGCTATTCATGGCGGCCAGTATTAATGGTGGAGGAAGAAACCGGGATATCACCGGAAAGAACCACCGACCCACGAAGCTACTGGCAAGCTTTCTCACATATCTACATTAGGACTGAACACACGCAAACAGAGGTGAGATGGCAGTGATCCATAAGGGACAGCCGCTTTAGACCAGCTTTAGACCACTCAGGCCACTCGGGGCCCCTTTATTTTCTGCTTACAAGTATATATGCTTAATAAACTAATCCATTAAGCTACTCTTACAAACCAAAAATAGAAAAAATAAAAAAGTTACTACTGCCCTAACCACCAAAATTGTGCTGATCACTTTTGCTGACTATTTCTTGTATAATTTCTGCAAGATTGACTATAACAAGTAGCATTTCATCAAATTAAGTGACTCCACACATTACTTCAGACTGAAACTTATGCCTGACATAACTGGGTTATCAGACTTAACAGAGGTCAATATACGTGGACAAAAATATAGTATAACAAAGGATTCATTGGGGACCAGTCCAAAACACTTGACATGTGCATGTTGTCAAGATAACTGAGGTCAGACAAGTGGGTTTGACTGTAATATACTTTGGTCAAAGGAATGGTACAGTTTTTACGCAATGCACCATTTCTTAATAAAATTCCAATGGACATTTTGTAACCATATAAAATATAAAAGTTCACTAGCAGATCCTCCATTATACTTGGGTGTGGACAACTTGACTGGAACAATCTGGGAGGAACATTATCAGAGATGTCTTTTTCTTAAGTTGGTGTAGCCTTAAAACTATCTCAGACCTGTTTAAGTGTGTGTAGCCTTTACACACTCAGTTTAAGGCTCGACTAACATGGGTATGAGAAAGTCTGCTAGCAGCTTCTCATGGGTTGGTCGTTCTTTCTTTGGTTTTCCAGGGTTCATTCTCCACCAATTATACTGGCCGCCATGTATAGCCTATCTTGCAACAATAACACAATCTCAGACCTGTTTAAATGTGTGTAGCCTGGAAACTATCTCAGACCTGTTTAAGAGAGTGTAGCCTGTACACAACATCAGAACTGTTAAAATAAGCAGAATACAAAATTGAAAAGCCACAGGTTGTTCAATCATACCTACCTATGACTAACCCATCCCCTCTTTGAATTTTAAAACTTCTATTGCAAGTGGAACAGTTTGGTGCATGAATCAATTTTGGCAAAATTTATTGGAAGGTTATTTCAATTAAAAGCTTGTATAGTCAGAAAATTGTGTTAATACAGAATGTATTAAATCATCCATGTGTATAAAAGGGATTAATCAGAATGGATAATCTTGCTCAGGGATACTGTTCAAAAGCTTTTACATTCATAGTATAAAAGTGAGAACAGCTTACCTTGCTAATGGATACAGTACAGGAGAATGCTTCTGTGTCAATATCATCCAAAACTGCTGCTTCCCCTCTGTAAGCCCCATTTACAATTAACACTGGTTTACCTGAAATACATGGTCTATCAATTAGGACTCTTAAAGACAGGCAGGAGAGTGTAGCACATTTATCTACATCTCTGAGCCTGCAGCAAATTTATGTTAAATATGCACTGTAAGATGATTTCTTCTGGTAACTAATATTAGGCTGATTGGAAATACTATCAATGCTGACTGGACACTATTAAGGCTAACTGGACACTTGTCTGATTGGATTGGACACACTATTAAGGCTGTGTGTGTTTGTGAGAGAGAGAGAGAGAAAGAGAGAGAAAGAGAGAGAGATATTTTTAATGTAGCTTTAACAATTTTCCAGCCATCTCACTACAATGTCTGCAGTGTGTCATTTAATAGTTATGTCCAGTACTGGGGCATCATGCTGCAGACATGTCTGCATGATGTCTCACCCAGTCCAATTATCCTGACACCAGGCTGACCAGTCCTAACACTAACCTCTTAATGCTGAGCGCCAGCAAGGTAGCTGCTAGTACCATAAATTCTTTAGTATGACTTGACCAGGGTTCAAACCCATGAACGACTTCCTGCATCCAAGATAGATGCTCTAACCACTTAGGACACAGAAGTGGTAAAAAAAAGGCTGATTAGACACTATTCAGTCTCACTGGAAATGCTATTAAGGCTGACTGGAAATGCTATTAAGGCTGAATGGATATGTTAATAGGGCTGACTGGACAAAATTTTAAGACTGTTCACACTCTAATAATGCTGACTGGGCATAAAGCATTATATTCTGATACATTTTGACAGCCCTTTAACTGAAAAGTTTAAAAAATACTGGACAAATCTAAAAGATATAAAAATTCAAGGTTACTTAAGTGGAAATACAAACTTGGGCATATGCATGAGGGATGGATTCAGATGTATTTAGAGGTAGCAAAGATGGTTACCTTAATGTAATGTGATCAGAGAATGTATTTGAGAAATTTGATTTTATGTTCATTCAAGGGCAGCAAATGGTGTATACAATTTACAAATCTCGAGGCTCCATTTGTCAAACTCTGAGAATTCTGCTGTAATTTGACATTTCTAGTTGTCTGATAGGGGATGGGGGGATTCGTATTCCATGAACATTTCAAGTTCATTTCATTTCTGTGAAATGTTCACAAGAAAATTTCTCATTAATTGCACTATAATTCTAACTCTGAAGTTATGCTTGTGTGTTTCTGTGGCCAAGTGGTCTAAAGTGCAGTCCGTTACGGATCACTGCCATCTCAGCTCTGTCTACATGGGTTGAGTCTAGGATTAGGTGAATGTGGATATGTGAGAAAGCTTGCCAGTAGCTTCTCATGGGTCGGTGGTTCTTTCCGGGGGGGGGGGGGATTTCCGGTTTCTTCCATTAATACTGGCTGTCATGTATAGCCCATCATATGCTGAAAAATAATGTTAAGCCCCACAACAACAACTTGTTTGTTTCAATGATTTTAACAGCACTTTTTAAACATAAATAAATTAGAGCTAAATGCCTTTCCCAAAGATAAGTTGAATGTCAACCAAGTTGGACTGTGGATATCAGCACTTAATAAATAACTATGCCCTTACCATAGACACACTGTGAAAGCCAACCCAGCTGGACTGTGTAGATATAAGCTCTTTATTAAAAAATTATGCCCTTACCATAGACATACTGTGAAATCCAACCCAGTTGGACTGTGTGGTTTTGTATTTAATTAATATTACTTTTAAGCAATGAGATTCAGTCAACTAACCTTTGGCAGGAATGACTGTTTCTAGATGAGTCTGGTCAACCTTCAATTTGTCTCCACTGTCTAAAAGCTTGATTACTCCACCATACAGGTCTACCACATCCTGCAATCAGATAGCACACAGGCTGTGAGTTTGGCTTAAGAAGCACTAAGAGCTCTCTCCATTTACCATATAACCAGTACCAGCAAGAGCCTCTCATAATTTAATCAGTTATTCTGCACAGCAGATTAGACAAATCCATGTCAGGAAGAAAAAGAAATCAACATTAAAATATTTTGTACACCAATACAGTAATTGAAGCAAATGAAATGCCAAATTTAAAGTAATTACAAATATTTTAAAATTTAAATGCCACAGGCATGTCAACTGTTGTTTGAAAAACTGGCTGATATAATCCATCCTATTATGATACATTTTCTAGCAATTATTTGAATTGAATTCAAATATTTTTTACAAATGGAAATATTGGAGCTCTGAGTGACCAAACTGTTAAAGTGCTCACCATTACAGATCATTGCCATCTCATCTCTTTCTGCGTGGATTCGAAATTCAGGTTTAGCTAATGTGGGTGTGTGAGAAAGCTTGCTTGGTAACCTGCTTTATGTGTAGTAGTGAAATACAAAATTAGACCACAATGTCCTGCCTTATGTGTACAACACAAAATAAAGCTGAAGACTGTCCCTTAGTGTAGTAGTGTAATGCAATAGATGGATTATGGTGTAATTTACATCAAATTTGTATTTGTTAGTTTTTCACCAAGATTTCAAGTTATAATTGTACTTTGTTTTTGACCTTGTTCAAAATCAAGTTCATTGTGTACCTGACTAGACAATGAAGATGTTTTTATTTTGGTAAACAACACATAGCTAATATTTTTACAAGACTGTGGATTTAATATTAGGATCATTAGCAATAGAATTGAACATATTTATTAGGGTCAGAGTCATCCACCATAAAAACACCTAGTCTATCTGATGTTACCATATCCTTACTATAATTTTGGTAACAAATTTAATTTTATTTAGAGCCCAGAATGTTCTAGAATGGAACATTCCCTAAGTCATATTATGTCCAGAAAATGATAATGGTGACCTAGGTCAAGCATAGGGCTTTACAGTCTTGTTTATGTAATAATTAGTTATTCTTTTCATAAGAGAATAATTTGCATTGTCGTGTTCAGTATTATGATTTTAATTAATTTATTTATTCTGAAAGTCAAAATTCTTTTAAATAATATTCATGGACAGAAACATTAGCTTGGAATTATAACGAATTCAGACAAGGACATTTTGGATTCTATTATTGCAATTAATTGGAAGCCTATTAGCACATCATCACACTTTAAGCTACTGGTACACTGTTACAGTCAAGACTTAAGGCACACTGATGCCTTCAAAACATCAATCTTATGCATTAGAACTGGTGATAAAACTGTTTTGTAAATTTTGGAATTTAATTTGCATTGCTGAAAGTTGTTTTATACTTTTCACTTTGTATTCAAGGAAATAATTTGCTGAATTTAAATTTTTTTGTGCTTTTGCTCTTTTCTATCGCTTAGTTTAAGACCACAGAGATGCAATAATGGACATGATGACTTAACCTCTTTGTAGTAATGTAATGCAATAGATGGACAATGAAAATGATGCACTCACCTTTGTGTAGTAGTGTAATGCAATAAATGGACTATGAACATGTTGCCCTCACCTTTGTGTAGTAGTGTTATGCAATAGATGGACTATGAACATGTTGCCCTCACCTTTGTGTAGTAGTGTAATACAATAGATGGACTATGAACATGTTGCCCTCACCTTTGTGTATAGTGTAATACAATAGATGGACTATGAACATGTTGCCCTCACCTTTGTGTATAGTATAATACAATAGATGGACTATGAATATGTTGCCCTCACCTTTGTGTAGTAGTGTAATGCAATAGATGTATCATGAACATGTTGCCCTCACCTTTGAGTAGTAGTGTAATGCATTAGATGGACTATGAACATGTTGCCCTCACCTTTGTGTAGCAGTGTAATACAATAGATGGACTATGAACATGTTGCCCTCACCTTTGTGTATAGTATAATACAATAGATGGACTATGAATATGTTGCCCTCACCTTTGTGTAGTAGTGTTATGCAATAGATGGACTATGAATATGTTGCCCTCACCTTTGTGTAGTAGTGTTATGCAATAGATGGACTATGAACATTTTGCCCTCACCTTTGTGTAGTAGTGTTATGCAATAGATGGACTATGAACATGTTGCCCTCACCTTTGTGTAGTAGTGTTATGCAATAGATGGACTATGAACATGTTGCCCTCACCTTTGTGTAGTAGTGTAATACAATAGATGTATTATGAACATGTTGCCCTCACCTTTGTGTAGTAGTGTTATGCAATAGATGGACTATGAACATGTTGCCCTCACCTTTGTGTAGTAGTATTATGCAATAGATGAACTATGAACATGTTGCCCTCACCTTTGTGTATAGTATAATACAATAGATGGACTATGAATATGTTGCCCTCACCTTTGTGTAGTAGTGTAATGCAATAGATGTATCATGAACATGTTGCCCTCACCTTTGAGTAGTAGTGTAATGCATTAGATGGACTATGAACATGTTGCCCTCACCTTTGTGTAGTAGTGTAATACAATAGATGGACTATGAACATGTTGCCCTCACCTTTGTGTATAGTATAATACAATAGATGGACTATGAATATGTTGCCCTCACCTTTGTGTAGTAGTGTTATGCAATAGATGGACTATGAACATGTTGCCCTCACCTTTGTGTAGTAGTGTTATGCAATAGATGGACTATAAACATGTTGCCCTCACCTTTGTGTAGTAGTGTTATGCAATAGATGGACTATGAACATGTTGCCCTCACCTTTGTGTATAGTGTAATGTAATAGATGGACTATGAACATGTTGCCCTTACCTTTGTGTAGTAGTGTTATGCAATAGATGGACTATGAACATGTTGCACTCACCTTTGGGTAATAGTGTTATGCAATAGATGGACTATGAATATGTTGCCCTCACCTTTGTGTAGTAGTGTTATGCAATAGATGGACTATGAATATGTTGCCCTCACCTTTGTGTAGTAGTGTTATGCAATAGATGGACTATGAACATGTTGCCCTTACCTTTGTGTAGTAGTGTTATGAAATAGATGGACTATCAACATGTTGCCCTCACCTTTGTGTAGTAGTGTTATGCAATAGATGGACTATGAACATGTTGCCCTCACCTTTGTGTAGTAGTGTAATGCAATAGATGTATTATGAACATGTTGCCCTCACCTTTCTGTAGTAGTTTTATGCAATAGATGGACTATGAACATGTTGCCCTCACCTTTGTGTAGTACTGTTATGCAATAGATGGACTATGGACATGTTGCCCTCACCTTTGTGTAGTAGTGTTATGCAATAGATGGACTATGAATATGTTGCCCTCACCTTTGTGTAGTAGTATAATGCAATAGATGGACTATGAACAAGTTGCCCTCACCTTTGTGTAGTAGTGTAATGCAATTGATGGACTATGAACATGTTGCCCTCACCTTTGTGTAGTAGTGTAATGCAATAGATGGACTATGAACAAGTTGCCCTCACCTTTGTGTAGTAGTGTAATGCAATAGATGGACTATGAACAAGTTGCCCTCACCTTTGTGTAGTAGTGTAATGCGATAGATGGACTATGAACATGTTGCCCTCCCCTTTGTGTAGTACTGTTATGCAATAGATGGACTATGAACATGTTGCCCTCACCTTTGTGTAGTAGTGTTATGCAATAGATGGACTATGAACATGTTGCCCTCACCTTTGTGTAGTAGTGTTATGCAATAGATGGACTATGAATATGTTGCCCTCACCTTTGTGTAGTAGTATAATGCAATAGATGGACTATGAACAAGTTGCCCTCACCTTTGTGTAGTAGTGTAATGCAATTGATGGACTATGAACATGTTGCCCTCACCTTTGTGTAGTAGTGTAATGCAATAGATGGACTATGAACAAGTTGCCCTCACCTTTGTGTAGTAGTGTAATGCAATAGATGGACTATGAACATGTTGCCCTCACCTTTGTGTAGTAGTGTTATGCAATAGATGGACTATGAACATGTTGCCCTCACCTTTGTGTAGTAGTGTAATGCAATAGATGGACTATGAACATGTTGCCCTCACCTTTGTGTAGTAGTGTTATGAAATAGATGGACTATCAACATGTTGCCCTCACCTTTGTGTAGTAGTGTAATGCAATTGATGGACTATGAACATGTTGCCCTCACCTTTGTGTAGTAGTGTAATGCAATAGATGGACTATGAACATGTTGCCCTCACCTTCGTGTAGTGGTGTGATGCAATAGATGGACTATGAACATGTTGCCCTCACCTTTGTGTATAGTGTAATGCAATAGATGGACTATAAACATGTTGCCCTCACCTTTGTGTATAGTGTAATGCAAAGAACTGCATTTTCCGATAAAGTGTCAGTTCATCATCACAAAAATACACTTAAGCATATACATTAACCAAAGTTAATAAAAAGTAAAATATATGTTACAGTGACCAACTTCTAGTGCTAAGACTTATTTCTCCATAAGATAATGACTTAGTTTCAGTTATATTAGGCATTCTAACTGAAATACATCTACAAATTAATCTTATTTCCCCTATCATGAATAATGACAGAGTTCTGTTCCAGAATTAACTTGATTTGTAAAGATTTGTGCACCCTTTGTAGAAAACTACCGTATTTTCCTGCATATATACCTCAGATGCAGATAATCCGCACCCTCATATAGCCTGAAGGTTATGTGTAAAATATCGTTGGCATAACCCGCACTATATTCCGGCTGTACGCTAGCAGATTGAATTTTGAAGCCATCGGGCATTTATTGGTCTATGTAAGGTACTACCCTAATCCCACTCGCTAAAGACTTGGTCCAGCAGATCAATGAAGCCGCCTTTACATCTGGCATGTATTGTTTCTAGAATTTAGATATCAGGTACGAAACCCATCGGCTACTGGCCCGGCGGCAGATAAGAAACAATAATTGTTGTGGTCCTGCCTCAGAAAATTCTTTGATCTAAACTAAAAATGGTAATGAAGCCTTGTTTACATCTGATGGGTGATGAAACATTTGACAAATTTTCATTTATGATAAAGGAAAGGAAACCAGTGGATATAAATTGTTCAGTATGACAGATGGACACAGGCTATATAATCGCGGACATTTCTAAATAATCTTGTATTCTTGCGAAGTGTAGATTCGAGTTTAAATAATTTATTTTTGTTAAATTTAAAAAATGCAAAACCGAAATTCTTACACAGCTGACTTCAAGCTAACTACTATTGCTTATGCTGAAGTATATGGCAATAGAGCCACAGGCAGAAAATTTGATGTTCATGAGAGTATAATCCTAGGTTGGAGAAAAGAAAAAGGAGCTTTGGAGAACATGAATCCATGAAAACATGCTCGTCGTGGGCCTAAAGCAAAATGGCCTCATCCTGAAGCTGACCTGAAGCAGTGGATCATGGCGCTGCGAGAAAACAATGGACCAATCTCAACAGTTGCCATCAAACTGAAAGCCAAGCTCATGGTGGCAGAAAAACACATTGATGATTTTAAAGGAGGAGTGCATTGGGTATATAAATTTATGAAGAGGAACCAAATGCCAATCAGAACATGAACAACCATCGGCCAATGTCTACCCTAAAATTGGGAGAAGATGGATGGTTTTCATGAATTCATCACCAGGAAAATTTAGAAGCTTGATCTTCCTCATTCCGCCATTATTAATATGGATGAAGTACCGATGTGTTTCGACATTCCGGCAACAATGTCTGTGGATGAAGTCGGCATTTAAGTTATGTTTTTCAAACAATATATTGAAGTATTATTACCATATATGTAAAAGATTTGTGATATAGCCTGTGCCCTTATATAACCAGCACCCACCTTGTTGGGTTTGTAAAATCTGATATAATTTGCAGGATATATGTGGGAAAATACGGTAAATTTCATTACCCTACCAGATGTCCAAGCCTTACAAGTGTAAAAAATTAATTGAAAAAATGCTATAATGGTGTGAAATTTTAATGAGGTGTGGGTACAAAAGTGTTTGCAAAATAAAATGATCTACATTTAATAGCTTTTGTGCAATCTTGCTATCACAGATGGACAGACATTGCCACATCAAGATACCCATGCAGCAAAAATCGGAATGCATAAAAAAGTGGTTGGGGGTTGAAAGGCACTAATTATTTATATAATTACTTATATACAAGACACTATTCAGCATAATCTGAGCATTTTATTTTTTAACGGTGCAATTCAAATTTTTTCTGTTGACTTCTTGAAAAAGTGTCCTTTGTAAAGCAGGATACAGTGGCCTATTCCTGATACTAGTAAAGTCATAATATAGGATAGTGGCCCATTGCTGACATTAGTGAGGTTGTAATACAGGATACATTGATCTATTTCTGATGCTAAGGAGTAGTAATTCTAATTAAGCATCACTTCATTAAGTTTGCCATTCCAATGAGAAGCATCTGAGTAATTAACTTAAATGCAAGAAGAGAAATCAAAAGTCACTAAAGTGTGAAACACAGAGTGGTCACCTTCTTTGGACAAGAGCAGAAACTGCTCTTACAGATGCACACCCCAAGTTTCATCAATTGCCTGGTAACAAAGCCTCAAAAAATCTCGTAAACACAAAATTTAGGTCTTAATAAAACTTGACCTAAATTTTAAATCTAACAGGATATCAGAAAATAATGTCTTACTTTCTGGGTGAATGCATACAAAACTGCATTAAAACAGAACTCCCCATCATGAAATTTAAAGATGTACATCAAGTAGACATCTTGGCCCAAAACTAAATGATCATTTACTTAATAGGATCTGAAGACACTTTCTCAAAGAGTAAACAGATCAAATTATTTTAATTGCACTGTTAAAAATAACATTCAAATTATCCTGAATAATCCCCTGGTATCTATATATAATTAATTATATAAATAAAAGGGAGTCAAATAGAGTCAATCTTTTTTGAAAAGACAAATGGAGCACATCACAGTTCATAGCAGGCTTAAATGATCAAAGGAAATGTGTATTAAACAGATATTAAATAAAGTAGATCTATATATTTAATAACACAAAATCACACAATCAAAATTACTTTATGATTTCTATCTAATTTCTAACAGCAAGCTAAGGGGGTGGGGACAGAAATTACCAACTCACCTGAACCACAGCCTTTTGCTTATAATATTTGTCTCCGAGTTTCTTGGTTATGACTTTAACCACAATGCCTGGATGAAGCCAGTAGTCTTTCCTGTTTAGTTTTTCTTTTTTCTTTTCTTCAAACTGAAAGACATGTAGTCATTATCACCCTGTGCCTGTGACACTCTAAATTTACCAAACAAACAAACTTGTAAAAGTAAACAGAATTCTTGGTGAGAACTTACTTTGACTAATACAACTAGACAAATTACAGTATGGGATACAACTATAGTTCAGAACATTAAAATGAAAGTTAATCTGGATTAATACAACTACAGTACAGAACATTAAAATGAAAGTTAATCTGGATTAATACAACTACAGTACAAATCTGCCAAAAAGACAAAATGAGACCATGCTACATACATGGCTGTATTAAAGATATATCAAGGAACACAAGCATCCGTAAGTGTATCTGGCTTGAAAACTTCATCTCAATTTAACTCCATGTTGAAAATTTACATTAGCTATTAGGTCCCATGAAATAGCATGTTTCTAATTCAGAATGGTTCAAATCCTCATGTCCTATATGCAAAATATAACTCAATATTTCAGCTTGTCATGGATTATAGTACTTACATGAGTTTTTTTGGAAAATGCTGATTAGTGTGTAGGTATTTTAGAAAATGCTGATTAGTGTGTAGTGAAAAATGCTGATTAGTGTGAAGGTATTGTTTTAACAGAAATCAGTTGACTTGCTTTATAACCATCTGAGGGCCAACAAAATGTCAAATTTAAATTTAGGACTAAACAGATGAAACTGTCATGATTTATACTATTAATTTAAAGATGTCAAACAATCGTTTTAAATAAAGAAAGAAAAGTTTTCAGTTTACTATCACATTACTGATTGATGGTTTCATCTAGATGGGACATCATGAAAGAAGAAAGGCTTTTCAACTGCAGTCAATTCACCGCATGTCCCTAAACCAGATATCAGGATAAAACAAGTGGCCGTTTTATGAAGAGGACTGGTATGCTATAATTAGATTATCATTTAAATGGCTTTATTAAGACCACAATAAGTTTGGTCATCTTACATTAGAGGTTGCAGAATGGCTTTATTAAGACCACAATAAGTTTGGTCAATCTTGCATAAGGCTGTATTAAGACCAAAATATTTGGTCATTTTGCAGATGAGATTCATCTACAGAACAACTGTATTAAGACCAAAATATCTGATCATTTTGCAGATGAGGTTCATCTACAGAACAACTATAATAAGACCAAAATATTTGGTCATTTTGCAGATGAGGTTCATCTACAGAACAACTTATTAAGACCAAAATATTTGGTCAGGTTAATAAGACATTAATCTAAAGAATGGCTAGTATTGGTAAGTGGTTTACTTTATTTTAGTATGTACAGCAGTACCTCCATTATTTCATCCAATGCAGATTTCCTCTTTTGGCCAGCCTTTGGTTCCTGGTGGGACTCTCTCTGAGAACTGACCGATGATGCAGAGGAACTGCTTCGACTGGTGGGTTTACTGCTACTACTACTACTAATAGCTGCAGCCTTGAGAGGGTTCTCTGATACAACTGGCCTGAAATAGATGATGACTATGATAATTATGAAAATGGTAGTCATAATGGTGACATTGACAAAAATGAAAGTATACCTTACACTATTATTATACTGTTTTGTTTCTATATGAAGTGGTAAAGTAACTAACAGTAACTATATTTACAAATATTACAATTACCTTCATGGCTGTCCCATTGATACATATACGAGACTCTGGGAAAGCATTAAAAATGTCTGTTGAGGCAATCTGATCACCAGTTCTTCTCAATGTGACAAATAGATATAAAACTGCATCTACAGGTAAACAATAAAATTATAAAGTACCCTCATAAGGCCTGATGTTTTACTGTAACAGCCTTGACAGTTATTGCTACACCATCATACAGTGGAAGGAAAGAAGTTGTTGCATAAAAATTAACAATATACTTTTGATGCATACTAAATCATAAATATCACCTACTGTGATGGAAATCAATACACTTGCTTCAAGCCTGAGAATTTTAATCTTATAGTAACAAATGACTAAAGTATTTGATAACAATGTGATATAGATAGTGACATATATCCATAATATCTGTGAACAACTGCAAACTGGATTGGCCAGAAAATACACTGAGTAAGGTTATGGCATTGATTTATCCTCTTGTACAATAATAAGAAATATTCAACAAAGAATAGAACTAACTCTTCTTGTACAATACTGAAAAAATATTCTGAGCTGTTCCAGTAAAACACACATAGAAGCTAGGGAAAGCACACTTAATGTGAATAGTCACTCACATATGCAATATACAATTATGTGTAGGTTTCTTATGAACTCTCTGGACAATCTGAGTGTTAGGGTCATATATTTTTTAAAAAAATTCCTTCCCTGGGTACAATGTATGTATAAATGGAATAGCCTTCAACAAACAAAGGCAATAATTAATGCACCTACTTTACAGTTTCCTCTTTTTTACTTGCACCCAAATTAAATGCAACTGCAAGAAAAAAAATCAGCATTAAATTATATATTAACCAAGAATTACAAATTTTAAAAAATTTAATTTTTTTTAGTAATTTTAGACATGGTATATATATATACTACAGAAAATGATTTTCTCACAACATCAAATAATATGTACACTATAGAAATAAAGATTCTAACATTAATAAAAATGGTAATACCCTATAGAAATATAGACTTACAACATCAAATAGTACACACAAATATAAAAAGACAGCCTAACAACATCAAATGGTATATACACAACAGAAATATAAACTTACATCAAATGGTACATACACTACAGAAATGGAGCTTAACATCAAATGGTATATACACTTTAGAAAACAAGACTCTTACATCAAATGTTATCTTAAAATAGCTCCCATTTATGAAACAGAAAAGATTAACTGCTTTGAAAAATTTTAGTGGCACAAATCTGTTAAAAAATGGAGTTTCTACTTAAATTTAGTATAGGAGCCTAAATTTTGTAGATAAAATATGTCTTAAGTAACTTTGATCGGCTTTCAATAGTTGACTCTCCAACTCATAAACTACCAATGAATGGGTTAACTGAAAGAGATATAAACATAAACCCTTCTGCACAAGTGCGAGCCAAATATCCAATGAAAAACGATGTTTCTAGCACAACTAGGCACGAGTCTAAGTGAATACCTCTTGAAAGCAAATGTATTTGGATGTATTATGAATTAACCTCCAAAAAGAGTTTCTTAACCCCATTTCAAGCAAGAATGACAAAAATTCTTGGTGGCCAAATGAGTTAAATGAAATGGGTGATTCCTACATGCTTGCTGATACATAACAAAAACCTTCTTGACACTGAATATTTTAACATCCCATTCCTAGAAATGTTCTGCCTCCTCAGGTAAACATGCAAAAAATTCAACAACATGGATAAAGATGATGAAGCCACTTTCTAATATTTTCAGCAACTTACCCGAAAGAACGGATCTTACCACAAAACCATGACTTTTGATATATTATCCACATGGATCTTCTATGCAAAACTATGAAATGTGATGCAAGATCACTTTGTGAATTTGACATCTGATCTTGAAACTAAATTTCTATGAATATTTGATGACAGATCTTACATCAAAGAAGAGACCCTCAGAGGGAATCATTCACTTCTGACCAAAAAGATTTTTCAGCAATTCAATACATGACCATCTTTTCCTTTTAACTGCTGAGTGTTAAAACCATCTCTAACATTCTCAAGTGACACAATTTTCAAAATTGTAATGTGGCATCCATGCTAGATGTAAAGATTAGAACCATTTTAAGACAAACATGGCACCATAACAAGGCTTTTCATGAAAACCCCATGCTGATATGACCATTCACTCAGAAGAATAAATGACAAGATTTTTAATATGTCCGTTGTTGCAGCCATATCAAAGGTCAGATTGGCACCATATAAAAACATCTCAATTCCTCTGCTGATGTAACCATCCAATTAGGTGTAGCGTGATAACAAGAATGGCTGCTGTGGAATCATTTGGACTTTGCTACATTCAGAACAACATAAATGCAATAGATTCTTTTATATATATATATATATATATATATATATATATATATATATATATATATATATATATATATATATATATATGCACACAGGTAAGAGAATTTGTAAAATTCAACCACTAGTGAGATTTGGACCTAGGCATATACTTTATTGCCTCGTCTGCATGTACCAACACCCTCACTCACTAAGTGCAAAGAATAAATGAGTAAATAAAACTAGAAATAAAAAGTTAACAAAGCTACTGCACTTCACAGCAAGAGCCTTCATAACTTCATTGTATACATTTTAAGGTGAGATCAAAACTGATAAATATGAAAGTAGAAAGATGCCTTTACTTGAAAGTACATTCAAATGCTGTGTGAAAATATAAATTAATGGCCTTATGCTGAGATTTTTAAATTATATATTAATACCATACAATTACTTTTTCAATGGAGCCCAACAACTAATCTAAGGAGTCACGAAAACACTGTCATGTAGTTGTGTTGTATATATTTCTCCTTCAATTAAACAACTTATTGTTGGTTTGAAAAGTATTTACCTTTTTCCTCTTCATTTTCCCTCTTTAGTTCAGTAAACTCAGTTTCAGTCACATTTTTCTCTAGTTTGGCCACTCTCTCAATTTGTTCCTGGATGTATCGAGCTGCCCTCTCTGCATCATCCAGATCCATTTTTTCCTTGGCTTTGAGGGCCTCCTGTTTTCTGATGGTCTCAGGGTCACGGTCAATGTATTGAACAAACCAGCCCTTCTCTGTGTGGTCTACGTTACACTTCCCTTGTGAATGAAATTAAGGAAACTAAAGATAGACTACTTGTAACTTTCCCTCCAAGTTTTTCTTTTACATCTTATTGCTGATATGTTATGGTCAAAATCCAGGTGGTCAACCTAAACAAGGGCTGACATTGCCACCTTAGAGATGGACTGTTATCAGCACATATTTCTTAGAGGGTTTGCAATATTACCATTGTGGGGACTTCCATTAGGTGCCTTCTCTCAGTTATTCAGTCTTCTTTTCACTAGACAAAGATATAACCAGTGCAACAATTTTGACAGAGTATCAACAATCTCCAACTTAATAATTTGTGCTCTGAATGCAACCAATCAGAATAAGGAATTGGGCATTTGGTTATGTTTGTGGTCATTTGGTTATGTTTGTGGACATTTGGTTATGTTCGTGGACATTTGGTTATGTTTGTGTGCATTTGGTTTTGTTTGTGGGCATTTGGTTATGTTCATGCATTGCTGTTAAACTGAGTTCAGCCTAAGAACAAAAAGTTAAAAGTGATTAATGAATCGAGCACACCTGCACAGCAGCTAACATGCAATGTACATGTTCTCACAGATGGATCAAACATTGCCCATAAAAATCAAACTAATATAAAGATGACAGTGCTTGCAAGGAATAGTTAACCACTAACACAGGGAGAGTAAGTGTATGTAATTCATGGGATGTGATAAAGAATTACTCGAGATATTTACAAAGTTAGCAATGCAGAGTGTGTTCTAAAAACTGTAACCACACAAGACATCTCAAATTGGCACAATGAAATCAATAATTCCAGCTTATAATGAGAAGGATATGATCTGGTTTGTATGAAAATAATCCCTGATCATTATTATTAAATATCAAATCATATAATTTAATGCATTCAGGAGCTGTTTCTATGATAAATGAAACTATTACTTCATTTACCTTATATACTGCGCCACAACAAAAAAAAGGTTGTTCCTGTCCCAAAACTTATGAAACTTTTTTTTGCCCATGAAACATGTTCCAAAAGTCTTTCCTCTACACAAGGCAATAAAACAGATAAACAAAATGCTTATTTGATAAAAAAAAAAAGAAACCATGTACTGTTATCATTTACTCCTCTTTTTTGCATCAAGAGCATCAAAGAGAAATTATAAACACAAACGCTGTATATGTAGCAGAGGAATCCATAATGTAGTGTGTATCAATTACGTCAGATAACACAAGACACATTGTTCATTCATGTGAACCAAGAAACAAATAATGTTAGAACTCAGAGGTCTGAATATGTTATCTGACTGAAAACTGGATCCAAAAAACTTGCAAATGATAGGGAAATAATCAACTGGATGCATGAAGAAATCTGCCATTTGAAAATACATTCTTTTGAGTGTAAATGTTGATCATTTCGTTAACTTGGGTTACAGAAATTATTTAGATTGTAGCAGTTGTATATCTTGACTGAGCTGTAGTTTCATACAAACTTATATAAGATCAAGCAATACAGAAACTTAATAGAGAATATAGGATGGCAGTATCACAATATGTGCTCATGTTTTGAAAGAGATTTAAGACAATGTAGGATGGTGGCATTACAATAAGATGTCATACTGTTATAAAAGTGATTTAAGACAATGTAGGATAGCCATATTACACTATGACATTATACTGTTGCCAAAGTAATTTGAGACAATGAAGGATGACGGCATTACAATCTGACGTCATACTGTAATAAAAGTGATTTAAGACAATGTAGGATAGCGGTATTACACTATGACATCATACTGTTATAAAAGTGATTTGAGACAATGTAGGATGGCAGCATTACAGTATGACATCATACTGTTGTAAAAGTGATTTAAGACAATGTAGGTTGGCAGCATTACAATTTGATGTCATACTGTAATAAAAGTGATTTGAGACAATGTAGGATTGCGGTATTACACTATGACATCATACTGTTAAATAAGTGATTTGAGACAATATAGGATGGCAGCATTACAATATGACATCATACTGTTGTAAAAATGATTTAAGACAATGTAGAATGGTGGCATTACAATATGACAGCATACTGTTGTAAAAGTGATTTGAGACAATGTAGGATGGCAGCATTACAATATGATGTCATACTGTTGTAAAAGTGATTTTATACAATGTAGGATGGCATTACAATATGTCATACTGTTGTAAAAGTGATTTAAGACAATGTAAGATGGAAACACTACAGTATGACATTATACTGTTGTAAAAGTGATTTAAGACAATGTAGGATGGCAGCATTACAATATGACATCATACTGTTGTAAAAGTGATTTGAGGCAATGTAGGATGGAAGCATTACAATATGACATCATACTGTTGTAAAAGTGATTTATGACAATGTAGGATGGAAGCACAATAGTATGACATTATACTGCTTTAATGATTTTGAAGGTGACATGGCCATAACTCTTACATTATAAATGCTTATCTGGTCCTAAATTTATGTAACAAGAGGCCAAGGTGGCCTACTATCATTGACCTAACTTACATAACAGTTGACTATTCATAAAGCAGGCTAATGTAGTTTAATAAGAATGCAACCTATATAAACTATCCACAAAAAAGTATGTGTCAATATTACCTATTTTACTATACTGTAATAAAAATTATTTCCAAAGATAAAAGCATAATTAATGTACATCCTGTGTATAATTCTACTGACTGTACATTAATGTGACTAGTGTGTATAAATCTAATGTTTTTTCAATATTGTGACTCCAGTGTATAATTCCACTGATTGTACATTAAGGTGACTCCTACGTAAAAATCTACTGATTTTGAATTATTTTGACCCCTATGTACAATTCTAATGATTTCGCATTAATGTGATCCTAGTTTAAGATTCTACTGATCACATAAATTGTAATCCTGTATAAGGTTCTACTGATCCAATTACTGTGATCCTCATGTAAGAATCTGCTGATTTTGCATTACAGTGACCCTTGTCTAAGATTTTGTTGATCACAAAATGTAAAATAACAATTTTATTCAACAAAACTGGGGAAAAGGAAAATCACTTTTAAGTTTGTGTGTGTATGTGTGTGTGTGTGTTTGTGTGTGATTTAGATTTTTAAAGTGGCTTTAACATCTTAACTTTTAAGTGCATTAACATGCCTAAGTCATTTGCCTTAAAGGAAGTTATGATATAGTTTATGATGTCATAAAGTCTAATTATAGCTCAAGATGTAGTTGATGATGTCATAGTCTAATTATAGCTCATGATGTAGTTGATGATGTCATAATCTAATTATAGTCATGACATGATTTATGTCATAGATCTAATTATAGCTTATGCAGTTTATGCTGCCACAAAGTCCTGTAAAACAATTTTACAGATTCTTCTTAAACAAAATATAGTGAGTTTACCTTCCCTGCCAAGCCACTTGACAAAATCTGTCAGTGTCTCCCACTGGGTGGCATTCATGTGAATGTGATTCCTGTCACTGATGTACTCCTGGTATACGATGTTAGAATGGACACGCTTGGTGCCAAATCGTCTCCTCAAAAGTTCCATGTAGCCTTCCAGAAAGTCACTGAAAAGTTAAAAAATATACTGTTAATACAAAAATTAATATACGGTTATATATAGGACTTGTGCTAGAGAAAAACAGAAGAATGTCAATTCCTTCTTGTCCTAAGCAAACCCTCCACCAATCACTCCACTCTCCAACCCATCCTATCTGCCTCCTTTTTCTGCGAATATTTTCCCCAATCACATAAACATCAGGAAAATATGATTCAAAACTTTGCAAAATTAAGGCAATTCCAGCAATATTAACATTTGTTTAGTTATTTTGTGTCTATATATATATATATATATATATATATATATATATATATATATATATATATATATATATATACACACACACACACACACACACACACACACACACACACACACCATAAGACAAAGGGATAAAACTCTTACCCATTACCTCCCCATGACCACTTTATCTGATTGAAACCATTTTTATTTGGTACCAACTGTACATAATCAAATGTTTTCTGACAAAAAATTGAATATTACATCCCATTTATAAAGCATAGCAATAAATGATAGTTACTCTGATGGCCACAGTAGATATCAAATCTGCAGAAACTAAATCCAAGACCAACTAGAACACCATAGATTCTTCTGGTGAAAATCCCAAGCTGATACAACCTTCTGCTCAGAAAAAGTAGCAAGAACATGTTTTTAAAAATGGCTGCTTTGTTGTCCATTGTGGATGTCAGATTGGCACCATTTTCTTGAGTTCCAACTAGACTTAGTAAGAAATAGTTAGCCCATATGTTGATATGATTATCCATTCTAGAGAAATAGCAATAACAAGATTTTTAGGATGACTACTGTGGCATTTATACTCGATATCCGAGCAGAACAATCGAAAACCCTCCAGTCATCATAAGATGTTTTCCTTGGATACCTTTTCAGCATTAGAACATTCATTTTTAATGAAGAACAGATGAACGGAGAGGCAGATGAACTGAAGGACAAATGGATGGACACATGGAACAATACTTCACCACACATAAGTGATATTGGATGCCTACTCAAGCATAATTGCAGACAGCACTTTAGTTTCTTCATCATCAGTCAGATTTCACTTGTCTATGTTGTAACTGGAGTGACATAAGAGTGTAACTGGAGTGACATAGGAGTGTAACTGGAGTGACATAAGAGACATGAGACCCAAGAGAGCCTGATCACTGACCTGGCTTACATGACTTCACAGTTGACCATTTCATTAAGGAGTCTTATGGATTGGAAATATCATTGTAAGAGTGGTAACAAGCACAGTCTATCACCAATCACCTCATCAATATGCATGGATCATTATTATCCTAGAGTGTGGCCATGATCATATAGCAAACATTCAACATCTGATCAAACTCTAATTATAAAATATGAGGCTTCCAATGTTATAATGAGATCAGCAAATCAGATGCAAGATGACCTTGTTGCAGGGCTTGTATAAAATTTGATTTTTATTTCCCATTTCTTTTCACTGACTTTTCCATGAAAAATTTCTGATTTTCATTGAAATAATTCTTTCATGTTTATTATGTAAAGTTGAATCTTTAGACAGATAATAATATCAATGAATATGATAGGAAAGAAAATCATTTAATCAGGATTTTTGTCAAGATGGCTTCATTATACCTATACAGCCATCTGATAAAATATCTGATCATCTTCCATGACACTTTTACGACTGTGGGAACCCTGTCATTAATATGCATAGATGTTGCTCATTATCACATTCTTCCAAGATCCTGTTTGATAAACTTTAATCCAAAAAATATGGCTTCTATAGAGATCACAATCTCAGCCAATTAGGTGCATGATCATTTCAGTAGTGAGACTCACTCGTTATCTAAACCATCCAAGATCTTAAGTGCACATACCAAGTCTGATCAAAATGAAGTTTCTTGTGTGGTAACAAGATGAGCCAATCAGATGCAAGTTCACTTCATTATGCAAGATTTTGATTTTACAACCCCATACTCCAAGTTTCATTAAAATTATATCAAAAACCCAGTCACCAGAGTTTAATATGCATTTGTTAATTACCAGACAATGTATGCTTGCTTACATGCAGAGACATAAGTTCAACTGAAAACCTTTAAAATCATCATCACTTGTAAGTATGATATTTTCAAAAAGAAAAAAATTACACAGCTTCTCATGACTGGACTAGTCAGAACATAGATAATAAATGAGACACAAAATGAATGAGTTTCAAAAAACTGTAACACAAAATCTAAAAGTTGATGTTACTGCCACAAGACAAAAATGGCTGATGACTTACTTGGAAAATGTATCAATGTATTGGTCTGGGTTCTCTGCAAACAGCAACAGCTGTCTCTGATGTGACTCTGAGCTAATGTGACACTTAAAACCATTCTGAAAAGTAAAATTTAATATCAAGTTATTTTCCTAGATAAATCAGTTAAAAACAGCAATTCAATAGTCATAAATCTAATCTGACAAGTCAATTCATTATTGATATCTGAAATTAAATTATACATCATGCTAATATTGGAAATAATATAATATACTGCAAATACGCCATTTTTATGGGTTATCAATCTCTGTGGGCTAGTGAGACTAAAAACTGCAAATTCACTTTTTTCAGATCATTATACTTTATGTTCTACAATTTGTATATTTTGCAATCTTGCCTCAGTACTTATATTGACACCTTTATTTTTAGCATTAATTATTGCTGCATGTTTCTATTATATAAATCAATGCAGTTCCATTTATTTGTTGATCCATTATATCACATAGTACATTGTTACAATTTGTCACATCCATCTAGGTCAGTACTGCATTTTCTCATCCAAATATGACAATGGGAATATGTACTACCTGAAAAAGTTTTGACAAATAAGGAATATTTTACTTAGTTAAATTTTAAATTCTAATATTTTGAACTATACGCAGTCTGCCAATTTTTAAGTCCAGGTTGTGTATGAGTTTACTACAAGCTCAACAAATTAAAAATTAGTATTTTTGTGGTTAAATATGCCTATTTTGTAGTGAAGTGATTCTGCAAAACGAATCAGAACAGGAAAGTATGTTTCTAATACAATGACCTCTCTTTTTGTTAATAAGTTGTTACATCTGGTAAGCAAGTAAATGAACTGGTATGAACTCACTTGTCTTCATGAATATCCAATTTAGGGGATTTTGTCATTGTTACAAACCACAAATTCATACAGTTAAAGATCCAATGAACAATGACTCATCTGTAGAGACAACACACCCCCCTTGCCACTTTGTCAACAATGAAGCAAGTTTTCCACAACCATGATCATTTTATGCCCATGTAAGTATAATCAATATCATGGAAATTGTATGCTGCCTTGTAGTGAGACTACTATACAATGAGATTGCCTTATAGTGAGACTGCCATAAAACCAGACTGCTATATAGTGAGATTGTACTATACTGAGTCTTCCATATAGTGAGACGCCTTATAGTGCAACTGCCACACACTGAGACTACCATATGGTGAGATTGCCTTATAATAAGATTGCCATATTGTGAGACTAACATACACTGAGACTGCCATATTGTAAGACTGCCACACAGTGAGACTGCCATACACTAAAACTGCCTTCGAGTCCAATTGCTTTATAGTGAGACTGCCATAGATAAAGACAGCATTATAATTAAATGTCTTATAACAAGATTGCCACCGTACATTGAGACAGCTATATAGTGAGATGCCTAATAGTGAGGCTACTAAACATTAAAACTACCTTTTAATGAAGTGTGTGTGTGTGTCTCTGTGCATGTGATTTGGATTTTCTAATGTAGCTAGCTCTCTCAAAAAAAAAAATAAAAGGAAAAAAAAGTGGCCAAACCTGTAAGAACTTCATTAAACCCAAAACTTCTCACAACCAAAATACTTTGCGAGTCCCAAAGTTTTTAGTTTTGAGGGGTTTTGTTGCATTACCTCATCACGACACTGTTTCTGACACATCTGACAAAACCATCTCAGCTTCTGAAGTCCCTTGGCTTTGATTCGGTTGGCTATAGCTTTAGGTGTCAAAAATCCTCCCTTCTCTTTCCCCATGATGTGTTTAAAATCTTAACAACACTTCTGAAAACCAAAATTATATTGTTAAAGGAAAAAGTCAAAAGTTGTCTTACAAATTGAAATGGAACTGATAAATTACAAAGCATCACCAATTTACCACCAGCTATTAGTATGTCATTTTTTAATTGAAATTCCAAGGATTAATGACCATCATCATCATAGACAGTATGTGAATTATTATATAAAACACAAAGTGACATGACCAATATCATCATGGACTATATATGAATTATTATATACATATGAAGTGATAATGACAATATTGTAATTGACTGAATGTGAATTAAGACATGAAGCAATAATGACCAATATCATGGACTATATGTGAATGACTTTATAACACATTAAGTGATAATGACCAATATCATGGACTATATGTGAATGACTATATAATACATAAAGTGATAATGACCAATATCATGGACTATATGTAAATGACTATATAACACATTAAGTGATAATGACCAATATCATGGACTATATGTGAATGACTATATAATACATGAAGTGATAATGACCAATATCATGGACTATATGTAAATGACTATATAATACATGAAGTGATAATGACCAATATCATGGACTACATGTAAATGACTATATAATACATGAAGTGATAATGACCAATATCATGGACTATATGTGAATGACTATATAATACATGAAGTGATAATGACCAATATCATGGACTATATGTGAATGACTATATAATACATGAAGTGATAATGACCAATATCATGGACTATATGTAAATGACTATATAATACATGAAGTGATAATGACCAATATCATGGACTATATGTGAATGACTATATAATACATGAAGTGATAATGACCAATATGGACTATATGTGAATGACTATATAATACATGAAGTGATAATGACCAATATCATGGACTATATGTGAATGACTATATAATACATGAAGTGATAATGACCAATATCATGGACTATATGTGAATGACTATATAATACATGAAGTGATAATGACCAATATCATGGACTATATGTAAATGACTATATCATACATGAAGTGATAATGACCAATATCATGGACTATATGTAAATGACTATATCATACATGAAGTGATAATGACCAATATCATGGACTATATGTGAATGACTATATAATACATGAAGTGATAATGACCAATATCAAGGACTATATGTGAATTATTATAAAAGACATAAGTAATAATGACCAATATCATAACAGTCTGTTAAAAATTAGTACATAACAAATGGAATACTATTTTCTTTGCTTTTTGTTATCGGTAGCAGCATGGTTACCTGATGGTTGTTAATCAATTTTCTAAGCTTCACACAATTCAAAATGCAGACATGGCTTGTGATCAACAATGAAATTGTTCATATAATGCTTCTTTGGCAGTAAGCACTCTCTATTCAGAAAGCTTTCGATACATTCAATTCAGTCACTTTAAAAACCAACCATAATGATCATTTCCTGTGTCAAAAATGGAAAATAAGGATTGCTGGCATAAGGGAATGAAATAATATCTACCCATTCAAAAAGAGGGAAAACTGTCCTCCTGTCCCTATCAACATAAAATGACTAACCAGTGTCATTCAAAATCTGCAGATTCCTAGCTGACTCCATGCTAATTTTTTTTAGTTTCCAATTTCAGCCTATTATAGCATATATCACTGTAAAGAAGATAGTCCAAATTAGTTTCTAGGTTGCTTTCAATTCTGATTTGTTTTTTCACTGTGCTGTAATAAATAAGTATCAATCTTTGCAACCAATTAGAACTGAAAGTAGCATATGCACTGTATGACATAAAACCTATGCACTGTATAACATAAACCCTATGAATTGTATAACATAACCCTATGAATTGTATAACATAACCCTTTGAATTGTATAACATAACCCTATGAATTGTGTAACATAAACCCTATGAATTGTATAACATAAACCCTATGAATTGTATAACATAACCCTATGAATTGTATAACATAACCCTATGAATTGTATAACATAACCCTATGAATTATATAACATAACCCTATGAATTGTATAACATAAAACCTATGCACTGTATAACATAAAAGCTATGCACTGTATAACATAAAAGCTATGCACTGTATAACATAAAAGCTATGCCCATCTTTACACAGAGGCTATGCACTATATAACATAAAGCCTATTCACTGGATAACAGAAATGATATGCACTAAATGACATAGTGCCAATGCCCTGTATGAGGTAAAACCTATACACTATATGACACATACTGTACACATACTATATGACTACATACTGTACAACATAAAACATGCATTATATGACAGAGTTCCTATACTTGGTATGACAGAGTCTATGTACCATCTGACATAAGGGCTATACATGTTATTACATACAGACTATGCACTGTATGACATAAAGCCTACTCATTGTCTGACTCAAAGCCTATGCATTGTATGTCATACAGCCTGTGCACTGTATAACATAGAGCCTGTGCACTGTATGACATAGAGCCTGTGCACTGTATGACATAGAGCCTATGCACTGTATGACAGATGATATGCACTGTATGACATAGAGCCTGTGCACTGTATGACATAGAGCCTGTGCACTGTACGACATAGAGCCTGTGCACTGTATGACATAGAGCCTGTGCACTGTATGACATAGAGCCTATGCACTGTATGACATAGAGCCTATGCACTGTATGACAGATGATATGCACTGTATGACATAGATGATATGCACTGAATGACAAAGCCTGTGCACAGTATGACATAGAGCCTATGATGCACTGTATGACATAGAGCCTATGCACTGTATGACATAGATGATATGCACTGAATGACAAAGCCTGTGCACAGTATGACATAGAGCCTATGATGCACTGTATGACATAGAGCCTATGCACTGTATGATGCAGACCAAGCACTGTAAGACATAGGCTATGCACTGTATGACAAAGCATATGCTCTTTATTAAACTTCATGACACAGAGCCTATGCACTGTATGACAAAAAAACATGGTATACAGCTGGGTTCATACCAGAGTCAACAGTCTGTTAAAGTAACTTAACCAGAAATTAGAGCACTACTATAAAAAATACTTACCATGGTTTTCAGGCTTTTCTAAACATAAATTCCCAGGTAATTTCCAGGGTTTTTCCCAGCTGAAATTAATTTTTTCAAGGTTCACATATTACCATAACTGAATGTACAGAATAAAAAAAATTCTAAATTTGCTGACCTGCATTATGTTGCTAAGTGGAAACAATATAATGAACACAAATTAGCTTTTTTCCTTTCAAATATGCATATGAATCTTATAGAAAGCAAACATTTCCTATTACAGTATATAATAAAAACCAATAAACACATATAATTAGAATGTCTTTTAACAAAAAGATTTTAACCATGAATTTATTTGTGCCAATAAAATCCCAAACAAGATTTTTCAAACAACCTAATCTCCTTAAGTTGATTATGGTTAAAAACTCATCATTTAAAATATGTTTTCAAAAGGGTTGATTTAAATTTCAACAAATGACCTACAAATTATATACTGTTGTATAAACAATGACTGAATTTTTTTTGTAAAATCAACTTCTTTTCTTGTAATTGGTTAAATCAGTCCCAAAACCCGTATTGATACGGAGGCTCAACTTTTGTTAATATATAATACAAGGATGACAGTTTATGATTTCAGCTTTGAGATAAAACACCTACGACTACAAATTTTGCTCGAAATGAATAGCAGTCTATTATGTAATCTGCGTTTCCTCCGAATATTCAAACTTCATTTTTTTTATTTGGAAATTTAGGTTGGGGTGTGTGGTCACTGGGGTGTGTGGTCACTGCAATTGCATATCAAAAATTTGAAATTTGCTGCCACTGTGTGGTTGCAACATAAGGTAGTTGCTTACCAGCGTGTCTAGAAAATTTAAACTTATGTCAACTCATACCTATATTAAATCGATAGGAAAATGGTTTATTTTCCCAGAAATGACAATTTATTACAATTGTTATGTCTTTAATCCATTGACAGACTAGACGAAACTACGGCATAGATGAAACCTGACCCGGCACTTGTCATTTGCATTACTACTCACATAACATCACAAATATCAAACAATGACATCGGAAGTCCAACAGTCATGTGATATCAACAACAAACTTCTTTTTAGCGTTATTGTACAGAAATTAGATTACATTAAATGAAAGTCAGATACTTTCTGTAAAAACCAGCAATCTAGCCAATATGATTTATCAGCAGAGAGCACATGTCAACATGGTAGTCACATGATACAACAAAACTCCAGTTGTTCTCAGAACATATAAATATGAAAAATTTGTGTTCTTTCTTTTTTTGTATTTTTATTACAACCAGTATACGACTTTCATCTAATATTTTTTTTTCTCTACAATATTTGAAAATTTGAGTTGTTAGATTTGTGTACTAATGTGACTAGCAATGCAAATTGCGAGTAACAGGTCACATTTCATCAATCCCATAGTTTTATCTTGTCTTTCAGCAGATTAAAGATAATAACAATTTTAATACTCACAATTTCTCAGAAATTTCTTTATCCCCCTTCTTTTGACCAATGGCATTAAATCTTTCCAAACACACTCTTTTCAGTATTACTGCCTGTCACAACAAAGAATCCGTGTATCCACTGGTTGTTGACCTAACAAATGTTTAACCCTTAAAGTGCTATACTGTTCTGCAGTACAAGAACCCTCAGTGCTGAATTGTTTGTAGAAAATTTAGTTATGGTCTCGTAGTGCATGTATTTTAATAAACATACACAATATATACACAAACCCTATCTGAAAAATGATGGTGGATGTCTAAACTTATAGAATAGCATCAAGGCACATGTGTAAGTTTAACATATTTGCATGAACATGTGTAAATACAGGTAAAATGACAAATTACTATTTTAATTCATCTGTATTTTTGTTTGTTTTTGCATGAAATGGTTCAAATATATCAAATTCTTTACTTGTTCGAACAATGTACATGTATATGTTATGTCTGTTACGATGTCATATATAAATTGTGAAATCACAGGTAAAGAAAAGGTAAGTTTTATAAGCATCCACTCCATGAATGTTAGAAGATTAGACACCCAGAGTCGGTAATAAATGTTTATGAAAAATATTCAATTCTCATTTGTTCTACTATATTTGCATTAAAAAAAGTCTCAGATAGTCCATTGGTTCATAGATCGCCATCTCAACATTTAATTTTGAAATACCAGTGAATGGGTAGTTGACAGGCACGACATCTTTTCTCATCCAGCCAGCATGTACATCAGACTGGAGTTCTGCGTCAATTTCTGGCTCAAAATTACTCATGTGCATTTCCATCAAAACTTTGCCAGCTCCAATAATTTCATCCTCCTCAAAGCCTTCAAAATTACTGTCATCATCATTATCAGAAGCCAGTATTTGTTGCAAGAAATCACCGTCATATTCAGCATCAGCCATTTTAATTTTTTTCTAGGCACCATGTGCTGAAAAATGAGTATTTGTAAAACTTCTTTGCTAACTAAATAGTAAAGCACAATGAAATGCTCGTTCTGAACCTCTATAAACCAATCAAATATAGTTTTACAACCAGTCATGGCAGGCTGAAATAATGTGTACACTGTTGATTGCCTGGAAAACGACTTACGTCGCATCAAGCGCTACGAGACCTTAACTAGCGGCGCAACTAATGTTGTGACTAGCACTTCAAGGGTTAAGTGCTGATCCATGCTTTAAAATGATAATCTTTTTTGTGGGTTCGATCCCTGGTCAAGTCTTACCTAAGACTTACAAAAAAAGTACTAACAGCTTCCTCGCTTGGTGCTCAGCATTACGAGGTTAGTGTTAGGACTGGTTGGCATCGTGTCTGGATAATGTGACTGGGTGGGACATCATGCTACATGTCTGCGACATGATACCCCAGTGCTAGACATCACTATAAACTGCCACACTGCAGACATTGTAGCAATATGAGTGAAAAATTGTTAAAGCTACATTAAAAATCATAATCACATCACATCACGTCTTTTTCAGACAAAGACTGAAAAAAAACTCCAGTACAAATAGTGCCAAGCATTGTTGGTTTTCCACCAGAAGTACGTGCTAAATGTAGTGTTATTTCATCACTAAACAAATATTTTGCTCAAATTGAGTTTGAAGATAAAGCGAGAAAACAGCACCTTCATTAACGCTATTATTGGTCTAAATATAATAAAACTTATTCAGAACTGCTAACATGCCATTTACAAGGATTTAGATGACTGAGTTCAGTGTTGTCAAGTTGTTTTAATATCTTCGAAATATATTTGACTTCAATCTGAATGCATGCTACAAATGTTTGAACAGGAATATAATGTATTCCTTGCATCTCTAGTCGTGAAACAACTTGGCTAGAGTTACCCAATACCATTTCTAATAGTGACAAAAACAACTACAATTATATAGATGAAAGAAATTTCTTTCACAAGATTAATTTTACCTCAATTAGCCAATTTGTTACTTGCGTTTACAAACAATTTTTGTTTTTAATGGATATCATATGAAATATTTTAAATGAAATTAGGCAGTAATGTGAAAGACTTCACTTCATATGTCCCAACTCTTCAACAAAATATAAATTATGCTTTGTTGTCTTCTGATAAATACAACATACTCACGTATGATAAATGTCGCTTACAAGATTCTCGCCAATGAACAACAGTCTTGCAAGTAAAGAGCAGAGAGTATCCCAAAGAGAGTACCGTATAAACTGTAAATGTAGGAGGGTAACGGGTCAGAAAAGACCGGTACAAAAAACAAAAGGCCCGGTCCAGAAAGGCAGGATTAAAAAAGGACCGCTTTTTAATAATAATAATAATAATAATAATAATAATAATAATAATAATAATAATAATAATAATAATAATAATAATAATAATAATAATAATAATGATGATGATGATGATGATGATGATGATAATAATAATAATAATAATAATAATAATAATAATACCAACAACAACAACAAGAAAAAGTACATGCAGTTATCTTTTTTTGACAGCTTTTATACCATTCCCATATCTATTCACTTCTAAGTCAATGACATTTTTACATATATTTCTAAAACATTGACCTGCAAAAAACGAAGCACTGGTCAGTGAAAATTAACACCAAAATTCAATGCACTTAAAGAAAAAAAATCAGACCTTTGCAGATTATACAGATTGCAGTACCGATATCAGTAAATAATCGGCGATCACATTGTACATTTCAAACTTCCCTTTACATGATTTAGGCCTCAAATTTATTTAATATGTTAGGAAACTTTCATAATCACAACTGAGACGTGAATACAAGTCTCTGCAATCAGAGCTGTTTCCCCTGCCTCAGTCTCAGTTCATGTAGCTTCCCCAGACGATTATCGATAAAATTCAGGTATATGAAACTTGATCCTCTTTTCTAACGTTTTATCCATCATCATTTATACTCTTTCCATGGCATATATTTTAATGAACTTTCCTTATTTTCCGTTTTCTGATATTTACAATATCTTCAACATGAATAATTTATGCATCTTTCGAATTACTGTTCCTATTGAAACGTTTTCACTTGACTTTATCCAAGGATGAAAATTTTGAAATACTGACCTTGGATTACATATTTATATAATGAAAGCACTGCCATTTTGTTTAAAAATATGTAATTGGTTTTTCAACCATTACTTGTGTCCAAAATGAGTTGGAGGTGTGGGAGGTGGGTTGGGGTGCACAGAGAAAATGTATGCTGTTTGATGAATACGCAAAATTCATAGATCTCATATTATGGTCTTCGGACCATCAAATGGAAAGAAGCTCGATTGCTTTCATGCAATTTTCTTACAGATGTCCAACTGCGGTATGCATTTCTGTAACAATTGTCGATACAATATTACAGTAAACTGAAATCACAAAATTTGGCTCTATATGTAGTATTAAATCAAAATGGTTGAGCTTGCATCAACGTACAATTCTATAAATGAACTTTTATTTAAGTATGTGTTTACGATGTATGTGATTGCTTTCTTTTCTTGAATATTCAGTAAAATCGTCTGTTTTTATGAGACTTTCTGATAGCCAAGTATTTGACCATGAGTGATACTGTTTCAGCATTCTTTTCTGCGCAGCTTTTGTACGTCTTGTGCTCTACACTAGGAAAACAAAGGCATGGAATTTATGAATAAATGTGTCTTGTTATTTTTGGAATTCATCCTAAATTTGACTGTTAACTTTGAGAGACGTTATGTGCAATTTTGTTGTTGTGTACAATTTCTTGTTAAAAAGTGAATATTTATGTATATATGTTTTTATAGTATGCATGTTTTGATAGTTCGGTGTCTATCTATTGCTGTTACTCTAGGATTGCATCCTATATCATCCCACTAACTTTGACAGCCATTGTAGGCAATTTTGTTGTTTAAAGGTTTCCTGTTGAAAATTGAATATCTGTGTATGCTTGTTTTAATAACTCGGTATCTATTTGCCGATGTTATTCTAAAATTGCATACTAAATTGCACTATTAACTTTATTCGACAGCCATGATGTGCAATATTGTTGTAGTGTAAGGTATATGTGTAGAATTTGATATTAGAATTTAATATTCATATATTATCACTAGTTGTTAACGTTATTGTTTTCTTTGTTGCTAACGCTAGTTAGACATTATACGTCTTTTTTTCTTGTCTGTGTATCCCACCGTAAGAATGTTTTTTTAAAAAAAAATAACCCCTTTATCTTTTCTAATTTTGATTTCACCTTCATTTCAACCAAAGCGCAATAAAGGTGCCTACAAGACACACAATATAGCAAACGTGTAGTTAAAAGTTATATTAATAAATATAAACTACGCATACACATGTATTAACTATATTGAACGAGGTTCCAAGAAACACCGAAATACTGAATGTAAGCAGCGGGGTCGGGGTGGGTGGGTGGTGGTGAATCCTACAACTCTCAGGAGCGTCCCATATCTGAAATCAACCTTTCCTACGAAAATGGCACCAAGGTCAAAAACAATAACCCGATGCCTCTAACCGGGTTAGCGTATTTTTGTTATTTTCCACTTGAATTTGTGAGTCAAATTTGTATGCGTCCTCGTTCTTGACATGATACATCCACTGTTGGTCGTAGCCTCTTCATCCCTCCTCCCGCTTGCAGTGTGACTTAACAGAGTCAAGGGTGTAAAAAAAGAGTAGCGGCCAGGTAACAGGTCTCTCAACGAAAAATCTCGTCGAGACCTAAGAGATACCTCGATCTGGAGTCATATAAATGTGTCGTGATTAACCCATAAGAAACTGCTCGCGCCTGTGAGATGAAGCTCTTAATCACGTCCATGTCCCCCGAACTCCAAGTCTGGTGGATATTTCTTAACGTATGTATATCAGTGCCATTAAAAACAACCAGAATATTGCAGTTATTTCTGATCACTTCAGGTATTTGCACATATCGCTGAGTAACATATAATATTCGTGTTTTTGTGTCTGCCTCGAGAAAATATTCGAGCTGGATTTGACTGTTTGTCTATCACTTTATTGATGTCCCCGTTGAGATCATCTACCACGGCGAATCATTGATGTTAGAAATAAAATCAAATGACGTTAATTGATGTTAGAAATAAAATCAAATGACGTTATTGCCATCTTTTATCTTGGATTTTCATTAAAATCCTTAACCACATCGTAGCATCTCTGATCATCTACAGTTGGTGCCACTAAAGACCCCACTTAAGCCATATCAATATCAGGTTAAGCAGAGTCTTGCAAGGCCCTCAAGGCCCGATTATAATTGTTCTGATATATTTTGGTAATGCTGGATTGTGCCTGACTGACTCTTTTTCTCGTGTTTCTCAGAAGTCAATCACATTCATGTTGTAAAAATATAATAAGTATGCGGATTTATATTGTGTTCGATGTAGAGCACACATCGATGGGACTAGTGGATAAAAACATAACGACGAGGAATAAAAAGCGCACACTTACAGGCAAGTGTAAGAAATGTGATACCAAAAAATAATAATTTGTCTTCTCAACGGTAGCGATGGGAACAAAACCTGGTGATGATATCGCTGCTTTACTGTGAAAATTACCTGACTTAATATCTGACTCGACAAGAAAGATCAACCAAAACTCGTAGACGTCAATCGTGCACAACACTAATACGCGTTGACGGTCGTTGACGTTGCAGATAGATACAAAGAAGATAAACCACTATTAACTAAAACAGCAACTGAAGTTGCTTCTGTATTTGAACACAATTGTTACAAGTTGATCCTGGCAAAGAATTTCTTGGTGCAGGAACATATCTGATGCACAACATAACGTCAAAATCAGACGAGGACATACCTCAAGTCATCGCAGTCAAGCAATCTTTGAACGAGTGAATCGAACACTTGCTGAGAGATATCAGTATACAAAGAAAATATCCCTGAACAAAGTTCATGCAGACAAGACAACTCGTGAATGGGTTGCAAGACTACTAAGTTTGACAGACGCGTTAAACAACAAAGTTACTCGTGGAATTTATACGAAACCCATTAATGCAATCTCAAAGAAACACGTGCCATTTAAGCGACATGATGCTTCCTCTCAGAAACCATTACTTGGTAATGTGACTGTCAGATATATATCTGAACCTGATGAACTTGAAGGTGGTAAAAAAAGAGCGACTGATCCTGTTTGGAGTGTGACCACACATAAAATGAACTTGAAGGTGGTAAAAAAAAGAGTGACTGGTCCTGTTTGGAGTGTGACCACACATAAAATGAACAATTACAAGTAAACTCCTAAGATACTCAACTACCACCGCCTTCATTTTTGTGAAGGATGATTCGTAAACAAAAAGGTACCGGGTCCTCGACACAGATTGCATTCAAGACAGGTCAGCATCACATATTTGCGTGTGGGGCAGAGACTGCTATTAATTATATCCACCGTATATTGTCTTGGATTATTATTCAAATACTGCCACAACATTATTGCATTACAGCAAGCTCAGTGATTATTTTGTCGTTGTTTCAGTGTCCTAATAAAGTCAACATCAAAGTTAAAGTGACGCTTTTTTGATTTGTCGCATTGATGATAACCATCCAACGTATTCCTTGCTACACCATCGTCGTTACTAGTAATGGTTTCCTGAGTTTGATCATTGATCCCTGTTACTGACAATGGCAAGACAACAACAGTGCAGTCGTTGATAACCCTCTGTAGTTGATACATTCTTCTGACTCTTGAAACTGTTAGATAAACTTTATTTGACCATTCGACACGATCATCAAGAATCCAGATATCAGTATCCAGATATTGTTACACCTAGTGATGAATTAATAGTTATTGCATATCCTAGTGATGAATTAATAGTTATAGCATATCCTATGATGAATTAATAGTCATAGCATATCCTAGTGATGAAATAATAGTTATAGCATATCCTAGTGCTGAATTAATAGTTATAGCATATCCTAGTGATGAATTAATAGTTATAGCATATCCTAGTGATGAATTAATAGTTATAGCATATCCTAGTGTCCAACATGATGCGTTCTCAACAATATTCACAGGAACAACAATATCCACAGGAACAACAACAATATCATTAAGAACGAGCTCTTTGTTTCTCTCTTGTCCCGACAAGAATCCAGGAATTTCAACATTGGTATTTTGTTTACGTGTATCTGCTATGCGAAAACACAATGCGACAGGTGGATCTGAAAGCTATCTTTATGTAACAGGAATAATTGTCGCTGAAGTTAATCACGAACTGTTGTTATTTTCTAGATGCTACCATCAGGTCGCTAAAGTGCCATAAATTAAAAAAATCTTCGTTTGTTGTGTCTGGAATTATCTCACACATTATCAAACACTGAATGGTGTCAGGCTGAAGTTTGATTAACTTTTTGAACTCTTTCAACGATTCATTAAAAGCGATGCGATCATCAGGAATCTGTTCATAATACTCTACGAATGATTTTGATCGGCGATGCAACGATTCACCGACAAAATGTGGTGGTTGACCATGATCGCCACATATGATAACAGTAGTATTTTTCGTCAGTACCAAATCAAGAAACATTTTTAATATAGCTTGAGAAACCGTGCATATCCCATCTCAGATAATGATCTTAGGAATATATTTCTCACCAATTCATTTAGGTGTCTACGCATCTCCCTTCCACCGAAAGAAACTGTGATAAGTATGAGACTTAACACCTCGCTGTGTTATGTATATGTAATTTAATTATTTGTTTCCAAGTTTAATTTTTTTTTAAATTATTGCATGTTATTGTAATGATAATTTTGTCTATTGGATTTGACATTTTTGACAAATTTAGTTCAGTTCTGTTTGACCTAATATTTTTTTTTCTGTTAAACAACCTGTAGTAAAAACATTGTATCTAATTGATGACCTTGATTCAGAAATCATGAATAGTTCTGGTTAAAAAAAAACAACTTTTTTCTATAAATTTAAAATACATTCTATGAGTAAGATTCATTTAGTAGATTCAATGCCATACATGGAGTACGCGATAATTATCACGTAACAAATTTATATTCCTTCTGGAAAGATGAACTCTTGACCCCCATCCGGGCATCTGTTTTGCGTTTTAGTTTGTCTTGTAACTCGTGTTATCATAAGAATTAGCCGGTAGGGCTCTAAATTTTTTACACTTAACGATTTTTTGTTGTGACCAGTTTGAGTTGAATTTTTATGTTTTGGAATTTGTGATGGTTTCCCTGTAAAATACAAGTGTTCGTACAGAATTCTTGGGCAAAGACATTCACTAAAAAATATTCGGAGTTCCAAACTGAAATATTATTTTCTGTGATTCAAAAAAGAAACTGTTGACACATGTGTACAACGCTGACTATTGCATACGTCATCTCCTTCCATCTTGGAATGATATCGGAACTCAAACTCAGATTAATTTAGGACCTTTTAATAATAAGGCTTCTATTTTTTAAATCTTGAATTAATTATGGCTTTGCTTTGTGAAATCGTAAATTCTTTTTCTCATTTTTACCTTGGTTTTCTAGGGAAATAAATTCTTTGTTAAATTTTATAACGCTTGTTGTCTTCACTTTTTAACATGGTTAAGTGAGAAAGCCTGCCAGTAGCTTCTCGTGGGTCGGTGTTCTTCCCTGTGTTTTCCAGGGTTCTTCCTCCACCATTAATACTGCCCGCCATGTATAGCCTATCTTGTGCTGAAAAATGGCGTTAAACCATACAAGAACAACGTCTTCACTCTTTTCTTGTTACTTTTTGTGAGAGCCTAAATACGTAACAGTTGTTTCATCTCAGCCGGTGAGATGGAGTTAGTACTACCATGTCTAAACCCCTTAACAGATTTATCACGCGTTTTGTTTTACCAGAACCGCCAGGCCAATCAACATAAAGTTTTATGTCTGGTCACATAATCATATACCGATGGTACTGATGATGGTTGTAACATTTGTCTATTTTTGCAATGTATCTCAACAGGTTTATAACCAGCAGATTGAGAATAATCAATTATCATAACATTCTTGACTCGTCATTGTCACCATGGAGCATATCAGATTCCCATATCACATGCATCTAACAATCTTAGATTTTCTGTGGCGACTCTATAAATGCGGTATCAGGAAATCGTCAACATTAGGTTCATGAAAACATACGCAAGCACTGAAGATCTCAAATGAGTATATTGCGGCCAGTCACCATTATAATAACACACTATAGTTCCTAATTTAGTTCCATCGTTCAGATATGCATTTTCACGCCACGCAAATATGTCTTTATTCGTTGTGTCAGAGACAATAAAATCAAGTTCAGCATCGTCGATAATTAATCGTGTGGAGTGTCGTCGATAGCTCGATGAGACCCTTGTGTAAATATACCAATATTTTTTTCCGTCCAGATCTTTTGCCACAACATCCCTTGTAGTGATATGTCATGGCCATGGTCACTCCCTGACTCAGTCATGGGTTCTGGCAAACCTGCTTTTGTAGGCGATATGAGATTACGGTTAGGTATGTTAGTATATTCTTATCAAGCATATATCTTAGCGTCACTATGGGAGCTCAACCACGCAAGTTCTTCGCACAGCAATCCATCAGGTTCACCAGTGGATCAGGTTTAATGAAATGCCGCCCAAACCAAACAATAACAGCAGGATGAACATGTGCTGCAGACTCAAACAATTCAATTTAGGAAAATCCCGTTAAATTGAAATTCAATCCTACCCCAGAGAGCAAGGGGCTATTTATTGAAAACCTAGTCACCGATGCCAAATCGTTTAAAATATTCCTTACATCCTTCCATACCAAGATAACTTCCAAGATAACCTGCAACTATGTAAACTGAGATAACTTCGCTGAAATCATATTTGATTTTTCACCACCTTCCGTGTCCATGCTCGTTGAACACCAAAAAATCCTCCAAGTATCGGTCTCCATGAATTTTTCTTCTGAAAGAAGTGAGCAACGACAGCAGGAAGAGTAAAACAGTTACTCAATAATCATTGTATCTCATTGCAGTCTTTGTTATCTGCGTATGAAGAGATTCCGCACGATAAAGATCGAAATTCGATGAAATCATATTTGATTTTCACCACCTCCCGTGTCCATTCTCGTTGAACACAAAGAATGTCGCTGATCATGGTTCCATGTGGTCGCACTCTGACCTCCCACGATTTTATCTTTTCACATCGTAGTTTTGTGAGACCCTTCCCTCGCAATGCGTTAAAAAACTGTTCTGTGATTTAGGATAACACTGGTCGTGGTGCTAGCACTACGTCGAATAGCCCATTAATATCAGGATTATTAAGGGATAAATCCCATAAATCACTGCAGTCACGTGGTATGCTCTGTCGCAGCATGGGTTGTCCATGCCATCTAATATTCATGGTTTAGAACTTTATCTAACACGACCACACCCCAGTTGCTAGGACCAGGGCAGTTTTGTGATTCACGAACAGAGTCAGGTTTATTACGGATAATCCATGTTACGTCTTTGTTGCCACTCATATCCGTGTTCACCCGGATCCACATAATTAATGATTGTCTTTGCTTTTTGGTCACTCATGGTAGGATTGCTGAAAATATTGTCGTGTTTTACTCTAAATGTTGACCACACATGCGTTGCATTATAATCTCTAAACTTATTCTTATCACAACGGATACAATCAATCAATCAATCCCAGATTACAATCAACTAACACGTGCTGGGGTGGGTGAATAGTTTTAGCACTTTATGCTGGGAACCTGGGTTATTCTGTCAAGATCCAATCTAACTTGAGAGGGTTTGAACGCAGAAAATCTTGTAAACTCATCTATCATATAACTATGACGAATGCATCCTTAAATTAAACTTAAATTTGCAATATATACAAGGAATAGCTGGATATGGTTAATGATTTGATCCACAACTCCGTGTAATAAAGCTTGTGTATCTGATTTATGTGAACACCAACTGCAGAGTTGTGACAAGGAGCCTGGGAACAAAGCCATGTTTAAAATGCAACGGGGGTTTGGCAGTTGTGCGTAGACTGTGGAAGTAGAAAATATAGAGATTTGAAACGGTACTATGACAAAAAAAAAATGATGGTCATGAATCTCCTATAAGACATGCTGAAGACTATCTCGCTAGGTTTTCAGGCTAGTGTCAGCGACCCTGAGAAGTCAGCTGACAGCATGCCACATGCGTTTTCTAGTGATAAAATTATAATTTAGGCAAAAGATATAGTACATATGGGGCAAGTAAAGATCGCAGATGAGTTTGGAACGCACGACTTCCGAGCGCATCCTATCAATAATAGTTAGGAGCTGTTGTGTGCTGGTTCAATCAGAAACTTTCGACTAAATAGATCAGTTGGTTTTGTAGCTAATACTTGCGTTCTCAGATTCACTGCTGGGAAATCATCACGAAATATATTTATTTTTAGTGTTTCTATGGTCTGATCCAAAATTGATTTGTTATTAATCACATTTGATTCAGATACAAAAAAGACTTATTTAAATAATCATCAGGCTGTTACACAGTCAGAATTCTACACGGCGAAATACTTAAACAAATAAGAAGCATACAAGACTAGTTAAATCTATAAAACCACAGACAGGCAGTTGTAATTCTTATCGATATATGCAGCTGCCAAATATTTCAGTATTTTCTCAGCTTCGTTGCAGAAGATACAATTAACCCTTCAAAGAAATGCAAACAAAAACTAACATTCCAAGTGATTTCTGCGTTACCAGACAAGGACTGATATTTATAAAATAATAAATTAGGAAGAAGTTTGGTTTTATCAGCACTAATATTAAACCCGTAAATAAGAAATTCTGCTGATCTGATGTCGCCATTCAGCAGTGCAGATATTACATTTTTTTTTCGATAATCCGGAAGTTTCAGCCGCATTCTATCGTCTGAACAATAAGAGGACCGCTGTGGTTATGGTGGTCCTTGATAAACATTAGGCTGGCCCAATACTTGATGGAGCGGTGATTGAAATAAATCGACGGCATAATTTAGCGTTGATATTTCAATGGAGGCAGATAACGTTGACAGCGATTTTGGATTATTTTCTTGTGATAGATTTGATTCTTCGCTGAAATTCATCGTTCAATTTGATAACTGCTTGTAGATGTACTCACAACATTCCAATTAGTTGTGCCGTCACCCTTGTTCTTATACGCAAATAACAGAAGAGTTGTTTGCTTGTAACCCACCGAATTGATTTGGCCAGCTAGAATATTCTCGCAGTTGTGTTGGTGCTATTTCTCTTGACCGAACGGCAGTGGGGAGGATAAAGTCAAACTCTGGATTGGTTGAGCTTGCTAATATCATCGTGGTTGGTGGTGGTGTCGCATTAGCGACAATTTATTATATTAGCATGACAGCGCGATCGGTCATTATTATTTCTCGTATGATTTCATTTTAGCCATGATATACGATATTACTCTATCGTTGAACCCTAATGATATCAGTTCGGATAATATGGCATGTGCGTGTGTTACCGCTGAGTGTGACACTATATTTATGTAATTTATCAACCGCGCATGATGATAGCTTCTTATCGATGATATCGATAATATTAGCGGTGCAGTTTATGACGGCAACGCCGATTCCTACCGCTGGTGCTTTCACGTATGTGGCCGATAATGTTTAGATTATCATTACTGTTCAAGCAACCACGGTGGATGCAATGTACACAATCAAATCAGTAACAGCGATATGTCTAAACTATTTTTTGCTTTGTTTTTGCTTGATTGTGCATTGATCAATTGGGTTTGCCACAAACATGCTTGTTCATATTTGAAAAGTTGAATGTCAATCCCTTGTCCCCTGACATAGTCATGAACAAGGGAATCAGTGATCTTTCTCATTTTGTAAAGTGCTAACACTCTAAGTAGGTTGCATTTCGGCGACTAATTCGACACCAGTAGTACAACACGACCAAGCCCTTTTCCTCGGTATCCACTACCAATGTTTCCTCTTCGTTTTGCTCTAATATCACTAACATGGTGAAGATCCGTTAACTGGATAACGCCGTGAAATTGTGGTAGATATTGTATATGCTGTAATGTCGAGTACTGATAACCTATATACACCGGTAACCTTAGCGGTATCTTTCATGAAGTTACTAAGTGGTGTCCATATTACTGATTCGAATGCTACTGTATATAAGCCTTGACGGAGTAGTACGATCATCGATAATCTTTTTGATGTCAGAGAGCTTAACGCTGACTACTCTTGGATCTCCAAAGAAATCATCAGCAGTCTATTTTTGTTGCGAAAATCCAAAAACGTGCTTATATGGTTAGCATGTTCAGATCTGAACGAGATCAGTCCATTATTGATTGTAATTAACGAAATCATCAATGAGGTCTTCCTGTCGTCCACGTATTTCTTCATTTCAACATTATCGTCTATTTTTGGTCATAATTAAATTGCTAGTCATTGTACCACCGACTCTTTTGATACGTCCAGTAATCTCTCCCATAAGTGTTAGAATTGATTCCTTTGAGTTTTTAATTTTACCGGCTTTAGTAAACATCGCTAAATTATCTTCGGTCATGCCTGGAACTACAGAATATAATATCTGTCAATGGGATATTGCTCGTCTTTAACCGCCCTTACAGAGAGAGCACCTGTCGCTATATTCCACTGAGATGATATTGATAAGATAGTTTATTTTAATAACGAAAGTCTTTAGTTCAACACAAACCTATGGATGCATTTGAGTCCTGGAAAATGCAAATATTTATGTAATCCCATAATACATTAACACATTTATTTAGTATGTAGTATTCTGAAAAAAAAATGTTATGTAACAGGGGTGAAATCTTGTTTACATACAGGTTTCAACCTAACTCCTCTGATAACAAAACGTGGACTTGCCCATGTTTGAAAACAATAATTGATATAATAATGGTCAAAAGTATAATTAAAAGATGTAGATAATTTAACGATATATATATATATATATATATATATATATATATATATATATATATATATATATATATATATATATATATATATATATATATATATATTGTTAAGAATATATTACGTATTTTTTATTTATTGATTAACAAATTACCTTTTGCTTTTCCTTGTCTAAGTTCCCAGTTGTGTAGACAGTTTAATTTTTCCACTAGATGACTCAGCACTTGCAAATTAAAAAATAATTTATCACGTGACTACTTGGACTTGAGAAATGGGTGGGGGAGAATAACTATCACTGCTCTGACCCTGTTTTCACGATTTAATTTCTTTTATTAATAATTTTTTTCCTCAGAAAATTAAACTATATAAAGTATGCACAAAGGTGAATGGGCTGCTATGTAAAATAGTTCACTATTACATATGCAATGAAAGATAAACAAACTGTCGTTATTGCATTTGATCTGCACATAGATCTGCACATAGAAAATCGCCATTTTCGCACGTAAAATTGTTTCCTTAAATTCGTCTTGGTACTGCTCAATGTGTCTTGGAAATAATGAGAAAGTATGAACCTAACATTGAAATCTAACACGAAACCTAATAATATTCATACGGTCCGAATCAACTCTTTATTTAGTTAGATTCAGCAAATTGTTTGGTCCGAATCAGTTCTTTATTTGGCCCGGTTCAGCCATCGTCCAAATCAACCTGCACCCGTAATAATACATCATGGCGTAATTTTAATTTTGATATCTTTACGTTATGAAAAGGTAAGTCGTACCGACCTCGGCATCCGGATGTACTTTTATGCGATAAACAAAAATTACGGTTGTTCTCATTTTAAGACACACTATAAATGTCGTATCATTTCTTTGTGTGTGTGTGTGTGTTTTCTTTGTGTGTGTGTGTGTGTGTGTGTGTGTGTGTGTGTGAGAGAGAGAGAGAGAGAGAGAGAGAGAGAGAGAGAGAGAGAGAGAGAGAGAGAGAGAGAGATCACAACAACATACCACCACGTATTTTCAATAAGATGCTTGAAGAAAAACTTATTGAGAGAGAGAGAGAGAGAGAGAGAGAGAGAGAGAGAGAGAGAGAGAGAGAGAGAGAGAGAGAGAGAGAGAGAGAGATCACACAACAACATACCACCACGTATTTTCAATAAGATGCTTGAAGAAAAACTTATTGAGAGAGAGAGAGAGAGAGAGAGAGAGAGAGAGAGAGAGAGAGAGAGAGAGAGAGAGAGAGAGAGAGAGAGAGAGATCACAACAACATACCACCACGTATTTTCAATAAGATGCTTGAAGAAAAACTTATTTAACAAATCACAAATCTAAGATATTGCCAACTGTAAAAAAAAAAAAAACTCATATTATACTGATAATAAAAATGCACATCATACTGGTTGGAAAAATACACGTAAGGGTTGTACAAATACATATTATACGGGTTGTACAAATACATATTATACGGGTTGTATAAATACATATTATACGGGTTGGTTGGGAAAATACACATTATATGGGTTGGGAAAATGGACATACGGGTTATACAAATACGGATTGGTTGGGAAAATGCACATGATATGGGTTGGGAAAATACAAAAACGGCTTGTAAGAATACACATTATGCGGATTGGTTGTACAAATACACATTATATGTGTTGGGAAAGTACACATATGGTTTATACAAATATACATTACACGGGTTGTATAAATACATATTATACGGGCTGTACAAATACACACTGAACGGGTTGTACAAATACACACTGAACGGGTTGTACAAATATATATTATACGTGTTGGAAAAATGCAGAAAAAAAAACGGTTGAAAAATACACGTTATATGGGTTGAAAACACCCCTACATTATATAGGTTGTAAAATACACAATATAGGGGTTGGAAATATACACATTGTACGGGTTGGAAAAATACATATTATCCTATATATATATATATATATATATATATATATATATATATATATATATATATATATATATATATATATATATATATATAATAAACAGGTTGGAAAAATACACATTATAATGGTTGGAAAAATACATATTTTATAGTTACGTGATTTATTTATAAATGCAATGTCAGCTGGATTAGAGCAGATGAGTAGCGAGGGTGTGGCAAAACACTGCACGTGCAATGGGCGCATTTTGATGGGGGTGGGGGTGGGCGCAAAATTGGTGAGTAGAAGTCATTTTTTTTATACTTTCAAAGCTTTGATACGTACGCAATTTTAGTTCTTGCCGTGGTTTTTGCAGTAGGCGCCACTTTGATAGGGGCGCAAGATTAGGTTTTGCTGTAGGCGCCACATGTTCTTGCCACGCCTCCCTTTATCAGTGAAACAAAGAAATAGTGGCGTGATTCGAGGTGGATCTTTAATAACGTACAGGGTATATGACGATTAATCTTTAAGCTTAACATGTTGGTACCAGGAAAGACAATGGATCGACATATAGGCTATTCAATGTATACAATAAATTAATAGTAAATAAACACAAAAAAGAGTTAATCTGATATATTGGAAACTTCATGAGAAATAAAACATTACTTATTGAGGTAAATTTAAAATAAATACAACACTATTACAAAATTGTTCAAAGTATATTAAATATATAATTCGCGATAGTTTTTGTTTTTGTTTTTGCCTATAAACTGCATTATGTGTTAAATAGTCAGTATAGGAGGAATAAAGAGTCCAGAAATGCAAATGAATTCTCAAACAATAAATAATAATTGGATATTACTTAAACTTCGTTCATTTAAAGAAAAGCTAAATGCGAGAACATGTTAGTACACCTAAATGTATGAAACAATACAGCATTTGAATGCATAAGAATTGTATAAATTCTCTCGGTGAGGCCATTCATGAAGTCTAACATTCACAGAAGATTGACGAAAAATGTAATCTTAAAACACATATGTGATTATCAACATTTCCTAGATCTAAAATTAAAGATTGTACAAATATAGAAAATATGGGAATATGGAATAAATCTTAAGTTTTCATTCTGTGCAAATATTAAAGGAATGTTTGCTTTATCAACAGTTCAAGAACGATATAAAACAATGATACCGATTAAAATATTTGTTACATGCAAATACTGAAACAATTTTGACCTTATGAATATAATAGTGGAACAAAGATGGAGCACAAGTCATAGTTCGGAGTTTTATTTTGAGAAAAATACGCAAAAATATATATTAATCCAGCATCAGTATGTTTATAAGTATTTTTCAACAAAGAGAGATTTCATGATTTCATTGGTTGAGACTGTTATATCGAGACCATCAAACAGATCCCATAATAAATTTGATTTTTTTTGGGGGGGGAGGGATTAAAAAAGACTATCTTATTTTGAAATAAAATATAGGAATTATATAAAATGGAAAGAATAATTAAAAAAGGAGTGCGTATTGGATATAAGAATTGATTGATAAAATTAAATAAGGAGCAAGAGAGAGAGAGAGAGAGAGAGAGAGAGAGAGAGAGAGAGAGAGAGAGAGAGAGAGAGAGAGAGAGAGAGAGAGAGAGAGAGAGAGAGAGAGATGCAAAAATAAACATAACAAAAAGGCAATATACAAATTAAGAGTAATAACTACCTTCAAATAATATTTAATTTATACGCATTTACAGGCGGTAATAATAAAGGTTAGTTATTTGTTCCTTTCTTCCAAGTTGAACCTGACATTAAAAAGACACTAGACAGATCAATATTAAATCGGTGATCATTCAGCTTAAATTCCAGGATAGTTTGTGGAAGTGTAAGTACATGTACTAACATTTATTTGTTTACTAAACTGTCTTTCAATGTCTGTCAATTCAGAATATATTGATTTAATTGACAATCTAAACATTCAATGTGACCATAATATTACTGTAAACTCGAAGTTGATGTTGGAAAAAAATTGATACCCTTTTTTTAAACTTTGATTTATTTAAACAAATAATCAGCTGCATTGACAAAAACGTTCCTGATTGGGTGAAGAAGGCTGTAGCATGTAAGGAGGAATGCCTCTGTGTGTGTGTGTGTGTGTGTGTGTGTGTGTGTGTGTGTGTGTGTGTGTGTGCAGCAGGCTTTGATATTGGAATGCAAGAATATCTTACGCTGATGCTGGATGGGAAAGTAAGCGTAGATTTACAATCTTGACAGTCTGTGGTATAGAATCTCGAAGACAGCCTGTTCCCCATCTATGGAGGTAACATTCCCAGCGTCAGATGCCTTCCAGAGGTTTCCCATACATCACCCGCATCAAAGGTTGACCCAACCTTGTCGTAGATCTTGCAACGAATGGAATAACCATAGAAGGTGGTTTTAGGTGCAGTCATGTTTGCATAAACTGTCGGTTTGGTAAGAACTTCGCTGTGCAAGGACGTTTCCATTATAGTCTTGTAGTGGAGCAATCTCAAAGTTACTAGTTTTGTTGATAGGGTAAATGCCATGGCCATTTGGCTGGAGCATCCGCTGAAGGGCTGGAGGGCAGGTCACGGCTCCTTCATAGGAATCTAGAAGATATCCACCTTAGCCACAAACACAGTTAACACCTGAGCTTTGTCATCGGAGTTGTAAGGTTGTCCCTGGTGCTGGCCTTTGTTTGCGGTAGGTTAGGGAGCCATGAAAATTCCCCTTTTTAGCCAGTGAATCTCCTCCCATTCGGATCATGAATATATCTTTGTTGATCCAACTGTACAATGCTAATGATCCAGTAAGTTCTTTCCATTTCCAAAAGATAAGAGTAGAAGAAAATGGTGGTCTACTGTCTGCGTCTCACTCCGTTCTAATGTTGAGTATCTTTAAAAGGATGACCATTGATCATCTTTTGGAGCCATCTTGGTCATCTCTTGGAGCCATCTTGATCGTCTCTTGGAGCCATCTTGGTCGTCTCTTGGAGCCATCTTGATCGTCTCTTGGAGCCATCTTGGTCATCTCTTGGAGCCATCTTGGTCATCTCTTGGAGCCATCTTGATCATCTTTTGGAGCCATCTTGATCATCTATTGGAATTATCTTGGTCATCTCTTGGAACAAGCTTGGTAATCTCTTGGAGCCATCTTGGTCATCTCTTGGAGCCATCTTGATCATCTCTTGGAACCATCTTGATCATCTCTTGGAGCCATCTTGGTCATCTCTTGGAGCCATTTTGATCATCTCTTGGAACCATCTTGGTCATCTCTTGGAGCCATCTTGGTCATCTCTTGAAGCCATCTTGATCAACTCTTGGAGCCATCTTGGCTCTTTTCGAGTAAGTGCTTGTGGTAACTGGAGGCATTTCATTAAGAGTGATGAAAGCCATCCTGGTCACAATTAGTCACTCCTCTTCACCGTGAATTGCGTGTTCAGATTTCTACATTTCATCACATCCACCTTGTCCCAAAGGAAAGGTCATTTACAGAATTCCACCCAAACCACCTTGTCCCAAAGGTCATTTACAGAATTCCACCTCATCCACCTTGTCCCAAAGGTCATTTACAGAATTCCACCCAAACCACCTTGTCCCAAAGGTCATTTACAGAATTCCACCCCATCCACCTTGTCCCACTACCGCATCTACCTGGGCTCAAGGATCATTATTGAACATCTAATAGTCTTGCAATTCCGAGGTTTCTTATTTATCTTGTGGTTGATGAGATATGGCTTCCACCATGGTTTCTGCTACATGTTTATCTTTAAATGGCATTGTAGTAGAGCAAGTAGTATTACTTCATCAATGTCTCACACAAAACCAGCTCCACATTAGTGAGCTATATAGTACAGCATATACATTTATCTAGGCAGCTTTTGCCTTTATAGATTCTTGACAATATGTTATTGTGCAGGAACCATGTTAAACTATTGTGATCTGTCCTCACTGTAAATGCTTGGTAAAGCATGCAAAAGATAGCGTTCTTATTGTGTTTTGAGGTTAGGGCAAAACTATAATTAGTTACCACTGACTCAATAGCTCAACTCTGATTACATTATCGAAAGTAAAAAGCATCTGTATCACCCTGCAAAAAGCCTGTCTGTTGTCTAATACTGGACAGGGGAAAGCTAATTTAGCTATCTCTTGATGAAATCATGGTGGTCAGTTGTAAATCATAGGAATTTCTTGGTGTGACCACTAATCAATTACCCTAGGAGATCAGTAACTAATTTCAACTGCATTGCCTCTTTGACAATTCTTTCAAGGAACTCAATTTCTCTTTGCAAAAATTTACATTTCTTGAACTGCTGTCAGAAGCATAGGAACACATTGATCAAATTTTCAAGATATGCACTCAAATCTTGATGAAGCAAAAGCATCTCACTAAAAAAGCAAGTCAAATTTTTCAGTTAATTAAGTTCATGGCTTGAGCATAGCATGATCATTATATAAGCCAAATCCAATCCATAGCACTCTTAGAGCCAAATCTAATCCATAACACGTGAAGAAACAAATCCAATCCATAACACGTGAAGAGCCCATATTTGGGGATAAATGGAGTCTTCTTTTCCTCAGTTTTATTTACTTGCCAGTATGCCTAATTTATATCCAATCTTTCCCAGCCAGTGTATCTAGGCATTTGTCTTCCAATGGAAACTGATGGGAGTTAACAACTTATTCTGAGCTAGTGTATCCATTTTCATACCAATGAACACTGATAGAAGAGAACCACTCATTCCAAGCTAGTGTATCCACTTTTATGCCAAGGTATACAGATAGAAGAGAACCACTCATTCCAAACTAGTGTATCCACTTTTATGCCAAGGTATACTGATAGAAGAGAACCACTCATTCCAAACTAGTGTATCCACTTTTATGCCAAGGTATACTGATAGAAGAGAACCACTCATTCTCAGCCAGTGTATCTAGACATTTATCTACCAAATAGACACTGATGGAAGTGAACCTCTCATTGCCAGCTAGTGTATCTGGTCATTTGTCATCCAAATAGACACTGATGGAAGTGAACCTCTCATTGCCAGCTAGTGTATCTGGTCATTTGTCTACCAAATAGACACTGATGGAAGTGAACCTCTCATTGCCAGCTAGTGTATCTGGTCATTTGTCATCCAAATAGACACTGGTGGAAGTGAAACACTCATTCTTAGCTAGTATATCCATTTTCATACCAATAGATGCTGATGGAAGACACTCATTCTCAGCTAGTGTATTCAGGCATTTTTCTACTAATGGACACTGATGTAAGTGCATCAACATCTTTTACCATCACTAAATTGTATGCCCTATAGTCCATATATCAATTCTGTTCTCTTCCATGACTTAGTTTTTTTGCCGAGTCCATTTATCAGTGCTGTTCTCTTGCATCACTAAATTTTATGCACTATAGTCCATACATCAGTGCTGTTCTCTCGCATGACTTGGTTTCTTCCCCATAGTCCATACATCAGTGCTGCTCTCTCGCATGACTTAGTTTCTTCCCCATAGTCCATATATCAGTGCTGTTCTCTTGCATCCAACTCTCAATAATAGTGCTGATGCTCTTTCCATAACAGAGGTTTGAATAAAGGACTACCAATAACAATTTTTGGCAGGGGCATGGGATTTTCATTCCAACTGGTAATATTTGTTTTATTTTGCCACAATATTTTTTCAACTAAAGAATTCATATGTTCATTTTGGCCAGTATATCTAAGCAAGAATACTTCTTTGAAGTTGTTTGAGAGATGGCAACGTTTTGAAAATATTTTGCTTGATTAAAAAGCCTAACTCAGACACACTTCAGCAACCATATAGTACGACGAATCTCTTCCTCTTTCATGAAACAGATGGGAGTTTTCTGCATTCCATGTTGGATTAGTTGTGCTTTCTCAGTACTAATTTTTTGTGTCTCTAAAATTGCCTAGATTAAACTCTTCTTTCATAAATGCATCATCGAAGTGTAACTCGTGTATAGCAACGCAGCCAATTTAGAAATCTTCTGAGGTGGAAGGTAGTTTGGGAAATGTTGCAGTAGATGAGCTAGAACTGTTGGTACTGATGTGCGATCTGGAGCAATTGATTGTCTCATTTGCAGTGCCCGCTTCATAAATATGAACTTCTTTTCTCAAGATTTGAGGACTTATCGAGTCCATTTCATCAGGTTCCACTTGTAATAATTTGGTCTTTTCAGGACTGTATCAATCACCAATATTAATCAAGTACAATTTTGATCTGAAAGTCTTATATGCATGTTTTGGTATATCAGTGTGTGAAGACAGGTTCTTCAATGTAGTCATCTCAGTCTATGAAAACCAGAGACTGGTTCTACAATGTAGTCATGTCTGTGTATGCAGACCAGAGATGGGTTCTACAACATAGTCATGTCAGTGTGTGAGGACTAGAGACTTGTTCTATAAAATAGTCATATCAGTTTTTGTGATGTGATAATGTGATTATAATTTATAATGTAGCGTTAACAATTTTTCAGTCATATCGCTACGATGTCTGCAGTGTGGCAGTTTATAGTGATGTCTAGCACTGAGGCATCATGCTGCAGACATGTAGCATAATATCCGATCCAGTCACATTATCCCAAACCAGGCCAACCAGTCCTATCACTAACCTCTCAATGCTGAGTGCCAAGCAAGGAAGCTGTAAGTACCATTTTTGTAAGTCTTCGGTATGACTTGACCAGGACTTGAACCCATGCCCTCCTGCATCTGAGGCAGACACTCTTAACCACTAGGCCACCAGAGCAGTTCATATCCATCTATGAAGACCAGAGATTGGTTCTACAATGTAGTCATGCATGTTTTTGGCTGATTGGCAGTTCAAACATACTACTAAATTGATTACTATCTCAACCTGCTGTATGCAGTGTCACTTTATGCTTTTTCTTTTAGGCAATCGGAGATGATGGCAATTTATGCTGTGTTATCTATTACAACAAAGGTCAAGAAAACACAATGGTCATTTGGAACAGTAAGTCCGACCTCAACTAGCAAGTTGTCTCCCTTCTCTGTTTCCTTAGAGATTGATTCCACACTGCTTGAATCAGGAGTAGGGTTAGGGAGGGTCATCTTCACAACCTGATTTATCAGTAAATACACCAACTTCTGATATTTCTCCAGAAACCTCCCTGTCCATGTTGTCTTTGGCCCACACTGACATTAGTTCTGTTGCTTGTTTCTATGACACACAACCTAAACAACATCAAAAGTCTTTCAAACAAGGTGGCATGTCAGTGTGTTGACACTGTCAATACAGGTAGCCATTCCAAGTGACATGTCAATCAGTGGGTTAACATTTTTAATACAGGTATCCATTCCAGGTGACTTGACAGTCAGTGGATTGACACTTTTAGAATTACATCCCTTTCCTCAAGTTCAGATTTGGATAGTTTATTTATTATGCCGAAAATGTTGAGTTTGTAAAATCACACAACTCTTTAAAGTTTATGGTTCTACTTTAAGGTAAAATAGAAGAGTTTATGTACATCTAAAGCCAGCTATAGACCTTTAATAAACTAAGCGAATGTGAACACAGACACACATGTAAATAAATAAAACTGAAACAAGTAGTTGATTGAATTTTTATTGTCTTTAAAATTTCAGTAAAAAATTTCCAAGTTGCATAACAACATGTATGAAATGTACTTAAACTGTCTTCTAATAAATGATACAATACAAGACATGTTTTTTTATAAAATGAAACCAGGCATAATTCTATAAAATGGAAAGTCTGCATATTATACAAGTTGAACAAGTCTCAAGTCAGGACAGAATATAAATATAAATATGCCTTGGATTACGAAAGTCAAATATGATGTAAATGACATTCTTATTATTTTTTACCGTCATCAGTGCACATAAAATATTGCTTAAAATTTTCATTTTCCTCTTTATCTTCAAAGAAATTGCTGGAAGTTAACAAATGCTTCCCACTATCTAAATTTCAAATAAAAATATATCTTCAACAGAATCATATCAGAAAGTACACATTGCTTTTTTTGCGCTGAATGATAAAGAATTCAATGGAAAGTTAATATGAAGCTAAAACTCTACAAAATCTGCAAGTGATGAACAAGACTGATGCCATACAAATCAAACCAAACTTCAGTTTTGTGGAGCAACAAGTTTTGAACAAAAATTAAATTTAAACTACTGTCTATACTACTTTTTAAAATACCCAATTTTTTAATCCTCAAATGTAAATAAATGGATGATTTCAAGAAAAAGCACATTAGTTCAAGTGATCCAAAAGTTTCAAGTACATCTTTTTCTAAATGATGAATTTCATATACATGCTAACGAAAGTACTAGTAAAATATGAATTTCTCTAATGAGTGACTAAATTTTCAAAGTGATTAGTATCAAGTAAGACAACTTTGTACATGTTACCTTATGTACATAACTACAGTAATTGAGATTCTAGTAAGCAGACATAGTGAAATCGGATACTGGTATACCCTTCAGACTGTACCAATGGCACATGACCTTGCATAGTTAACAGTAATATCCAAGTCTTGGATCTGGCTAATGGTACCATACTATCAGATTCTTCTGATTTATATAAAAATATAGGCTTTTTAAATACATACATGATAACTAAAAATTTTAACTGGTATGCAAGTGTTGTATGAATACACCCACACAATAAAACATATGTGCATGCACTGTAAAAATCAAATGAAATCATTTGTTCACATTAGAAATAGACAAACAGGACATCAATAATACAGCATTAAATTTAAATGTTAACACTGATTTTTCAGTTACATGAAGTCTGACTGTCTCATTTCACACTAAAACCAAATCAAACTGAACTTAAAGGTAAGAAAATCTTACATCAGACCTATAGTGATAGTCAATGTATCTAAGTATATTACTGTGACAATGTACCTCAGTAATTACTGTGACAATGTACCTCAGTAATTACTGTGACACTGTATCTAAATACATTACTGTGACAATGTATCTCAGTAGACTACTATTGCAATGTATCTCAGTAGATTACTGTGACAATCTAAGTAGATTACTGTGACAATGTATCTCAGTAGACTACTATTACAATGTATCTCAGTAGACTACTATTACAATGTATCTCAGTAGATTACTGTGACAATCTAAGTAGATTACTGTGACAATGTATCTCAGTAGACTACTATTACAATGTATCTCAGTAGACTACTATTACAATGTATCTCAGTAGATTACTGTGACAATGTATCCAAGTAGATTACTGTGACAATGTATCCAAGTAGATGTATCCATGTGGCATAAGGTGATAGTCAATGTACCTAATGTTTTTATGGAGTATGAAGTAGAAAAGAAATTCAAAAACTCGTGGTGCTGTGGTGTCCCACATTTGTAGATAATTTGGATTGTCGGTTTATAGAATGCTGAGAGGAATACCAAAGCTTTCAAATTACATGTCAATGGTCTGAGATTAAATAAGACCATTTTGAGCAACAGTTACCTCTGTGTAATGGTACAAGTCATGTACATACAATTTTTGGCACACAGAAGATTGCTCAAGTTTCGATATTCATATATAACCACCATAGAATCGACTTTAAAGCACATAAAACCATAATGGTTCTTCTTGGCAATTCAAAGCCTTTATCCAGAAAAAAAACCCCTCAAACTATTAAATTGTCAACTCACCTTTTAATAAAATTAACTGTCAAACTTTTTTGCAACAAATGATTTCATAAGTAGAACAAATTGTCTTCATAGTTACCTTGATTTTTAAAATTTTTAAAAACAATGACTTTAAAAAGAAAACCCTATGTTTGGAAAAAATAATAGGTTTTATTTGGTCTTTTATATTACTGCAACACAGGTAGCCGATTTAGTGCCAAGGTAATTGGAATAAAGTGACAACATGGTAATCGACTCAAGTCGAACCTGCACCATCCGCTCCTTTTCTGAAAAGGGAAATGCAGACTCCAAAAGCCAGAAGCGCTAACTTGCAGTAAAGCCATTGGATCCAGGTAAGTTTCTGATGGATTTATGTTAAGCTATGTACAGTTTTGTTACATATTTTTGGATTATAAAGCTGACAATGTAATGAAATTTGTACAAATCAGCAGTCCAGTCCACCTTGTATAATACTATAGTTACATGAATATATACTTCCTACACAAAGCGCCTATAAGTAACCTTTGACCCCGTGAAACAGCCCTCATTTTTTTTATGACACATGAAGGCTCTAAACAAAAGCTTCATTTCCTAAAAGAAAAGAAAAATTCAAATTTCAATTAAGTTTTTTTAATTTAAGCAATTTATAATGAAAGTGGATGAATTTAAGGCTTGTAATAAAACACCTAAAGGCAAAACACTCCAAAATGTAAGATTCAAGCAACTGCAAGTTCATAAACCATTTGTGCTGATTACAAACTGTTATTAATAGCATGTTTTGTACAAGCCCTCTATTTACATGAACTAATCACTAACCATTTATTTATGCTGAAAATACTTCTAGTGAAGTAACTCAAGGAAAACTGTCAGTCTGCCCTAATAATAAATTAGTAAAGCCCTAATAATAAATTAGCGAAGCCCAAATAATAAATTAGTAAAGCCCTAGCAATAAATTAGCTAAGCCATAATTGATTTCATGAACAACAAAGACTAGCTTTTATAAGATGAATGTTTTCTGTCTATTCCCTGTCACAAAAAAGTAATCATGATCAAATATGTACTTCATTTTGGTGACCTCAATCGAAGTAAAATATATTTATTTATAAATATTCCTAATTTCTGTTTCAATCACTACAATTAATATGATGGTATTTTTTTCAGAAAATTATGAAGGTGACGTTTGAGTTTTCTCTAAAATTTCAAGGATTTCCAAGTATGTGTAAGTTTTAAATACATCCAAGGCCTTCATTTATCCATCTTAAAAAGTAATACTTCTAAAGACCTGTATAAACTTTAATGAGAAGAAACATCTTGAGTTATGTTTAAAAAAAACATAATGAATCTCCATATACTGGTACACTACAGAAGGAGATGAAGATTAAAAACAACAAGAGAACATTTGAATCAACTGAGGAATGAATCGTTATACAGGCATAACGAAATGCTCATCTAGGTTTCATACTGGTACAGGATCTAAGCACATGATCCGATTCCACAAAAAGATTTGAATAAGTAGTATCTCATTTATGAAATAATCTCATCAGCAGACTTCATTCATCGGAAAATTTGATTTAAAAATTAATTTCCATTTAAAACAATTAAACATAACCGTTGATTCTCTTAAGTATTTTTTTTCCTGCTGCTTTTTATTGTATTTGTCATGTAATTTGTTTTAACCATGGATCTAAGAAATAGTTTGGGTAGATGGGTGGGGGTGTGCAGTAATTAAAACAATATTCCCCTGTAGAATAAAGCATCTGAAGCAAACCAACCTCATAAATCTTCAACTCTACCAGCCATGTTTGATATAGATCCATGGCTGCTTGCCAATTTATAAGTAACTCATGTTAAATCACTTTTGTTCTGATGTTGATGTCATGTTTTTATTGGGTTTAATGCCATTTTTCAGCCCAAGATAGGCTATACATGGCGGTCAATATTAATGGTGGAGGAAGAACATGGGAATTCACTGGAAAGAACCACTGACCAACGAGAAGCTACTGGCAGCTTTCTCACATACCAATATTGTCTGATCCAAGTCTCAAACCCATGCAGACAGAAGTGAGATGGCAGTGTTCCATGATGGTGATCATCTTGGGGCCAAAGAATATTCCCTGTACAAACATTAGATCTATTCTTATATAAGACTTAAATTATTATGCCATAGCCTACAAAAGCAGCCAAACTAATTTAGCAATTAAAGCATGAAAACAATCTAGACATCAGAACTACTTATAATATGGAAAGATTACAAAAACTAGTGAATGTTAAATGATCAGACTAGATCAGAATTCATAATGCACATTATTACTGGAGTACCTATAATTTTGAATATTAATATTGAGTTATGAAAAAGCTAAACTTCTTTTCAGCAGTTAGCGGATTTGTTTTCCAATTTTTTTAAAAAAAAGACTGATTACTGATGATGTTAACCATTGACTTTAAGCCTAGTTATAGTGAAGGTGACAATACCATGAACATCTGATATCCAACACAGGCATAATTTCTAGAGAAACGAAAGGCTTGCAAATTAAAAGGTCTGTTTCAAAATACAAACTAAGAGATCTCATGATTTGTGAAAAGACTTTATAGTCTTAATTTTGCAAAACTGAATGGATTAAACATTCCAATCTTTCTTAAGTTAGTGAAGGCTATTTCAATTGCATGTATCTGGGGGAGAATAAATATACTTTTTTTGCAGGATTGGGGTCTGATCTTTATTTTCTGTACAATTTCAATTATTTTCAAATGGAGATACCCACCTCCGAAATGGCATCTTCCTATGTCGCCAGGTAGATTCAAATAACCCTGAATATCAATATATCTATTATGTAATTTCCTTCTGAATCCATTTAAAACAGACATATAAGAATGAAATATTTATGGTCAATGCATATTGTGACTACATCAAAATTAGAAACAGGACTTGGCTTATATTCCATGGATTGTTAGAAAAATGGCATAACAATTAGTTCCAACTGTGTAATAACATCTAAGAATATTATATGCATTTTTACATTATACCTGTCAACCCTGAACATAATGGCTTATACATACATCTATTTACACCCAAGTTACATAGAGACTAATGTGTATCTATTGACACCCCAGTTATGTGCAGACTAATGTGTATCTATTGACACCCCCATTGCATGCAGACTAATGTGTCTTTTGACACCCCAGTTACATGCAGAAGTGTATCTACTGACACCCAAGTTACATGCAGAAGTGTATCTACTGACATCCAAGTTACATGCAGACTAGTTAGTAATAAGAAATCAAATTGGTTTTTGAGCAAAGTCTTCTGTAGTGACATCTATATTTAATATGCTCAGCAAAATTCTATGGTAATGAAAGACATTCTGGGACTATTTACAATACAAACTGCAAAATCTGCAATAAAGCACAATTATGTACATAGTACAAATGTACTTCTCATATACATTTCAATGGTTACATTATAACTCTACAACTCAACTGAAACAATTTACTGCACATAAAATTTGACATCACAGAGTAAAAAGACATATTTCTATTAAACAACCAACTCATTCATTTTACCAATCAATGATGGAAGATAAAAACATCCAAAGTTCCAAAGTAAACCTATCCCCATTTATGTGTATCAAAGTAAACCTATCCCCATTTATGTGTATCAAAGTAAACCTATCCCCATTTATGTGTATCAAAGGGAACCTATCCCCATTTATGTGTATCAAAGGGAACCTCTCCCCATTTATGTGTATCAAAGGGAACCTATCCCCATTTATGTGTATCAAAGGGAACACATTTAACACTGATCCTGCAGTTGAAAAGTCTTGACTTCTTCACAAGGACACTCACTGACCAGAAGTGTCTCTGATTTTTCCTCAACAAATTTGTTTTATGTCTAATAATATGCCTATGAACTGTGTAGCTTCTTGCAAAATTCTGAATTTTTAAAAAAAATTTAATTGTGTGCAAATACAAAAATACATTTTGATTATGAACAAGTTTAAAGAAGTGCTTTTTTAAATGAAAATTTGTTTCATTTGCACGTTTTATGCATTTTAAATCTAATTAGAGAAGCATATGTACAACTTCTGGCAGTATACATACAGCTGTTGGCAGCGCACATACAGCTGTTGGCAGCATACATACAGCTGTTGGCGGCATACATACAGCTGTTGGCAGCATACATATAAGAAATTTTGTAGCAATATGATCTTGCTTGAAATAAAAATACAGGTTAGAGTTTTTTTTAAAAAAAGATGAGAAAAGCTACTTAAACCAATTTATATATTAAACATCCTGAATTAAAATTTTAATTTTATTGTTAATCAGCAAAAGTATTCACAAATTCTTATTTATGAAATTCTGATTGTTTACACTATTGTATGTAATGCATATTGGAAAGCACTTTCATCTGATAATATTGGTAACGATGACATATTATAAAAGTTGAACATTTAGAAACACACATATATACACATGCACAAGCATACAGTTGCAATATAGTTTTTGCAAATCTGACATTTACAAACATTATTTTCATCAAACAAATGCAAGTCTTAAAAAAATCCTTAAAAACAAAGGCAGACATTCTTTGGGTGATACACTTTAAAACAAAGGCAGACATTCTATGGGTTCTACATACTTCTTGCACTTACATACACACATTTATCCCTTTTCAAATTCAATACTGATGATTTGGTTTGTTTACACAAGACCCTTACACTACTCAATTGGTTATGAAATCTGAGTCGGTAGGATCATCTTTTGGATAAGAAATCTGAGTCAGTGGGATGCTTTAAAGGTTAAGAAATCTGAGTCAGTGGGATGCTTTGTTGGTCAAGAAATCTGAGTCAGTGGGATGCTTCGTCGGTTAAGAAATACGAGTCAGTGGGATAATTCTTACATATATTTCTTCAAATGCTGTTTTCTTCTTTGGTATTTTCATCCAGTTCTGATTGTGCATCATCTCTCAAACACTGAAAGACCTTAAAACCAAGATACTTTTCATTATTCCATTAAAGTTGGTCAAATTCTTTTGAGTGCTTCTGAGATAAATTTGGAAATTTTTTTCTGGTGTTAGCAATATCTGATACATGGTGATTTCACACATTTGAAATATATTCAAGATAGCATACATTTTGTCCATTACTCTAAACAGTTATTCAGAAGATCTTCCTTTTTTAATTTTTTTGTACTGAAAAACATGCATATTTTCAGTGATGTTGTGAATAGATTATATGTCAAATTTAGTTAAAATTCTGTTCAGTGGATTTTCAGAATACGATATTTGAAGGTTTCTTAATTTTTGTAATGGTGGCCGTATTTATGACAGATAAGAATTATTTATATGAACTTTAAGTTCTTTATGCCTGTATGCTTTATCTCAAATAGTTCTTGGTACATGAATTAGGTTTACATACCTGGAAGCCCTTAATGATGGAATACATTCTAATTGTTTTTCTATGAAGAAGTCATTTCAAGATCTATTTCGACATGGTTATCTAAATGATGGCCATATCTAATGAAAGACCGTCAAGCCGTCAATCTGCTCAATTCAAGAAAAACGTTTTAGAAAGCTTTATCTATTTTTAGTAACAATGACCATACAGGATAAAAGGTCAGCATCAAATTTGAAAGTTTTTGATGCCAGACTAAATAATCTTTGCAAAAACATGTTCAAATTGGTCAAGCAGTTGCTGAATAAATCACTGTGAATGGACAGTTAAAGCCAATACTATAATTTCTCTTGGAATTTCAAGATATTAAATTTTAAAAAAAATTAAAACTTAAAACTTTCAAGCATCTTCTATCTCATGCAAATAATCAATTATTTTCACATTGCCAATTTGAATCTGTCTTACTGTTCCAGTACAAAAAGTATAACATTAAATGTATAAAGATGATCTATTTGATATGTACTGTTTGTAAAATTGTACCATTCAAAATGAGTCACCATTTATCAATAAATTTCTTACCAAATAATAAATATACCAATAAACATTTGTATGCACTGTAAATATTAAAAAAGCCAGACATAATGTGTCCTATCTGAATGTATGACAAGGAAAATGAAAGAAGTAAATATAACAGGACTAGCTTGATGACCATTTTAAGGGAACCCCAACACAAAATAACCCAAGATAACACATTTGGATATAACACTATGTTTCACTATAAAAAACATTCGGATATAACACTATGCTTCATTACAACACATATTCGGATAAAACACAGTCAAATCATGGCTATGTAGGTTTTACTCTGATAGACTACAGCAATATTCAAAACTTCAATGATACAAAACATGTTTAGCAATAATTTATTTCAATAATATATGAGAAACAGTTTTAGATCTCAATAATTACACAACAACGGCAAAAAAACTATTGAGCTTTGGGGTCTGTTAATCCCCACCATATAATTATCATAAAACTAACAATGTACTTGCATCCATGGTCCAATATAATAACACCTGTACATGACAATTGTACCCAACTGTACATGACAATCGTGCCCAACTGTACACGACAATTGTGCCCAACTGTACCTGACAATTGTGCCCAACTGTACACGACGATTGTACCCAACTGTACATGACAATTGTGCCCAACTGTACATGATAATTGTACACAACTGTACATGACAAATGTACCCAACTGTACCTGACAATTGTGCCCAACTTAATGCTGATTCAACTTTATTTACATTGGATGAGCAATACATAGGTTTCCAGATCAATTCCAGTGATTTAACTTAGGAGAGAATTGTAATTAATGAATTATCTTTTTTCAATTAATGATGGGTTACAATCTAAGTTTGGGTAATATGGTGACCATTCAGGCAGGTGTTGAGATAAAATGCTCCTACATTAAAATATGTCTGCTGAAAGTTTTTTTAATGAGCGAGTGGTGAAATAAATCGACAGTGAAAAAAGTTTTAAAGTAAACTAAAATATATGTATGTCTATCTCAAAGAAATGATTTATTGATATAGTTGTACTGAAAATACAGCATTACTTACTCTGAAATTGCAATTAAAGCAACACATATGCTATGAAAGAACCGATCATGCCAATATGTGTCCTTGACCCTAACCCTATGCAGGAAGCTGGAAGATTAAGCAAGTGTTTAGCCAAAAAAATATTTTACACCCCTAGATCTACTGAAAATTTACACATCTTGGATCTTACCAACTGGCAATGGGCCATGTTGGCAGTCAGTTTGTACTGCTATGGTCCATAACCATCTGGCCATGGGCCATGTTGGCAGTCAGTTTGTACTGCTATGGTCCATAACCATCTGGCCATAGGCTGTGTTGGCAGTCAATTTGTTACACTACGATCTTTGATAATGAAACAACTTTTTGAAAATTAATTTGATATCTGTTATTGGTAAAAAATTTTTATTTCTTTTCCATAAATAAAAAAAAAAATGCAATAAAAATAATTAGTTGACATGACATCGACAACAATAAAATAATGATTTTTATTTCTTTGGTAAATAAAACAATTATCCTGTGTACATTACAATGTCATTTCATGGACCCCAACAATTATATGTACATGTATTTTAAAAAAAGTGTTAAGGTATTTACTTGAAATAATTGGATTGAGAAAGTGTACACATTTTTGGTTAATAACATCATGGAAAGATACTATGTATAATACCTTATATATTAATGTGGTTTCAATGAACTGTCCATTTCTTATGCTGACCTGTACATTTGTTTTTAGTTAACCAGTCTCTTTTTTTTGCTGACCTGTTCATTTTTTTATGCTGACCTGTTGGAACAAATGCTTTATATAAAACTTCCTGTCATAAAATGAACCATGAGTATATTGATGTATTCTATCTAAAACAATACAAAAACAAGGAACTCCATACTATTATTACATAATAGTTTCTAGTGTATTTCATTTATAAAATTTATTCTCACTGGTGTTTGCAAAGATGAAAATTTGTTCCTGTGCAGATTTCTGACAAATATTTCTATCAGCTGATATTAGAGACAGATCTTTGTAGCAAATCTGTCTTTAAGTTTTTCAACAAGAGTATTATCATTGAGGTCAGGAAGCTGGTAGTAAAAGACAGGTGCTGTGGAGATCATTCCATTGCTAATGTTTTCAAGTGAAGAGCAATGAACTGTAGACAGGTCAGCAATATGCCTCTCCATTCATTGCCACACGCACATTTTCAAGTTTGCTGGTCAGTCGATAATTTTTGGCAAATTCATTTTGCTCTAGAGCCTCAATAATCTGTTGAAAATATAAAAAATATGATTACGAAGCATTGATACTATTTCTGGTAATCTGTTGAAAATATAAAAAAAAATTTACTAAGCATTGATACTATTTCTGGTAATCTGTTGAAAACATAAATAATACAATTATGAAGCATTGATACTATTCCTGGTAAAAATGTATCAGTCATCTGTGAATTCTGTCAACCTACTCAAAGAGTAAATCTAAATAATACATGTACTTTGAATAACTTGAAATTGTAATAAGTTCTGAAGCACCTTAAAGCCACAGAAACAAGTATTTCAAGGTTACAAAGTACTGTTAGACTAACATAAAGACAAAATATACATTAGACTGATGACAAAATACTGTTAGACTAACATAAAGACAAAATATACATTAGACTGATGACAAAATACTGTTAGACTAACATAAAGACAGAATATACATTAGACTGATGACAAAATACTGTTAGACTAACATAAAGACAGAATATACATTAGACTGATGACAAAATACTGTTAGACTAACATAAAGACAAAATATACATTAGACTGATGACAAAATACTGTTAGACTAACATAAAGACAGAATATACATTAGACTGATGACAAAATACTGTTAGACTAACATAAAGACAGAATATACATCAGACTAATATATTGACAAAATACCATCAGACTAACATAAGACAAAATATACATTAGACTAATGTAATGACAAAATAATGTTAGACTAATGCAAAGGCAAGATATTGTTAGACTAATGTAAATATATTCTTGTCCAGGTTACGTTGGAAAATTTCAATTATTAAAGTTTAAATGCACCAAAAGTACAGAGCAATTTTCAAACAAAGGGCTGCATGGAACACTTGTCTCACCAGTAAAATGTACCATAATTAATATCCTTTAACATGACATGATTACTATCCTTTAACATGATAATACTGTCTCTTAACATGATTACTATCATATAACATGGCATAAGTACTGTCCATTAACATGATCACTATCCTTTAACATGACATGACTACTATCCTTTAACATGATTACCTCATCATAATACTCCTCCACATACTTGTACAGCACTAACAAGTCCAACATACCTCATCATAATACTCCTCCACATACTTTTACATCACCAACAAGTCCAACATACCTCATCATAATACTCCTCCACATACTTGTACAGTACTAACAAGTCCAACATACCTCATCATAATAATCCTCTATGTACTTGTACAGTACTAACAAGTCCAACATACCTCATCATAATAATCCTCTATGTACTTGTACAGTTCTAACAATTCCAACATACCTCTGTAGATGCTATTCTACATACTTGTACAGTTCTAACAATTCCGACTGTAAATGCTATTCTACATATTTGTACAGTTCTAACAATTCCAAACATACCTCATCATAATACTCCTCCACATACTAGTACAGTACTAACAAGTCCAACATACCTCATCATAATACTCCTCCACATACTTGTACAGTACTAACAAGTCCAACATACCTCATCATAATAATCCTCTATGTACTTGTACAGTTCTAACAATTCCAACATACCTCTGTAGATGCTATTCTACATACTTGTACAGTTCTAACAATTCCGACTGTAAATGCTATTCTACATATTTGTACAGTTCTAACAACTCCAACAGAACTCTGTAAATACTATTCTACATACTTGTACAGTTCTAACAATTCCTAACATACCTCATCATAATACTCCTCCACATACTTGTACAGAACTAACAAGTCCAACATACCTCATCATAATACTCCTCCACATACTTGTACAGTACCAAAAAGTCCAATAAACCTCATCATAATACTCCTCCACATACTTGTACAGTACTAACAAGTCCAACATACCTCATCATAATACTCCTCCACATACTTTTACATCACCAACAAGTCCAACATACCTCATCATAATACTCCTCCACATACTTGTACAGCACTAACAAGTCTAACATACCTCATCATAATACTCCTCCACATACTTTTACAGCACCAACAAGTCCAACATACCTCATTATAATACTCCTTCACATATTTGTACATTACTAACAAGTCCAACATACCTCATCATAAAACTCCTCCACATACTTGTACAGTAGCAACAAGTCCAACAAACCTCATCATAATACTCCTCCACATACTTGTACAGTACTAACAAGTCCAAGAAACCTCATCATAATACTCCTCCACATACTTGTACAGTACTAACAAGTCCAACATACCTCATCATAATAATCCTCTATGTACTTGTACAGTTCTAACAATTCCAACATACCTCTGTAGATGCTATTCTACATACTTGTACAGTTCTAACAATTCCGACTGTAAATGCTATTCTACATATTTGTACAGTTCTAACAACTCCAACAGAACTCTGTAAATACTATTCTACATACTTGTACAGTTCTAATAATTCCAAACATACCTCATCATAATACTCCTCCACATACTTGTACAGTTCTAGTAATGCTGCATTTGTGTTGAACTCATCCTGGTGAATCTGAAAATAAAGACAAAATAATGTAAATGAATCATGAGAAACTATGTACCGTTTTATTCTAAGAATCCTGTTCTTTGTTTGATGCTTGAAATCTAGCAGAGAATGGTTAAGTTTATACAAATTAGGAGATTCTGTTTAACAGTTTCATTTAATTTATATGTATGGACCATGCAGTCTGCAATAAGGAATTATCTTATTCTTACAATAAATAAATCATGCATGGATTAAAAATGATGACATTATTATTTTTATTGTATTGTTGTCTTTCTTTTCACTTCAACACTTTCAAATTGGAGACCACTCTACCCGTCTAGGGAAAATAAGTCTGTTTACAGTGGAGATTGTTGCCCCGGGGGAGGGGGGGCAGTGTTTTTGTTAGAACTGAAAGAAATCAAATATATAAATTTTGGAATACCTCTAATAACTTCCTTAATATAATGTTATTATATTGAGGTTACCTTGTGAGTTTAGGTTGAAGATAATTATAAATATTGATGAAAGAAGGCAAATTTAAATTGCAATTGCATCCCATGAATTGTTATCCAAAATGACAGTATGAAATGAGAGTGAAGTTTCTGTTGATGAAATTTTTCAATCTATCACTGTTGACAATCTTGTGGAGTTATTGAAGCTGAAAAAAGACATTTATAGAGGCAAGAGTGATGATGATGATGATGATGATGATGATGATGATGATGATGACAATGACTGATGGTTTTGAAACATAGGAGTCATTGCTCCACACGACTTTGGACAAACTGATTTACTTCAGTTTTCTGAAAAAGCAGGACATGCCAGTGTTGGATGGCTTCAGAAAAGCTGTCAGCTACTTTCAGTCTTAGTAAATGGACATTCAGGTATAACTGGATTGTATTTCTGAAATTTTTCTATTTTCCTATGAGGCAAAGGATAACTATTCATATTTTACCTGTTTGCACCTTTATTTAACAGCTGTAACTCAGTTCATTTGAACTTTTATTTAGACACCAAATTAAACCAGACATTAAAATTGTACCTTTATTTAACAGCTGTAACTCAGTTCATATGAACCTTTATTTAGACACCAAATTAAACCAGACATTAAAATTGTACCTTTATTTAACAGCTGTAATTCAGTTCATTTTAACCTTTATTTAGACACCAAATTAAACCAGACAACATTAAAATTGGCACAGTTACCTTATATTAAAATCCTTAAGTAATTTTGTTTTGAGACTAAAATGTTTTTTTTAGTACTGAGGGCCAAATGCCAATAAAGTTACAGTGTTGAAAAGGTTATTATCATATTCTTCATTAGCCTGAATTTATTTAGGTGGTTTTTTTTTAGTTTTAGAAAGTTTCTTTCTATATTTTGTAGTTTTTGTTTTTAAAAAACTGAATTTGAGTCTGCTCAAATCAATTATAATAGAGATGTGTTATTTTCGCAAAAATTAATAAGCAAGTGTAAATTATTTGGTCAACTTAGAACTTTCACTTTTAATTGGGAATTTGAACAACTAAATATCATTGCTACTAAGGACCACTGTGCAACAAAACAAATTTAAGTAACGTGTGTGTGTGGAGACTTACTCGAGATTCTTCAGTCAACATGGCTGTCATGTCCTGGTCACTAATGGCAGGCATCATCTTGATGTCCTGATAGTATCTGAAATCACACAAAGAAATCATCACTGATTATCTGAGTGGTAACTTGCTAGTCTGGCACTGTCCAGGTGTGAGTTCAATTCTGGATTTTGGCATGTGCACACATCAGTTGTTTTTGTGCAGATTTTCCACGAAAGTCCAAGTCAAAAACACTAAACCTGAAGCTTTATTTGAAACAATGTCCTTAAAGTTACTAGAACTCTGCTGAAAGAACGCAAGAATCAGTTAAATGTTCTGTGAGTTACTAGAACTCTGGTAAAACCAATAAAAGAATCAATGAATAAATGTTCTGCAACTTGCTAGAAATTGAGTAACATCAACATTATAAAAGATTTAAACATCTCACAAGTGCAGAAGAGAAGTGAAACTAGAAAGACTTTATGGAACACAAATGACCCAATCTTATGCAAATATTACCTTTACAAAGATGGGCAGACAAATGGAAGGACAAATAATACCATTTACAGAGATGGGCAGACAAATAGAAGGACAAATAATACCATTTACAGAGATGGGCAGACAAATGGAAGGACAAATAATACCATTTACAAAAGATGGGCAGACAAATGGAAGGACAAATATTACCTTTATAGAGATGGGCAGACTGATGGAAGGACAAATTTATAGTGAGGTATAAAATACTATTACATTAAAATGTCATAAAAAGATGGTCAGGAATGGCATGCCATGTCTACAACTAAAGCACTGTAGAAAACACTGATCAATTCTCAACTGCTAACAAAGGCGCCAGAAAAATAACTGCTATGTCTCGATTTTCACTAAGATGGGCGCGACAAAAAGTAATAAGCTCTTCTGTGTCCAGACTGTAGAAGAGAAATTTGATATGTTTAACAATGAAAAACTTAGGCACCATATCCTAATGTTTTTGTCAGCATGTACAACTTACCTTTCCACCCATTTCTTGTAGGTGGGAATGTCTTTGGCATACAACAGTTTACTGGACGGGGAATCTTTGGTTAAATGTATTTCACTAGTAGAACAACTGTCCATGAAATTCTGTGCAACAACTGATAAACATGAGTCCACAATATTGGATTTGTAGATGTCAAACACAAAGTTTGGATTCTTTATCAAATTCACCCAGAACCTTAGTGGAAGGCTGAAAAAGAAAATATAAATTTCTGCAAATCAAAGTAAAGATATGGTGACCATACAAAGTCTTGTTAGAGTATGAATAAATGTGCAGTGACCATATAAAGCCTTGTTAAAGCATGATTAAATTACAGTGACCATACAAAGTCTTGTTAAAGCATGATTAAATTACATTGACCATACAAAGTCTTGTTAAAGCATGAATAAATGTGCGGTAACCATACAAAGTCTTGTTAAAGCATGATAAAAACAAAAATGTTACATGCAAATTTAGAAAAGACAAGAATACATTATTCTCAACTGATACAAGGCATCTAACTACTAGTCAAACATAAAGTATCTCATTTTTCATACACAGACCATGATTTGGCTGCTGGATATCATTCAGTATGGGATGTTGTTATATCTCACACAGCATGTACAGACCATGATTTGACAACTGGATATATTCAGCCTGGGATGTTGTTACATCTCGCACAGAATGTACAGACCATGATTTGACTACTGGATATCATTCAATCTGAGATGTTATATCTCACATAGCATGTACAGACCATGATTTGACTACTGGATATCATTCAACCTGAGATGTTTTATCTCACACAGCATGTACAGACCATGATTTGACTAATGGATATCATTTAGTCTGAGATGTTATATCTCACACAGCATGTATAGACCATGATTTGACTATTGGATATTATTCAACCTGGGATGTTGTTATATCTCATCTTTACAGACCTTATGTTAAAACAAGCCACTGGCCCCAAATAAAACAAATCCTTTGTTTTTAATAGTTTATATCAACAAGCTGCCAGTTCTAACCTATACTTTGTTCCAACTGCAAAAAATTATGTAATGTTTGCCAACAGGCCTTCATTTGGTCTTCCTGAGTTGACTTTTCACAGCAATTTCAAAAACATTATGCAACCTTCATCAATGTAAGCCAGCAACAATCTTTAATAAAAACAATGCACCCTTCAACAAAGGAAATCAGCACCAAATGTGAATAAAAGCAACGGAACCAGTTATCAGTGGCTTTAACCACACAAGTCTGATATTTTATCAATAAAATGACATTTTTTTGAACCAACAAAATAACCTTATGTACACAATAAATGTAGAACACATTACAGATAAGGTTATGCTGTGTGGTCAAATTTTTGTTGTACAGTAGAACTTGTCTTGAAAGGCCACCCCTTCTACCAAAATAATGGTCTCTCAGGACAGGTCATAACACTATATAATGAATAAATCTATGCATATTGAGAAGCCGGTCTCCCAATAGAGGTGGTCTCTCAAAGCAGTGGTCTTTCGAGACAGGTTTTACTGTATTTTATTGATAAAAAGTTAAATTCCTGTGCTGGAATAAGTCTAATGTGTAGTGAATGTTTCCGGTTTCATAGTAAAAAAGTTACATTTATGATGGCTGCCCACAGTCATAAAAATCCTTACAAACTCTTAAAAAGTCAATATCTGGCCGCCAAGGATGTTAAATCAGTTGCATTTCACATAGATGTTTGAGAAATTTTCATTCTCTTATAATTAGCCTCATCCCTTTGGTAGCCCGAGTAATATGGTTACATTTGTTTTAGGCAGACCAAAGTCTAGGCCAATTTAAGTACATTTAGCATGTAAACACCAACTGGCGAAAATGAATATCATAGTGAATTGTTTAGTGACAATAGGATATAGATCAAATGATGACTCCCATTTGTTTAAATATATATATACTGTATATGGCTCCTATAGACAGTGTTATAATGAGAATACTATATCCGATTACCTGTATTCACTTATTATTGCTATTCATCTATAATTGTTTCCTATAAATGAATACGACAAGTATGAAATCCCATAAAATCATTCTCATATTTATAACAAGCTGAGTTTTATGATCACAAGACAAAGGAAATGGAGGCCTATCAAAAAAATGTCTAACAAACCACAGGGACATCTTTCGGTTTGTTTACCTATTGGATTTCCATGTGTGCACAACTTCGGGGTCCTGAATGTTATGTAATAAGGCCTGGTCATCCAGAAAGTCAAACATGTACTTGATGGCAAGCGGAAGAACTGTGCCACGGTGAACTGTAGAGAAAATCCTTTCAAAAAGATCATCCACATATTGTTGTAGTGTCCCCTAGAAAAATTGAAAAAAAAAATGTTGACATTAATACCAATACTACTGCAATGGTTTTAAGTACAAACAAAAGTAAGTAAAGTTATCATTTTGTTGCAACCCTAGTAACATGTCTAATTAACCACTGTGATCGTGACCTCAGATATTTTATCCAACCTATTTGTTTTCTAATGTGAAAAATCTAACAATACATGTATGAAATAGAAGATATAGTCCTCTTCATACATGTATAAAATAGAAGATATAGTCCTCTTCATACATGTATGAAATAGAAGATATAGTCCTCTTCATACATGTATAAAATAGAAGATATAGTCCTCTTCATACATGTATGAAATAGAAGATATAGTCCTCTTCATACATGTATAAAATAGAAGATATAGTCTTTTTCATACATGTATAAAATAGAAGATATAGTCATATTCATACATGTATAAAATAGAAGATATAGTCCTCTGCATACATGTATAAAATAGAAGATATAGTCCTCTTCATACATGTATGAAATAGAAGATATAGTCCTCTGCATACATGTATAAAAAAGAAGATATAGTCATCTGCATACATGTATAAAATAGAAGATATAGTCATATTCATACATGTATAAAATAGAAGATATAGTCATATTCATACATGTATAAAATAGAAGATATAGTCCTCTGCATACATGTATGAAATAGAAGATATAGTCCTCTTCATACATGTATGAAATAGAAGATATAGTCATATTTATACATGTATAAAATAGAAGATATAGTTTTCTGCATACATGTATGAAATAGAAGATATAGTCCTCTTCATACATGTATGAAATAGAAGATATAGTCTTCTTCATACATGTATTAAATAGAAGATAGTCATCTGCATACATGTATAAAATAGAAGATATAGTCATATTCATACATGTATAAAATAGAAGATATAGTCATATTCATACATGTATAAAATAGAAGATATAGTCCTCTGCATACATGTATAAAATAGAAGATATAGTCCTCTTCATACATGTATGAAATAGAAGATATAGTCTTCTTCGTACATGTATAAAATAGAAGATATAGTCCTCTACATACATCTATAAAATAGAAGATATAGTCTTCTTCATACATGTATAAAATAAAAGATATAGTTTTCTGCATACATGTATGAAATAGAAGATATAGTCTTCTTCATACATGTATAAAATAGAAGATAGTCCTCTGCATACATGTATAAAATAGAAGATATAGTCCTCTGCATACATGTATAAAATAGAAGATATAGTCCTCTTCATACATGTATGAAATAGAAGATATAGTCTTCTTCGTACATGTATAAAATAGAAGATATAGTCATATTCATACATGTATAAAATAGAAGATATAGTCCTCTTCATACAGGTATGAAATAGAAGATATAGTCCTCTTCATACATGTATGAAATAGAAGATATAGTCATCTGCATACATGTATAAAATAGAAGATATAGTCTTCTTCATACATGTATAAAATAGAAGATATAGTCCTCTGCATACATGTATAAAATAGAAGATATAGTCCTCTTCATACATGTATGAAATAGAAGATATAGTCTTCTTCGTACATGTATAAAATAGAAGATATAGTCATATTCATACATGTATAAAATAGAAGATATAGTCCTCTTCATACATGTATGAAATAGAAGATATAGTCCTCTTCATACATGTATGAAATAGAAGATATAGTCATCTGCATACATGTATGAAATAGAAGATATAGACCTCTTCATACATGTATAAAATAGAAGATATAGTCTTCTTCATACATGTATAAAATAGAAGATATAGTCATCTGCATACATGTATAAAATAGAAGATATAGTCCTCTTCATACATGTATGAAATAGAAGATAGTCTTCTTCATACATGTATAAAATAGAAGATAGTCATCTGCATACATGTATAAAATAAAAGATAGTCTTCTTCATACATGTATAAAATAGAAGATAGTCTTCTTCATACATGTATAAAATAGAAGATAGTCATCTGCATACATGTATGAAATAGAAGATATAGTCATATTCATACATGTATAAAATAGAAGATATAGTCATATTCATACATGTATAAAATAGAAGATATAGTCCTCTGCATACATGTATAAAATAGAAGATATAGTCCTCTTCATACATGTATGAAATAGAAGATATAGTCTTCTTCGTACATGTATAAAATAGAAGATATAGTCCTCTTCGTAGAGCTCTACTAAACAAGTCATACTGTAACCTTGACCTTTTAATTCTGATGTCAATTCATCCAGATCAAAATACTTTAACCATACACAACGTACAGGGATTTGATGATGTGATATTGAACCTGTTTAACTGAATTGTATGAGTTGTTTCCCTTTACAATTATTTTTTGCATTGTACTTGGTTATTCTTCTAATGCATTACAAGTAAATTTATCATATATAATCACACATATACAAGAAAGACATATCTACAATTTCCCCATAAATAACAATATAAAAAATTAAAAAAACAAACATCGACAGATACCGGATGCCACTCAGGATAACAATGTCTGACGATGATCCACTGATGGAAACCAGAGATATTATTCTTTCAAATCATGTGAAATAAAAGTTGACACTGATGGATGGACATTGTGACTTACAAAACACTTGACAGAAAAGAAATAACTGCTTCAGCTCACCTGACAGGAGAGACAAAAATGCATATTTTGCTGAGAAAAAATAAATGTCATACTTTTCTTATAACATGCTAGCATTTTTTTCAAGCCTTATCACAATTTTGCAAAACAAAATTTAATTCAATGTCACCTGGTGCAGCAAGGCATAAATACTCATGACAAATTATTAATGTAAATGAAGATAACTTTTGCCATGACAAAAGACAGCTGGTGTTTCTCACGTTTAATTATTTTCATACAATTTTTGGAACAAAATAATTACTATAAATACTAATCAAGGAAAAAGATCATGAAAACTAAGCTTGTGCCCTCAATGTTGTTCTAGCTACCTTTGTTGCTAAGAGACGGGTCAGGTAGATCTCTGAGACCATTTTGCTCCCACGGTCCCCCTTCTCGTTGGCTTCTGAATCATGTGGTTTGACCTAAAAAATAAAAATGAATATAGCAGATGCATGAAATGAAGCAGACATGATCAAATGAGATGAATAGTTACATGAAATGAAGCAGACATGATCAAATGAGATGAATAGTTACATGGAATGAAGCAGACAAGAAATCCATGGTTAAATCTGATGAAAAGAGTTAAATAAAATGAAGTAGATAAGAAATTCATGATCAAATGAGATGAATAGAGTTACAAGGAATAAATCAGAAAAGAATTCCATGGTCAAATGAAATGATTAGGAGATACATGGAATGAAGCAGACAAGAAATTCATGGTTAAGTCAGATGAATAGAGTTACATGGAATGAAGCAGACATGATCAAATGAAATGAATTAGAGATACACAGAATGAAGCAGACGAGAAATTCCCTGTCAAAGGAGTTGATTAGGAGATACACAGAATGAAGCAGATGAGAAATCCATGGTCAAATGAGTCTCAAAGCAAATAAAGGCTATAAATAGCATATCAAACATTAGTGATAAACAAACTTAAATTTTATAAAAACAAGTATGTGAAATGTTATAAGTTGCTGCAAAAAGTGGAATACTGTAATTTTCATCAAGTTTGACTAAGCTTTAAGGATGATCATAAAAACAAATTCTAATTATCTTTATAATTAATATTTAATAACTTCATATAATTTCAAGAAAATATTCTTTTTTACCAGTTCTCATTTTGAACTGTTGTACAAGTATGCATCATTAATGTATGTATGGACAGAGCTATGTAGGTAGGTACTAGGTATATAGGTAGGTTGGTAGGTAGTTTTGTAGGTAGGTAGGCATTCGTCTAGGCAGGCACATGTCCATGAATGTGTTCATCATTTTCACCTGTATGTGTTTTTCAATTTTTATTCACCTGCATACTACTCCTGAAATGTGTTCAAGGAATACAAATGCCCCCACTATAGTTACCCAAACACACTTTTGAAGTGTGTTCAAGGAATACAAATGCCCCCCACTATAGTTACCCAAACACACTTTTGAAGTGTGTTCAAGGAATACAAATGCCCCCCACTATAGTTACCCAAACACACTTTTGAAGTGTGTTCAAGGAATACAAATGCCCCCCACTATAGTTACCCAAACACACTTTGAAATGTGTTCAAGGAATACGAATGCCCCCACTATAGTTACCCAAACACACTTTTGAAGTGTGTTCAAGGAATACGAATGCCTCCACTATAGTTACCCAAACACACTTTTGAAGTGTGTTCAAGGAATACAAATGCCCCCCACTATAGTTACCCAAACACACTTTTGAAGTGTGTTCAAGGAATACAAATGCCCCCACTATAGTGACCTAAACACACTTTGAAATGTGTTCAAGGAATACAAACAAATGCCCCCACTATAGTGACCTAAACACACTTTGAAATGTGTTCAAGGAATACAAATGCCCCCATGACAGTGACCTAAACACACTTTGAAATGTGTTCAAGGAATACAAATGCCCCCATGACAGTGACCTAAACACACTTTGAAATGTGTTCAAGGAATACAAATGCCCTCATGACAGTGACCAAAACACACTTTGAAATGTGTTCAAGGAATACAAATGCCCCCAACTATAGTGACCTAAACACACTTTGAAATGTGTTCAAGGAATACAAATGCCCCCATGACAGTGACCTAAACACACTTTGAAATGTGTTCAAGGAATACAAATGCCCCCATGACAGTGACCTAAACACACTTTGAAATGTGTTCAAGGAATACAAATGCCCCCACTATAGTGACCTAAACACACTTTGAAATGTGTTCAAGGAATACAAATGCCCCCACTATAGTGACCTAAACACACTTTGAAATGTGTTCAAGGAATACAAATGCCCCCACTATAGTGACCTAAACACACTTTGAAATGTGTTCAAGGAATATGAATGCCCCCACTATAGTGACCTAAATATACTCTTAAATGTATACAAGGATTACGAATGCCCCCACCATAGTGACATAAAAATCTAAAATGTGTTAAATACGAATGCCCCACCATAGTGACATAAACAAAATCTAAAATATGTTAAAGGAATACAAATGCCCTACCATAGTGACCTAAACGTAAAACCAAAAGGCTTATGAATAAAGGTAAAAAAACATGACCCATCCACATTCCTGAAAAAAACAAAAAAAAAAGAACTAACCAGGTGATAGCATTTGACACCCTGATGCTCTACCATGTCTATCTGGACACCCTGAGGGGAGACCGTTCTGTTTAGGGAGGGACTTCTCGTGGAGGCAGAATAGCAGACACTGTTCTCTGTAAAATATTAAAATGCAACTTTAGAATTTGTCCTTGAAATGGATAGATGAGTATTTCCCATGGTTTTAGTCTAATTTCTTAGCAACAGATACACATCATTTGAATAATATTTAATTCTGTGGAACCCCTAGAGGCTCAATGGTCTACTTGCCTTCACTGCCATTTTACTTATGCCATTATTCTTATGCCCATTTTACTGATGCCATTTACTTATGCCATTATACTTATGCCATTACACTTATGCCATTATACTTATGCCATTTTACTTATGCCATTATACTTATGCCATTTTACTTATGCCATTATACTTATGCCATTTTACTTATGCCATTATACTTATGCCATTTTACTTATGCCCTATGCCATTTTATTTATGCCCACTATAGTATAATGCAGCCACAGAGTCACAGTACAATACTATGCAGCCAGATAGTCACAGTACAGTACTATGCAGATTAAGGATGAAGGGTGAAAATGTATGAAAAGGATAATCATGTTATAAGAATATTAAGACCATCAATGCACATCCATATCAATTTCTCCTTTTTTATAGAAGACAGACTTCAACAGGACACTTATTTAGGCCTAAAATGTTCAGTATCACTATACAGTAAGTACACTATACTCTGTCATTGGACAGTAAGCATATTGTACTTTATCATGGAACAGTATGCATTCTATAAACTATCACTGTACAGTAAGTATACTTTACCCTATCATTGTACAGTAAGTAAACTTTATCACTGTAGAGGAAGCATACTTTATCATTGCACATTATGTAATCTTTACCCTATCACTGTAAAGCAAGCTTACCATACTCTATCACCATATAGTAAGCATACAATACTCTATCACTGCACAGTAAGCATACTTTATCAATGAATAGTATGTAAATTTTACCCTATTACTGTACAGCAAGTATACTACTGGTATATTATATCACCATACAGTAAGCAAACTTTACTCTATCCCTGTACTGTAAGTATACTTTGCTCCAAAATAACATTTAAATAGTTCTCCTCTTTACAAACTAGCATGAAGCATGTATTGGTGGCTTTAAATATAGTTTATTAAACTGCCTTACAAATCTGATTTAAATGGAAATGTTAGTAACAATAACTTGTGATATTTTCTAAGTCATCTATGAAAATGTTCGATAAAGGACACCTGTTTATAAGGGACAGCTGTCCATACTACTATCTCTCCTTTACAAACAGGTTCCACTTAACACAAATACTTACCCAATTTCTGGTAGTCATAAAGCTTGGACCCACCAGACTTTTCTGAGGTTATGGTAAGGTTGACTACAGATGGTGATGGCTTGGGAACCAGTGCCATGCATGCTCCATCAGGAACCTACAAGGTCAATGTAAGGTCAAGATCATTTCAATATGTAGCAAATTAAGTCATTGCCTTAGAGTCAAAACAAGGATTCTAAATCTATGGCAATATTGGTACAAAACAAGGAAAGCCAGTTTGGAAACAGTTGCTATGAAACACGGCTTTTGATGTCACATAACAACAGCCATTTCCAAGTTATTGTTAATAAAGTCCAAAATCATTTTGATTCACTCACTCATAAAAAGGTATAGTATTTGTTGTCACAATCAAATGTAGACATACACAATCAAATGCAGACATACACAATTAAATGTAGACATAAACAATCAAATGTGAATATACACAATCAAATGTAGACAAACACAAATTTTCAAAAGTCTTGAAAACTGATAATAGTACAGGATATCCACTGAATAGACTGATAATAAGAAAGGATATCCACTGAATAGTCTGATAATAGAAAAAGGTTATCCATGGAATACTGATAATAGGAAAGGATATTCACTGAATAGACTGATAATAAGAAAGGATATCCACTGAATAGACTGATAATAGGAAAGGATATCCACTGAATAGACTGATAATAGGAAAGGATATCCAACAAAAAGACTGATAATTGGAAAGGATATCCACTGAATAGACTGATAATAAGAAAGGATATCCAATGAATAGATTGATAATAGGAAAGGATATCAACTGAAGGGACTGATGCTCTTCCCAAAAAGAATTTTCTGCAATCCAAGATAAATCTATTTCATTGTTCCTTTCTTTAAAAAAACATTATGAGTACTGATGCCATCTCTGATATTGTTGAGAATTGGAACTACACCACTCCCTTGATAACTTGCACCCTGATAACTCTCCAAACAGATTATAATATGTGGTCAGGCGTGGATCCCTTTTATAAGTTAGAAAATACAAAAAAAAACTGACCTCTATTTGTTGAACATGAAGAAAATCATAATCAAATTGGTAAATGAAATTTTTATGTACTGCTCATTTTATTGATGAAAATGGTAGATAGAAATCTGAATAAACTATGAAATTCTCAACTATTGATAAGAAGTCATATATTTTGCTAAATCTTTCCATACAACATTTTTCATGCAGAATAAATAAAAAATTTCAACAAAATTTTGATCAATGTTACTAATGCCTATTATAGATGGCATTTCAATAAATAAATAAATACAAATTAAATAAGTTTTAGACAGAAAAATTTGTGTTTTAGTTTGGATTAAGTGTAATCATAAATACAATGTACCTTCAAGCTATTTGTATGCAGCATAATAACTATGCCTATTTCCACTAGAACAAAATTAAATGCTGATCATGTTTTGATATCTGACTGGCCAAAGTATATGTTGTATTGCTGTACTGAATTACAAACAGACCCACATTATATTCTCATATTAATTATGTACCTACATCAAACAGAAAGAATAAAAAAGAAACTCGAAAGGCATGTACACACTACTTCTGTAAGAGATAGTGGCCCTGGTCGTGGGTCAGGTCATCTCATTTCAGTTGATCAAATAATACAAATTATTGTTTAAAGAATATAATTAAACTACCTTAAATTAGTCTATTCATTCATAAATGTGATCAAAGATAGCAAAACAACCAAGTAAAATGAATACATGTACTTGGTGAAGTAAAAACTAAACAAGCTTTGCTTCACAGATATGGTTAGTTGTGGAGAAGCAAGTTTCAGAGCTTGCAGTTAACTTAAAATTCCTGATTAGGCATTTACAGATTTCTATTTGGAGGAGAAAAAGTTTCACTATTACTTGCAATAAAATCCCACCATCAATATTTTACTAGCAAAAAAAAAATAAAAGGTTTCCCAAACTAAATATCCTATATTTTTTTAAAAGAAAAAGGAATCTTGTTTTGTTTGAATGAATAACTAGTCTAGTTCACTGCTTTGTTTGCGCCTTTTATTGCAATGAAGGGAACTTATGAAGCAGGGAACCCAGCTTATCAACAACAAAATGCAGTGATGTAATACACAGGTTTTTTTGTGTACACATAATGGGTGTTGAAAGAAGATGGAATAATGCTAACAATCTTTGAGAGGTTGGGCATCATGAAAACAAAGATAGCTGATACAGAAAAATGGACAACTGCATTATAAAAGGTGCTTTATTGATAATTACTCTCAACATGATTATAAATTGAGTATTTAGCCATTAAACAGCCCAATCACCATATACCCCACCCCTGTGTGTTCTGCTTGGATACCATCCCTTACTTTTTGGAGGTCCCTCAGTAACTTGCGCCCTAACTTTTAGTGTGGTTTACATTTCTGGATCCCGTTGTGTACAAGTTATTGTGGGAGTGTGCATGTAATATTTGATAATGGAGTTATTTTCTTATGTTTGAATGACATCTTCATATGATATTTGGTAATGAAACTATTTTCTTATGTTTAAATGACATGATCATGATATCTGCAATACAAAAAATTCCTTATCTCATGATATGTACCCACATGATAAGTTGTTGAATCTGTGTTAAAATTAATTTTAAAGAAAATGAAGTTATCTAGAGGCATCATTCATAGCGATCTTAAAATACATCACATAAACCGAGTTGATAATGACCAATATATCACATAAACCGAGTTGATAATGGCCAATATATCACATAAACCGAGTTGATAATGACCAATATATCACATAAACTGAGTTGATAATGACCATTTACACTTGCTTGTGTTATCATGCTCACAAATCAGTACATTAAACACCTATCGAGACCTTAGTGTCAGAATGCTATCAACTTAGCCATGTGTTTGTGTGTAATTTGGAATTTTAGCATAGCTTTAAAAAAATTTCAGTCACACTGCTATGATAGCTACAGTGCGGCAGATAGCACTAGGGCATCAAGCTGCAAACATGTGGCATCAAGTCCCAACCCAGTCACATCATCCAGACTCCAGGCCGAATAGTCCTAACACTAACACCTAATGCTGACAGCCTAGCGAAATAGCTGCTTTATAAGTTTCTGTTAAGACTTGGCTGGTGTCTCAATGGCTATCTGTTATGTAAAAATCCCATGTCTCTATGGCCATCTGTTATGTAAAAATCCCATGTCCCTGCTGCCATCTGTTATGTAAAAATCCCATGTCCCTGCTGCCATCTGTTATGTAAACATCCCATGTCTCTAAGGCCATCTGTCATGTAACAATTGCCATACCCCTGCTGCCATCTGTTATGTAAAAATCCCATGTCTCTAAGGCCATCTGTTATGTAAACATCCCATGTCTATAAGGCCATCTGTTATGTAAAAAATCCCATGTCTCTATGGCCATCTGTTATGTAAAAATCCCATGTCCCTGCTGCCATCTGTTATGTAAAAATCCCATGTCTCTATGGACATCTGTTATGTAAAAATCCCATGTCCCTGCTGCCATCTGTTATGTAAACATCCAATGTCTCTAAAGCCATCTGTTATGTAACAATCCCATGTCTCTAAGGCCATCTGTTATGCAACAATCCCATGTCTCTAAGGCCATCTGTTATGTAAACATCCCATGTCTCTAAGTCCATCTGTTATGTAAAAATCCCATGTCTCTATGGCCATCAGTTATGTAACAATCCCATGTCTCTAAGGCCATCTGTTATGCAACAATCCCAGGTCTCTAAGGCCATCTGTTATGCAACAATCCCCTGTCTCTATGGCCATCTGTTATGTAACAATCCCATGTCTCTATGGCCATCTGTTATGTAAAAATCCCATGTCTCTAAGGCCATCTGTTCAGGAGAAACTTTGATAGCATGAGTTTTACATCTGCTGTCATTATGTCCATATCAGATGTTAGATCAGCCTAAATTTCATTTCCAATCATAAGAAGTCTTGTTATAAAAAATACATGGCTGTCCATCCAAAAAAAGTCATAACATTTTCAAGATGGCCACAAAGGTAGCAATATTGGACTTAAGACAGACATGACTTTCATTTAAGTCCTACTAGATATTGGACTTAAGACAGACATGACTTTCATTTAGGTCCTACTAGATAGAAAAATAAGTCTCTGACTGAAACCCCACCCCCATGCCAGCCTGGCTCTCTACTTCAGGAGAAGCAGTGGTGAAATTTTCAACATGGCTGCTGTTGTGGCCTTATTGGCTGTCATATTGGCATGACTTTCATTGAAGACCAACAAGACATTATAAGAACACTTTTAGTGAAAACCCCTAAACTATACAACTCGGGGTAAGCAGCAATAAATGTCTGACTGCAGACCAATAATACAGCACAAGAATTGAAAACTTCAAGTCAATAGGACCATCCACTTAGCAGTAATAAAATGTTTCAATACTGTCATATTGGATGTTCATGGGGCACCAATTTCATTTAGGACCAAAAAAACATTATAAAAAGTCTTTTATTGAAAACCTGCATGTTGATTATGACCTTGAAAAACTGCATGTTGATTATGACCATGAAAAATTGCATGTTGATTATGACCATGAAAAACTGCATGTTGATTATGACCATGAAAAACTGCATGTTGATTATGACCTTGAAAAACTGCATGCTGATTATGACCTTGAGAAACTGCATGTTGATTATGACCATGAAAAACTGCATGTTGGTTATGACCATGAAAAACTGCATGTTGATTATGACCATAAAAAACTGCATGTTGATTATGACCTTAAAAAACTGCATGTTGATTATGACCAAGAAAAAATGCATGTTGATTATGACCTTGAGAAACTGCATGTTGATTATGACCAAGAAAAAATGCATGTTGATTAGGACCATGAAAAACTGCATGTTGATTAGGACCATGAAAAACTGCATGTTGATTAGAACCATATGTTCAGAAGAGATAGCTATGAGAGCTTCAAGCTGTCATAAAGGATATCAGATAAGTACAATTTTTATTTAGGACCAAGTAGACACCATAACAAGTCTTTTGGTGACACCCCTAATTCATTGGAAGGCTCCAATGAAGTAACAAAAACAAGATTTTCAAGAAGGCCACTATGGGATTTTTAGTGAAAGTCTGAAGGGCACAATTTTCACTTCTGGCCAATTAGACCTTGAGATAAATTTGTGTGTGTAAAGTGGCTAATTAGACCTTGAGATAAATGTGTGTGTGTGTGTGTGTAAAGTGGCCAATTAGACCTTGAGATAAATTTGTGGGTAAAGTGGCTAATTAGACTTTGAGATGTGTATGTGTAAAGTGGCCAATTAGACCTTGAAATGAATGTGTGTATAAAGTGGCCAATTAGACCTTGAGATGTATGTGTGTATGTAAAGTGGCCAATCAGACCTTGAGATGAATGTGTGTGTAAAATGGCCAATTAGACCTTGAGATAAATGTGTGTAAAGTGGTCAATTAGATGTTGAAATGAATGTGTGTGTGTAAAGTGGCCAATCAGACCTTAAAACGTATGTGTGTAAAGTGGACAATTAGACCTTGAAATAAATGTTTTTGTGTAAAGTGGCCAATTAGATCCTTGAGATGAATGTGTGTGAGTAAAGTGGCCAATTAGACCTTGAGATGAATGTGTGTGTGTAAAGTGGTAAATTAGATGTTGAATGTGTGTGTGTAAAGTGGTCAATAAGACCTTGAAATGACTTGCATGTGTGTTTGTGTGTCAAGTGGCCAATAAGACATTGAAATGAATGTGAGTGTAAAGTGGCCAATAAGACCTTGAAATGAATTGCATGTGTGTTTGTTTGTTAAGTGGCCAATAAGACCTTGAAATGAATGTGTGTGTGTAAAGTTCTTTTTCAATCTTCACAGACATTTAGGAGCAGCAGTGAACACAAACATGTGTTAACTGATGGACAATGGACTACAGATGGTTGATAGATGACAGGCCACTGTATAAGCTCCTTTGGTCTATGACCAGCACAGCCAATAATTTTGTTTTTGTTTTCTACTTAAAGTCTAAAACATAAAAGAGGCATTACATATTACACTACATCAGGTCTTTACAAGAAAGGAATTCAATTACATAAATCTTAAAGTTTTACAATTTATCGTTAATTTATTTATCTGTGAATAAACAAAAGAAACTTTCTAACCTTATAGTGACTCAAACTATTCAGCCGTCTGTATTCTCCCTCCACTTTAGTGGTGATATCATCATCACTTAGAATGAGAGGCTTCTTTATTCGGCAGATTTGCTCCCACTCTGGAGTTTGATCAAACATCGCTGTAACCATGGAAACAAAGATAGCCAACCATTAATAGCTCATGTCTCACTGCTGCAGTAATCAAGAAGATGGTGGACTACTTTTGCATCAGCAAGAATCAGAGGCTGCGAAGGGACTTCTAATATACTTTTGTCATAGTTGATCAGGTGTTTAAAAATTTTTCTAATAAAACTTTTAGCAAAATTTATAACTGTTTATAGTGAGCTTAAATAATATATGGCAAGTATATACAATATCATAACCTATTATACCTTATATTGCAGGAATATATAATATCATAACCTATTGTACCTTATATGGCAGGAATATACAATATCATAACCTATTGTACCTTATATGGCAGGTATATACAATATCATAACCTATTGTACCTTATATGGCAGGTATATACAATATCATAATCTATTGTACCTTATAGGGCAGGTATATACAATATCATAACCTATTGTACCTTATATGGCAGGAATATACAATATCATAACCTATTGTACCTTATAGGGCAGGTATATATAATATCAAAACCTATTGTACCTTATAGGGCAGGTATATACAATATCATAACCTATTATACCTTATATGGCAGGAATATACAATATCATAACCTATTGTACCTTATAGGGCAGGTATATACAATATCATAACCTAATGTACCTTATAGGGCAGGTATATACAATATCATAACCTATTATACCTTATATGGCAGGAATATACAATATCATAACCTATTGTACCTTATAGGGCAGGTATATATAATATCATAACCTATTGTACCTTATAGGGCAGGTATATACAATATCATAACCTATTATACCTTATATGGCAGGAATATACAATATCATAACCTATTGTACCTTATAGGGCAGGTATATATAATATCATAACCTATTGTACCTTATAGGGCAGGTATATACAATATCATAACCTATTATACCTTATATGGCAGGAATATACAATATCATAACCTATTGTACCTTATAGGGCAGGTATATACAATATCATAACCTATTGTACCTTATATGGCAGGTATATATAATATCATAACCTATTATACCTTATATGGCAGGAATATACAATATCATAACCTATTGTACCTTATAGGGCAGGTATATACAATATCATAACCTATTGTACCTTATAGGGCAGGTATATACAATATCATAATCTATTGTACCTTATAGGGCAGGTATATACAATATCATAACCTATTGTACCTTATATGGCAGGTATATACAATATCATAACCTATTATACCTTATATGGCAGGAATATACAATATCATAACCTATTGTACCTTATAGGGCAGGTATATACAATATCATAACCTATTGTACCTTATAGGGCAGGTATATACAATATCATAACCTATTGTACCGTATATGGCAGGTATATACAATATCATAACCTATTGTACCTTATATGGCAGGAATATACAATATCATAACCTATTGTACCTTATAGGGCAGGTATATACAATATCATAACCTATTGTACCTTATAGGGCAGGTATATACAATATCATAACCTATTGTACCTTATATGGCAGGTATATACAAATTATCACAAGAGTAATAATAACCTAAACAACACAGTTGGTATGTCATAAAAATAACTATAATCAATTACATATATATATATATATATATATATATATATATATATATATATATATATATATATATATATATATATATATATATATACATACATACATACACTTTGTTTACATACTTGAATGTGATTTATTGTTTATACAAGATTATTTCAATTTGAATACACTTCAAACAGTAAACTTTTGTATTTATATATGGTCTATTAATATTTCCACTGGAAACATTGGATGAGAAGATCAAAGGGCCTGAAATACATACACAAGGAATATAAGATCAAAGGGCCTTAATTACATTTACACAGGGAAAAGATCAAGTTCCTGTGTTACATTTATACAGGAAAAAGATCAAGGGCCTGTGTTACATTTATACAGGGAAAAGATCAAGGGCCTGTGTTACATTTATACAGGGAAAAGATCAAGGGCCTGTGTTACATTTATACAGGGAAAAGATCAAGGGCCTGAGTTACATTTACACAGGGAAAAAGATCAAGGGCCTGTGTTACATTTATACAGGAAAAAGATCAAGGGCCTGTGTTACATTTATACAGGAAAAAGATCAAGGGCCTGAGTTACATTTACACAGGGAAAAAGATCAAGGGCCTGTTTTGCATTTAAACAGGGCAAAGATCAATACAGGGAATAAACCAAAAATGGCCAGAGTTACATTAACACAGTCTGTATTATTGGAATATGATTTGATGTCAAGGTACCAAGATAGAGAAGAATATAGATAAGTCAAATTAATGAGCTTGCCTTAGTTAATAAGGCAATGATCATGGTTCTGATGATTCTTGCCTTAGTTAATAAGACAATGATCATGGTTCTGATGATTCTTGCCTTAGTTAATAAGGCAATGATCATGGTTCTGATGATTCTTGCCTTAGTTAATAAGACAATGATCATTGTTCTGATGATTCTTGCCTTAGTTAATAAGACAATGATCATGGTTCTGATGATTCTAGCCTTAAATAATAAGACAATGATCATTGTTCTGATGATTCTTGCCTTAGTTAATAAGACAATGATCATTGTTCTGATGATTCTTGCCTTAGTTAAAAAGACAATGATCATGGTTCTGATGAATCTTCCCTTAGTTAATAAGACAATGATCATGGTTCTGATGATTCTTGCCTTAGTTAATAAGACAATGATCATGGTTCTGATGATTCTTGCCTTAGTTAATAAGGCAATGATCATGGTTCTGATGATTCTTGCCTTAGTTAATAAGACAATGATCATGGTTCTGATGAATCTTCCCTTAGTTAATAAGACAATGATCATGGTTCTGATGATTCTTGCCTTGGTTAATAAGACAATGATCATGGTTCTGATGATTCTAGCCTTAAATAATAAGACAATGATCATTGTTCTGATGATTCTTGCCTTAGTTAATAAGGCAATGATCATGGTTCTGATGATTCTTGCCTTAGTTAATAAGACAATGATCATTGTTCTGATGATTCTTGCCTTAGATAATAAGAAAATGATCATGGTTCTGATGATTCTTGCCTTAGTTAATAAGACAATGGTCATGGTTCTGATGATTCCTGCCTTAGTTAATAAGACAATGATCATGGTTCTGATGATTCTTGCCTTAGTTAATAAGGCAATGATCATGGTTCTGATTCTTGCCTTAGTTAATAAGGCAATGATCATGGTTCTGATGATTCTTGCCTTAGTTAATAAGACAATGATCATTGTTCTGATGATTCTTCCCTTAGTTAATAAGACAATGATTATGGTTCTGATGATTCTTGCCTTGGTTAATAAGACAATGATCATGGTTCTGATGATTCTAGCCTTAAATAATAAGACAATGATCATTGTTCTGATGATTCTTGCCTTAGTTAATAAGGCAATGATCATGGTTCTGATGATTCTTGCCTTAGTTAATAAGACAATGATCATTGTTCTGATGATTCTTGCCTTAGATAATAAGAAAATGATCATGGTTCTGATGATTCTTGCCTTAGTTAATAAGACAATGATCATGGTTCTGATGATTCTTGCCTTAGTTAATAAGACAATGATCATGGTTCTGATGATTCTTGCCTTAGTTAATAAGGCAATGATCATGGTTCTGATTCTTGCCTTAGTTAATAAGGCAATGATCATGGTTCTGATGATTCTTGCCTTAGTTAATAAGACAATGATCATTGTTCTGATGATTCTTCCCTTAGTTAATAAGACAATGATCATGGTTCTGATGATTCTAGCCTTAGTTAATAAGACAATGATCATGGTTCTGATGATTCTTGCCTTAGTTAATAAGACAATGATAATGGTTCTGATGATTCTTGCCTTAGTTAATAAGACAATGATCATTGTTCTGATGATATTCAAATGACAGATAACAAGACTTCATGATTATGAACTATTATTATATTTATTGTCAACACAATGTATTTTTTTGTCATGTAGATCAGGTAGAAATCATTATTAATCTAGAATGCTTATATAGTGATGAAATTATAGGTGACTAGTGTTTATGAAATTATAAGGGAATACAATATGAAATTATATGGGCCTACTGTGTATGAAATATTTAGGGAAATTATAAGGGACTACTTTGTATGAAATAGTAAGGGACTACTGTATATGAAATTATAAGAGACTACATGTGTATAAATGAGGATACATTTTTCCAAATGGTAGATTTAGTTCCCTATAAATACAAGATTTTTGAAAAGCTGCTTTTATATCTTCTTTTTGTGAAAATGCAGTAACATTTCAAAATTAAGCCTACCCAAATCTATATCCTCTTTGACTGGTCTACTGCTGAATGGTGCATTCTTGTATATGGCATCTAGAATCTTTTCCTTGACCTGTGAGATACTGTCACAGTCCAATACTTTGACAGGATGGGGTGTACGTGTGTACTGATCCACATGGATATCCTGTACATATATGGTCTGAAAGAAGAAAAATTATTAATTTTCATAAATACTAGTTTTTACTCACACTACCATATTTACCAGGCATTGGGCAAATTTCTTCATGCCATTCGCAGGTAGATATGTGATTTTTAAAGATACAACCTATGATGTAAATTAACGGATCAAACCATGACACTGGCAAGGTTCAGCATACAAGCTGTACTAACTTTTCACAGTCCAACGTAAAACAGCAAAGATTGTAATCTGCTGTAATCACATAATGACCTGGCAGATCTGTCTATGCTGTTTATTCTACTGAATACTACAAACTGCATATACACCCAGATCTGCATACACACCCAAATCTGCATACACACCCAGATCTACATACACACCCAGATCTGCATACACCCAGATCTGCAATACACCCAGATCTACAATACACATCCAGGTATACATACACCCAGATCTGCATACACACCCAGATCTGCATACACCCAGATCTACATACACCCAGATTTGCATACACACCCAGATCTGCATTCACACCCAGATCTACATACACCCAGATCTGCATACACTCAGATCTACATACACACCCAGATCTACATACACCCAGATCTGCATACACCCAGATCTACATACACACCCAGGTCTACATACACACCCAGATCTACATACACCCAGATCTGCATACACCTAGATCTGCATACACACCCAGATCTGCATTCACACCCAGATCTACATACACACCCAGATCTACATACACACCCAGGTCTACATACACCAGAAAGATCTACATACACACCCAGGTCTACATACACACCCAGATCTACATACACACCCAGGTCTACATACACACCCAGATCTACATACACCCAGATCTGCATACACTCAGATCTACATACACACCCAGATCTACATACACACCCACCCAGATCTACATACACTCTGATCTGCATACACATGATTGATTTTTCTCTCATTTAGTGTCAAATACATTTTTGTAGCTTTGGTCTTTTGAAACCTAATAAGTTAACCATAATCTTTTACTCAGCACATAGCTTAATGGTGAATTCATTAATCTGATAAAATGAACCTAAATCTTGCAATGAGTGCATAGCTTAAAGATGAATTCATTAATCTGATAAAATGAACCTAAATCTTGTATTGAGTGCATAGCTTAAAGATGAATTCATTAATCTGACAAAATGAACCTAAATCTTGCAATGAGTGCATAGCTTAAAGATGAATTCATTAATCTGATAAAATGAACCTAAATCTTGTATTGAGTGCATAGCTTAAAGATGAATTCATTAATCTGATAAAATGAACCTAAATCTTGCAATGAGTGCATAGCTTAAAGATGAATTCATTAATCTGATAAAATGAACCTAAATCTTGTATTGAGTGCATAGCTTAAAGATGAATTCATTAATCTGATAAAATGAACCTAAATCTTGCAATGAGTGCATAGCTTAAAGATGAATTCATTAATCTGATAAATGAACCTTTCTTTCCAACAGAATGAAAAGCTTTATTAACCTTACTGATAAAGTGAATCTGTCTCATTCAGGATGAACAGCTTCAATAAGCATTCATTAACTTGATCAAATGAATCCATCTCACACACACTAAACCATTTAAAGACGCATTCATTAACTTGATAATGTGAATCTATCTCACACAGACTAAACTGCTTAAAGATGCATTCATTAACTTCATAAAGTGAATCTCACACAGACTAAGTAGCTGAAAGATGCATTCATTAACTTGATAAAATGAATCTCTATCTCACACAGCCTGAACAAATTAAATATCATTCATTAACCTGATGAAATAAATCATCTCACACAGACTAAATGGCTTAGTGAATCTCTATCCCACACAGACTGAATAGCATGAAGATGTGTTCATTCACCTGATAAAGTGAATTTTTGAATCTCTATCTCACACTGACTAAACTGTTTAAAGATGCATTCATTAACTTGATAAAGTGAATCTCACACAGACCGAACAGTTTAAAGATCCATTCATTAACCTGATGAAGTGAAGTTTTATCTAACAAAACTAAATATCTGAGTGAATCTCTATCTCACACAGACTGAACATCATAAAGATGCTTTTATTAAGTACATTTGATTGACAATTAAGTACTTCTAACCTAAGTAAGGTCTTTGAAATATCAATTGATTAACAGTAATAGTTCCAGCGATAATCAGATCATAGAAATATAATGAACAAAATTTCCTTGTATAAACACTTAGAAAGTATTAATACAGTTCAAAGTATGAAATCCTCACAATTCACTAAAACAACAGTATTTTCACTTCAGAATGTCACCTTACCATAGGTTTAAACTCTACTTGCTGTCGTATCAGTTTGTCCTCACTGAGTGAATATCTAGCCTCAGACGTAATGGTGTCTACTGGACCCTTACCAACCTGCTGTTTCATGGCTTGGTATAACATGAACAGAGGCTCTCCTGCACACTCCTGAAAAAAAAATTAACAATGTAAAATAAAGATACAGTATTACATTATAAATCTTACAAATCCATTAAACAAGATATAGTATTACATGATAAATCTCACAAATCCATTAAACAAGATACAGTATTACATCATAAATCTCACAAATCCATTAAACAAGATACAGTATTACATGATAAATCTCACAAATCCATTACAAGAGTCCCTTAATGGGTCTGATGCTCAACTGGGCAAAAAGAATTTCCTGGCATTCAAGGAAGATCATTTCCTCCATTTATCTGTAGAGTGTTGAAATCATTTATGTGCATGTGTGTGATTCAGATTTTTAATGTAGCTTTAAGAATTTTTTTTCAGCCATATCCATACAATGTCTGCAGTATGGCAGTTTACAGCAATATCTATCACTGAGGCATCATACTTCAGGAATGTAGCATCATGTCCCACCCAGTCGCATTATCAGAACACAATCCTAACACTAGCTTCTCAATGCTGTGCACCTATTAGTACCCCTTTTTTAAAAAAGTCATTGGCATGACCCAGCCAGTGTTTGAACCCATGACCTCTTGTATCAGATTATAGACACTCTAACCATTTAGGCTAGAAACCATATATTCTTCTGTAATTATGATCTTCAAATTAGCTGCTGTGTACAAGTATTGTGTGTCAGTTGGGAACCATTATCAATTAGGACAAAGTAAACATCATTAGAAAGACCTTTTGAAAAACCTCACGTAAAAATCATTATCAATTCAGGGAGAGCAGTGAGAACATCTGTAAGACAGTCCCTGTGGCAGCCATACTGGATGTATGACTGGTACCATTTTCATTTAGGACTTTATAAAAAAAAACCATGTCATAATGATTACTTTTTCAGGAGTAGAGACATGATATTTAAGACAATCGTGTCCGATATACTGGATGAATTGCCATTTTCATACAGGACCAACTAGGTATCAGAAGTGATTGGTGAAAATTCTATCTTGAAGCAGCCATCTATTTGGAGATATCAATATATTTAAAATGGCTGCTGTGTTGGTTTCATTGGATGTCAGATTTGCACCATTTTAATAAAAGACCATCTGGACATTAAACTCCATGCATATATGTTTTTGTTCAAGTATATTTATGATAAGAAGACTTTTGAGATGTCTACCATGGTGGCCATAATGGATGTCTGATCAGCATTATTTTTATATTGAATTGGCTAGACAACATAAAAAGTCTGTTACTGAAATGTTCATGTTGATATATCCAGCTATTCAAAAAACGAGTAGTGACAAAAAATGTTTCAAGTTAGCTGTAATAGTGGTCATACTGGACATCTGATTGTCGCCATTTTCATTTAGACCAGCTAGACATCATAAAAAACCTTCTACTGAAAACGCCATGTTTTTAAGACCACCCATTCAAAGGTGGGGTTGTGATAACAAGAATTTCACAATGGTCACCATTTTTGTTTAAGACCAACTAGACCTGGGAATTAATTTGTCATGTTTCAAGGCAATCCTCCAAGCAGTTTAGGAAATAACAGTGATAACAAACTTGATGACAGATGACAGATGATGAACACAGACCATCCCAGCTCTTCCAGACTGTGACTATTAGAGCTAAAAACTAGATTTGTGTTGTACAAGACATATGACTATATGCAGAATAATATATCTAATTATAAAAAGATTTAACTTGTAGACAAAATGTGAAAAATTACTAACAAGGCATGAAAATCTACTCAGGTCATCTACACATGCATACAAAAATGCATAACAAATTTAATTTGTCTACTAAATGCTGTTTTTGATAAATGATACAAACCAATCCTTTGTTATAAACAGTCCAAGTTCAAATAAAAATTGGAAAATCTGCTGTTAACAGCCTCAAAATGGAAACAAGTCATATAAATACAATAAGCAAAAAAATCTAATTTGTTTGCATGGAGATGTATTTCAGCACAATGCTAAGAATATCCTTTGGATGTCCTGATGTTGCTAAGTCAAGATGGCCCCTGTAACTCAAGATGGCCCTTGTAACTTAAAATGGCCCCTGTAACTTAAGATGACCCCTGTAACTCAAGATGGCCCCTGTAACTCAAGATGGCCCCTGTAACTCAATATAGCATCTGTAACTCAAGATGGCCCTTGTAACTTAAGATGGTCCCTGTAACACAAATGGGAGCAGAAACTAGAATTGCAAACACAATACCAAAACAATACAGAACTAATTCTTCAATACAAGATTAATGATCAAGTTCGGATGAGCTACTATATTATTTTGATATTCATTCTAAAATGTTGGATAAATACAAGTCTACTGTGAGTGTATTGATAAAAGCAAGGACTTTTGTTCTAGCTCTTATTAATACGCCTTTCCCACTGAAAGTGAGATCGTCTCAGATGTTTAACATGTCCAGACTGTGTCTTTCCTACCAGAAGTGAGATCGTCTCAGCCTATTCATCCTTTCCAGACTGTATCTGCTACTGGAGTGAGACTGTCTCAGCCTGTTTAGATTGTATGCATCGAGAATATGAAAATATCAGTCTGAGGAAAATATGTCATTACTTAGTGATGAAAACTAAAGTGGACTTGATGATTCAGGCAGGAACTGAGAAATCAATGTCTTGTACCACCACAATGAGGTTAGACTGATTCTTGTACCACCACAATGACGTTAAACCGATTCTTGTACCACCACAATGAGGATAAACCCAATCTTTGTATTATGTTCTTACCCTTAGGAATTTGTACAGAAGGAAAGTAAACCAATTGGTTAACATCTTTTCTGCCACAGATTCAGTCCTGGAAACAAAAAATGTAAACTGGAACAAATAGATCATAAAAATGTATCCAATATTTTAGATGTTAATCCGACAAAATTGAAATAAATACTATAATTACTCTTTTATCTGATTGCAATCTTCATCACGAATTTACACTGAAGCAGCACTTTGAAAAAGTTTTTAGAAAAAATGGGAAATCAATTTTGAAAACTGAACATATGCTAAAAGCATGCAATGAAATCAGTACAATACTTGGTTGGTTCTAGTTTATAACTATAGTCTGTTTTAGTTTATAACTATAGTCTGTTTTAGTTCATAACTAGTCTTTTCAAGTCTATAACTACAGTCTGTTCTAGTTTATAACTATAGTCTGTTCTAATTTATAACTATAGTCTGTTCTAGTTTAAAACTAGTCTTTTCAAGTCTATAACTATAGTCTGTTCTAGTTTATAACTAGCCCTTTCAAGTTTATAACTATAGTCTGTTCTAGTTTATAACTAGTCTTTTCAAGTCTATACCTATAGTCTGTTCTAGTTTATAACTAGTCTTTTCAAGTCTATAACTATAGTCTGTTCTAGTTTATAACTAGCCCTTTCAAGTTTATAACTATAGTCTGTTCTAGTTTATAACTAGTCTTTTCAAGTCTATACCTATAGTCTGTTCTAGTTTATAACTAGTCTTTTCAAGTCTATAACTACAGTCTGTTCTAGTTTATAACTATAGTCTGTTCTAATTTATAACTATAGTCTGTTCTAGTTTAAAACTAGTCTTTTCAAGTCTATAACTATAGTCTGTTCTAGTTTATAACTAGCCCTTTCAAGTTTATAACTATAGTCTGTTCTAGTTTATAACTAGTCTTTTCAAGTCTATAACTATAGTCTGTTCTAGTTTATAACTAGTCTTTTCAAGTCTATCACTATAGTCTGTTTTAGTTTATAACTAGTCTTTTCAAGTCTATTACTACAGTCTGTTCTAGTTTATAGCTATAGTCTGTTCTAGTCTATAACTATAGTCTGTTCTAGTTTATAAATATAGTCTGTTCTAGTTTATAACTTTAGTGCATCAGCAGATCATGGTCTATACTACTTGTTGTTCAGAAGACCTGAATCTGCCTACACATTATATAAGAGCAGATCAGTACAGTTTGCAGTTAGACTTGTCAGCAAAAAATACATCAGCGTAACAATTATATCAATATCTTTCAATATTATCTGAGAAACATACTAAATAATCAGAGAGAGAGAGAGAGAGAGAGAGAGAGAGAGAGAGAGAGAGAGAGAGAGAGAGAGAGAGAGAGAGAGAGAGAGAGAGAGAGAGAGAGAGAATACTGACCTTCTGAGAAGTAATTTTGGATGATTTTTACCATCTACTGAGCGTTCAATCAAATCTGCCAGCAATGTTTTGAGAATACTGAAATAAAATTGGATCACAATTTTCCAAATGAGGTCATGAACTTTCAGAAATCTTTCAATAATTTCCAAAAGGAATTAAAAGGGAACGCAAAGTGGTAAACACTATCCTTTTCCAATTCACATGAAGACATTTTTATCATAAACTTTCAGGCAACTAACAATTAATTTGCAAGAACAAATAGAAGGGAAAGCAAAGAAGTAGCCATTACATGAAAATAGTCTTGAAAATGTTTTAATTGCTGGTTATGTATGTATGTATGTATGTATGTATGTATGTATGTATGTATGTATGTATGTATGTATGTATGTATGTATGTATGTATGTATGTATGTATGTATGTATGAATGTATGTATGTATATATGTATGTGTGTGTATGTATGTGTGTGTTTATGTGTGTAATTATGTATGTGTGTGCATGTATGAATGTATGTAGGTATGTATGTGTGTATATATGTATGCATGTATGTATGTATGTGTATATATGTATGTATATATGTATGTATGTGTGTATGTATATATATATATATTTATATATATATATATATATATATATATATATATATATATATATATACACACACACACACACAATGGATATAAACAATGATGGATATGAAAGTGATATGAATATATATATATATACACACTACACACACACACACACACGATGGATATAAAAAAATGATGGATATGAAAGTGATTTGAATACACACATTCATTAATAAGTTAGTCTACAGGTGTTAACAAAAGGCTAAAAGATCCTATGATAAGGTTAGCATATCAATTGCTCAAGAATATACACAGCGAAAACCATCTTAATGGTATCACCACAGTAAGTTAATATATTTTGTTCATGTATCTACAAATGTGATGAAATACAGTGAATTAGTTACAAGTTCTTATTAAAGTACTGACCTGGACACAACCCAAAGTTTTGCCCTAGTCATGCTGCATTTGTCTGCAAATACTTGCATCTGAGTAAAAGGACTAATTTTAATGTATCTTTCTGAAACTTGACAAATTACACATGTTCCTTTTACCTACCTATGTAAAAGCCAAAAGGCTGAACTCAATATACATTTTATTTTCTACTTAAATGCTGTTTTCAATTTAATGCAATTAACATTCTTCATAAGGAGGCAAATTTCAAGACTACCTAAAAAAAACCCTATTTTGTCAGGGATGCAATGATAGCCAATTGCTCACTTAATACAACATTAAATTAAAGGACAATTCCATGATTAATAAGTATTTTATTATATAAATAAGGAATCAATACTGTGCATTGATTTTTTTCTATCCCATAATGTCTCATAGAAACAGTCTCAATGCAATGGATACTGAAAACAGTAGTTCTCTAATATCTTTTGTTATGACCCTAACTAATACATTATCAATTGTATGGTTTAGATGGAATTACACATGGGATGAAATCAAAATGCATGAAAAATCCTAACTTACTCAGTAGCATATTCAAGTTTGGTCTGTAGTGCAACTGATATGAGAGATGCTACATTGACACGGTCCCGCATGCTGAACTTTTTATTCAGTTCCAGTGTCTGGATCATGGTCAAAAGAAAGGTTTTGTTGTTCAGAAGCTGGGCAAACTGTTTTAGACCTCTTTCCACCTCCTCACGCCGAGAATATTCCACCTGGTATTCAGAAAAAAAAACAACAAAGTAAAATCCTGCAGATTAACAAAAGAAGTTATTTTACAGGAAAACCTTAATCTATTAAATCTATTTCTAATACTACTGAATTTAACAACTATTTGACTTATCATCAAAAGTAGGCATTATGTATACTTTTTAGTCACTATGTACTGTTTATTCACTATGTATACTTTTTAGTCACTATGTACTGTTTAGTCACTATGTATACTTTTTAGTCACTATGTACTGTTTAGTCACTATGTATACTTTTTAGTCACTATGTACATATTTTGTCACTATGTGTACTTTTTAGTCACTATGTGTACTTTTTAGTCACTATGCATACGTTTTAGTCACAATGTGTACTTTTTAGTCACTATGTGTATTTTTAGTCACTATGTATACTTTTTAGTCACTATGTATACTTTTAGTCACAATATTTACTTTTTAGTTACTATGTATACTTTTTAGTCAGTATGCATACACTTTAGTCACTATGTATACTTTTTAGTCACTATGTATAATTTTAGTCACTATGTGTACTTTCCAGTAACTAAACTACAATAATCTGAAGGTTTAGGTCAAAAGACATTTCTGAGAACATAGTTACTCCATCTCAACTAATGCAGCACTTGTAAAAACATACTAGTACCAAGGACAACTCTTCATAGCACAGTTGCATCATTATAACACAAATCTGAATATAACAGTTTCATCATTACAACATCAATCTGGATATAACACAGTTTCATCATTACAACATAAATCTGGATATAACACAGTTTCATCACTAAAACATCAATCAGGATATCACAAGGTTACATAATGGCTCCTGGTATTTTTGCTTTGGATGTCCTATATTCCATGACACTATTTAATACAGATTGCAAATAAAAAATTCCATCATGTTTCAGAAACATATAGCTTACAGAAATCTTTAAATACCTATATTTGCTTGACATGTCTGGTAGGTAAAAATACCTGTATTTGCTTGACATGTCTGGCAGGTAAAATAACTATATTTACTTGACATGTCTTGTAGGTCAAATATCTGCATTTGCATGACAGGTCTGGTAGGTCAAATACCTTGCTTGACATGTCCAGTAGGTCAAAATTCAACATGATTAATAAATTTGGACCTAAATAAGCGTGACATATATTTACCTAAATATCTAAATTTTATGATTATCATCTCTTGCTAGAATACAAACTCTTTGTGCTTTTCAAATTGTTTGAATTATAACAAGCAAATGAATGATCTGACAGTTTTGTCGATTCAGTGTTTGATTTTCCTATCCTGTTCATACATATGCGAGATAAGGTTCCTTTTCATATACATTAGATAAAATTCCTGTTCATATACACAAGACAAGGTTCCTGTTCATATACATGAGATAAAGTTCCTGTTCATATACATGAGATAAGATTCCTGTTCATATACATGAGATAAGGTTTCTGTTCATATACAGGAGATAAAGTTCCTGTTCATATACATGAGATAAAGTTCCTGTTCATATACATGAGATAAAGTTCCTGTTCATATACAAGAGTTAAGGTTCCTGTTCATATACATGAGATAAAGTTTCTATCTATATATACCAGACAATGTTCCCATTCATATACACAAGATAAAGTTCCTGTTCATATACATGAGATCAGGTTCCTGTTCATATACATGAGATAAAGTTCCTGATCATATACATGAGATAAAGTTCCTGTTCATATACATGAGATAAAGTTCCTGATCATATACATGAGATAAAGTTCCTGTTCATATACATGAGATAAGGTTCCTATTCATATACATCAGACAAAGTTCCTGTTCATATAGGCAAGATAAAGTTCCTGTTCATATACATAAGATAAAGTTCCTGTTCATATATATGAGACAAGGTTCCTGTTCATATACATGAGATAAAGTTCCTGTTCATATACATAAGATAAAGTTTATGTTCATATATATGAGATAAAGTTCCTGTTCATATACATGAGATAAGGTTCCTGTTCATATACATGAGATAAGGTCCCTGTACATTTACATGAGATGCTGCAGTTCTATGAATCATATTTACTACGTTTTCACTTCAAGATTTGCTATGACTTACATGTTAACGTTTTCACTTCAAAATTTGCTATGACTTACATGTTAATGTTGAAAGCAAAATAACATTTACAATGAGGTCATGGATAACAGAGCAAAATGACAGTTACTCTCACCGAGGTCATGGATAACAGGGCAAAATGACACAGTTACTCACACTAAGGTCATGGATTACGGGATGATTTTGAGCCTCATCCTGTGGAAATAAAACCCGCATGCAGTAGGTCCGATAGTCCCAGTAGGGGATGGCAACTTGACCAGAGTAATCACTGTGCAATTCTGTCATGTCTGTTTGAAGTTCTGCAAAGGCTGAAATTAAACCAAAAAAAAAGACACATACAAAATCAACCTAAAAACATTACAAAACTGAAAAATACAGAAGGCATATATTATATTTTACTTTATTCTGAGATCCACACATTGGTACATATACATGTATACTGGTTATATATACATGTCTAATGTCTAGCAATGAATAAAATATCAACACCATGTACTCACTTGCAAATCATGTCATATGTTGAATCCACAATACAAGTAATTCCATAAAAAATATGTACAGAGAGAGATTTAAAATATTCAATCATTTTGTAACAGGTCATATAGGTCTGAATTCAATGGGGAAAAATGGCACAATTACGTAATGAATAGTAAAGCACATTTACTTTTTTGTACATCTCAAGTTGGTAAAAGTTTGTGTTTTAAGTGCCATTGGTAGAGTTTGTAAGCATATATGTTTTTTCAGTAAAGAGTAAACTTTCACAGCTCAGAAAAAAGGTTCCAGCCATTATGGAAAATGAAACAGTCCATCAGATTCTGTCGCTTTTATTTAAGTTTGGTGCTGACTTCCTTTGAAGAAATGTTCTTTATTTTTTTTGAAGATTGTAGGTGGCTTATTTGATAGAGGATGCATGTGTTATTGAAGTCAACGCTAAAGGTCAGCTTTGGAGAAACAAACAAATGCCCTTTCTTATTGTGGCAGCAACATAAAAAAATTGTATTGCATTATTAAGACAGATGTTTTTCTCAAATGCTGAGTATGTTTTCATAACAATCAGTACTTCAAAGGTAACGTTTTCTTTGAAACTTCTGCTACTATTTTATCTGGGTACATTTTTAAAAAAATGAATTGGCTGACAATCCAACAAAAGATAGATTATGAGATAATGCCTTGTCTGGTTAAATTCTGCTACCAGAAATGTAAATTTGAAAAAAAAGTGGATATCTCAAAACTTGAGCTAGATGTAAACATAGATTATGATATAACCAATGAACTGTTAAAATGGCCTGTCAATATGGAAAAAGAATTTGTTTATGTAACAATAAATTTCAGTGCATTTTAATTCAACTTTGAGGCTTCCTTTCATGTGGCCTCTGAATTTTTCCACTCCAAACCAATGGTTGTATATACAAGTTTAAACAGCCAACAATGTCGCCAATAAAAAAATAATCGCCAAATAGTATATTTTGCCACCAAAACGAAAAATAATCACAATTTGTGACATTGGTGAAGCCCTGTGCGATTCCTGAATAAACTTTTTACACATTAATTTGCATAATTTTAAGAAGAAAACAAAATTTTTTCTTGTATTTGAAAATTACATATAAAATTTCAGGACCCATGTTATGATCACATGCGATCTCTTCCCTAAAACGATAATAAACGTTTTTTGTTTTTTCGTACTTTTAAGAAAGAATATTTTTCGTGTAAGAGAAAAATACATGTATATGAAATTTTGGGAGCCACACCACAACTGTGTTATGTCCTAATTTGTGTTATAACAGAGCGCGCTATAGCGGGGTCACACAGTATATTTTTACATTTATTTTGGTTGTGGTAATATTTTTATTTATCATAAATTCAAAGTTTTCTTTTAGACTGTATATGTTTTCTATTTTATTAAAGTACACCTTTAATAAGGCAAGATAGAAAAACAACAGTTTTTTCCATTATTACTAACAAAATTCGAAACATGGACTTTGGTAAATGGATTCTACTTGAATGAAAATTAAAGAAAACATTGAATGGAAGCAATGAATGCCAAAAACAAATGAATTGTGATGCAAATATGAACGAAATGCAAATGAAATGAAAAATGAATGCAAATATTGCACAACTAGCAAAATTACCAGTTTTGGGTTCCATATCAGGCCATTCAATAATAGTACAGTTCCTGTATCAGGTCTTCAATAATAGTACAGTTCCTGTATCAGGTCTTCAATAATAGTACAGTTCCTGTATTAGAGCTTTCAATAATAGTACAAGTTTTATATTAGCGCTTTCCAAAATAGTACAGTTTTTATATTAGCGCTTTCAAAAATAGTACAGCTCCTGCATTGGGCCCTTCAATAATAGTACAGTTCCTGTATCAGTCTTCAATAATAGTACAGTTCCTTTATCAGGTCTTCAATAATAGTACAGTATATTAGGGCTTTCAATAATAGTACAGCTCCTGCATTGGGCCCTTCAATAATAGTACAGTTCCTGCATTGTGCCCTTCAATAATAGTACAGTTCCTGTATCAGGTCTTCAATAATAGTACAGTTCCTATATTAGGGCTTTCAATAATAGTACAGTTCCTGCATAGGGTCCTTTATTAATAGTACAGTTCCTGCATTGGGCCCTTCAACAATAGTACAGTTCCTGCATTGGGCCCTTCAATAATAGTACAGTTCCTGTATCAGGTCTTCAATAATAGTACAGTTCCTATATTAGGGCTTTCAATAATAGTACAGTTCCTGCATTGGGCCCTTTATTAATAGTACAGTTCCTGCATTGGGCCCTTCTATAATAATATGGTTCCTGTTTCAGGGTCCATATCTGGCCCTTCATTAAAAATACCTTCTTTACATTCCTTATTGAGCTAGAACAGCATAAATACCTTCTTTACATTCCTTGGCGACCTTTGATTCCAGATTATCCATCTGTATCTGCCATTTCTTCTTCATACTCTTATTCTCACGCTTCTTGATGACCAGGATCACCACAAAGAAAATGATGACCAGCACGACAACACCCACTGGCACACCAATTATTATTGGGAGAGGGACCTCTTGTTGATCATAACGTAAATATCCTACCAGCTTTGAGAAATTACGACCAACATAAACCTGGATTATAAAGAAATATCACAAATCACCTCAAAATTAAAGTGTATATTTTTTTTTTGTGATGATTAGCATAATTCATAAGTGTTAATGTGCGTCTACACACATTCTGTCATACCTATCAATTCAAAACTTAAAAATTATGCTGCTTACCATAGCCAAAATTCTTTGAAACTTGTGCAATGTGAAATATTAAATATTTTCTGGCTGCACAGGTATGTAGAACAGCACTATTAGCACAGATTTACAGTGATGTTATTGCACTATTACTTTAATGAACACCAGACAATGACACTTGATACTACCAGCAACCTAAACTTATGTGTATCTGTAACCAACATTTGAATCAGAAAAGGTAGTTGACCATAATATTGTTCCCCACTAACTTTGATGGAATCCATACACTATGTATCATTTTGATTCAATACTTACAATCACTTCTGGATTGGCTCTCCCCAGCAGGGATTTGGGTTGTTCTTTTGGTGGTTTACAAGTGACTTGAAATTTTGCAACCGAGGTTTCATTACAGAAACCATTTCCAATCCGGACTATCACATCTCTCTCCGACACTCCACTCAGAAACTTGGCCTAAAATACAAGATTCATAAAAAAATGAGCTCATTTTCACAAACCAAGAGGCCCATGTGTGTTCTGCATTTAGCTGAAGTTAATTTAATTGAAAGCATAAACAGTTGTCTTATTTCAGTTTTGAAGACATATTGTTTCTTATTTTAACTGCTTCATCAGTTAACAACATTATGATTCGTTCTCAGTACACACATCATTATACAAAATTCCACATAAATGTTGTTACTTGACACCTGTTCAATCATGGTCATCCTTTAGTGGGGTTACACAATTGTGTGCATCCTTTAGTGGGGTTACACAATTGTAGCCACCATTTAGTGGGATTACACAAATTATATGATCAAACTGTCATTCATGAAAGTACAATATCACTCTCCAAAATACTATGGTCTGACTGTCTGTGTTACCATGGCACTTAGATATCTTATTGTTGTGAACCGCTATACCTTTATAGTTTGACAAAGGAAATGTAAGACTCATCAATAGGATGAATTATTGAACCATGACACAGACAATGATATAATTACTGTACTTTGAATCATGACGAAGACAATGACAGAATTACTGGACTTTGAACCATGACACAGACAATGACAGAATTACTGGACTATGATCCATGACACAGACAATGACAGAATTACTGGACTTTGATCCATGACACAAATAATGACAGAATTACAGGACTTTGATCCATGACACAAATAATGACAGAATTACTGAACTTTGAACCATGACACAATGACAGAATTACTGGACTTTGAACCATGACACAGATAATGACAGAATTAGTGGACTTTGAACCATGACAAAGATAATGACAGAATTACTGTACTTTGAACCATGACACAAATAATGACAGAATTACTGAACTTTGAACCATGACACAATGACAGAATTACTGGACTTTGAACTTGACACAGATGACAGAATTACTGGACTTTGAACCATGACACAGATAATGACAGAATTACTGGACTTTGAACCAGCACACTGACAATGACAGAATTACTAAACTTTGAACCATGACACAATGACAAATTTACTGGACTTTGAACTTGACACAGATGACAGAATTACTGTACTTTAAACCATGACACAATGACAGAATTACTGGACTTTGAACCATGACACAGATAATGACAGAATTACTGGACTTTGAACCATGACACAGATAATGACAGAATTACTGTACTTTGAACCATGACACAAATAATGACAGAATTACTGAACTTTGAACCATGACACAATGACAGAATTACTGGACTTTAAACTTGACACAGATGACAGAATTACTGGACTTTGAACCATGACACAGATAATGACAGAATTACTGGACTTTGAACCATGACACTGACAATGACATAATTACTAGACTATGAACCATGACACAATGACAGAATTATTGGACTTTGAACTTGACACAGATGACAGAATTACTGGACTTTGAACCATGACACAGATAATGACAGAATCACTGGACTTTGATCCATGACACAGACAATGACAGAATTACTGGACTTTGAACCATGACACAGATGACAGAATTACTGGACTTTGAACCATGATACTGACAATGACAGAATTACTGAACTTTGAACCATGACACAATGACAGAATTACTGGACTTTGAAAAATGACACAGATAATGACAGAATTACTGGACTTAGATCCATGACACAGACAATGACAGAATTACTGGAATTTTAACCATGACACAGATAATGACAGAATTACTGGACTTTGATCCATGACACAAATAATGACAGAATTACTGGACTTTGAACCATGATGATGTTGTTGTTGTTGGACTTAATGCCATTTTTCAGTACACGATAGGGTATTCATGGTGGCCATTATTAATGGTGGAGGAAGAAACCGGGAAATCACAGGAAAGAACCACCGACCCACGATAAGCTACTGGCAAGCTTTCTCACATATCCACATTCGCCGAATCCTAGACTCGTACACACGCAGAGGGGAGATGGAAGTGATCCGTAACGGACAGCACTTTAGACCAATCGTCCACACGCGGCCCCACAGAATTACTGGATTTTGAACCATGACACAATGACAGAATTACTGGACTTTGAACCATGACACAGATAATGACAGAATTACTGTACTTTGAACCATGACACAGATAATGACAGAATTACTGGACTTTGATCCATGACACAAATAATGACAGAATTACTGGACTTTGAACCATGACACTGACAATGACAGAATTACTAGACTTTGAACCATGACACAATGACAGAATTACTGGACTTTGAACCATGACACAGACAATGACAGAATTACTGGACTTTGAACCATGACACTGACAATGACAGAATTACTAGACTTTGAACCATGACACAATGACAGAATTACTGGACTTTGAACCATGACACTGACAATGACAGAATTACTGGACTTTGAACCACGACACAAATAATGACAGAATTACTGGACTTTGAACCATGACACAAAAAATGACAGAATGACTGGACTTTGAACCATGACACAATGACAGAATTACTGGACTTTGAACCATGACACAGATAATGACAGAATTACTGGACTTTGAACCATGACACAATGATATTCACAGGATACTGTGAATCACCATAGTGTGAACTTTCAATAATTTTTTAAATGTTCATGAAACCAAATATGTTCCTATTTAAAAATTTCACTATAACAGAGTCCTAGTGGGTCATTATTACCATGGCGATTTAAGCACATGAAATTGTCTTTAATACAAGTATGGCTGCATTTTCTGGTTGACTGACTAGTACCAAAAAACAAACAAACACAGAAGCAATGTCTATTTTTCATTCATTACACTACATGCATAGACTGAATATTTTGAATTTTATACATCAATGCAAGCACATCATTGTAGGTGTCAATTTTATTCCTGTAGCAGATTTTGTTTCTCTTTATGTTTTGTTTTTGGAATGCTGTAAAATAAAGAAAATTAAAGTCATTTTGGGCAGCAAAGAAAATAATAAAAAAATATTTGCAATCTAATGACATGCAAAAATCACTAACCAATCTTAGGGCTATTCCATTTAAACATACATAGTACTCAGAGAAGGCAGTTTTTTTTTAAAAAAAAAAAATGTCAGGGTACTTTGATTTCACAGAATTCTAATTAAAATAAGAAAATTCTAACCTGCATCTATGGGTGAGTACCCCACTTGGAAGTGCCTTTTCTTGGTCCCATGTATATTTTAATGGAACAGCCCTTAGAAGAATGTCTGCATGTATTTCAAATTTCTCCTAATTGACATATTTGCAGAGCCTGCTTGCAACATATTTTATCACATAAATATTACCAACATCAAATATTACCAACCAGCATTAAATATAACCAACATCAAATATTACCAACCAACATCAAATATTTCCAACCAGCATTAAATATAACATCAAATATTACCAACCAGCATCAAATATTACCAATCAGCATTAAATATTACTACCAACATTAAATATTACCAACATTAAATATTACTAACCAACATCAAATATTACCAACCAGAATTAAATATTACCAACCAACATCAAATATTACCAACTAGAATTAAATATTACCAACCAACATCAAATATTACAAACCAACGTCAAATATTACCAACCAACATCAAATAGTACCAAGCATCATAAAATAAACAAAATTTGGAATATATATAAATCCTGAGTGGATGATGGACAAAAAAGACCATTTCCTTTGTAAACTATTTTGAGGTTAATAAAAACATTAATTTATCCGTCGAACACAAATGACTGCCCCTAAGAAAAGCAAGCTTTTACAGGAATACATAAATACAAATGGACAGATAAGCGCAATGTTATAAAGTCCCAACAATATTTGAGGTGAAGACATCAAAATGTACTTACATTGATTATTAGGTAGTTATCTGTTTTACTTTGGTAGGTCTTCTCCGAATTGCTGGGAAATGATTCAAACACTGGGTCAGATACGATCCTGAAAGTTCCAAATTTCTCTTTGTCTTTCTCTGTTAGTTTTAAAACCTCTGTGACATTGTCCAGAATAAATCCATATCCATATAATTCCTCGTTGGTGTAGTTCAAGTTGCCATCATTGACAAGGGCTTCCACTTGTGGAGAATGGCACTGCATACTATTTGCACTTTCAACCTTACAGTCCTGTGGAACCAAGCAAAAAGGTTCATGGGACAGTTTTATTTCTCTTGTGAAGTTATCAAAGATACAGCATACATTTATATATTGTGCATGGCTTTCTTTCATGACTTTTGTTCTTGTGCAACCAGCCAGAAGTAAATTCCATATGCTTAAGGAGCTAGCTCCAAAAATTATGACCATGTAACCTGGTACAATGACCATGTAACCTGGTACAATAACCATGTAACTTGGTACAATGACCATGTAACCTGATACAATGACCACATAACCTGGTACAAGTAAATCCCATATATAACAATGCACAAAGGACTAAAAAATCAAAGATCTGAAGTTCAACATAACTATGTTAAGATATTGTGTACAGTACACAATAGGTCACTGCCATGTACTTCATTATATCTGGCATTTTGCTTCATCCAATGTCACTAAAACTAAACTTTACCATAGTGTGAAAACAGTTTATGTCATTATTTGCAAACGTATAAATTAAATCTGCAATATTTTAATATGAAAATCTGCAGTAATTTTAAAATAATCCCCACATACAGTTTATTATTATACAAGTTTTCCCCAGTAAAAAGTCTTGATTTTTAAGGGGATGCAGATGACAGTTACTTTCAGTAAATTATACCAATGTCTGTCAGAAAGTTATACCAACATTTTTTTGTCAGAAACTTGAACCAATGTCTTGCTGTCAGAAAGTTATACCAATGTCTTGCTGTCAGAAAGTTATACCAATGTCTTGCTGTCAGAAAGTTATACCAATGTCTTGCTGTCAGAAACTTGAATCAATGTCTTGCTGTCAGAAAGTTATACCAACATCTTTTTGTCAGAAACTTGAACCAATTTCTTGCTGTCAGAAAGTTATACCAATGTCTTGCTGTCAGAAAGTTATGCCAATATCTTGCTGTCAGAAAGTTTTGCCAATGTCTTGCAGTCAGAAAGTTATACCAACATCTTGCTGTCAGAAACTTATGCCAATATCTTGCTGTCAGAAAGTTATACCAATGTCTTGCTGTCAGAAAGTTATGCCAATATCTTGCTGTCAGAAAGTTATACCAATGTCTTGCTGTCAGAAAATTATGCCAATGTCTTGCTGTCAGAAAGTTATACCAATGTCTTGCTGCCAGAAAGTTATACCAACATCTTGCTGTCAGAAACTTGATCCATTGTCTTGCTGTCAGAAAGTTATGCCAATGTCTTACTGTCTGAAACTTGTACCAACATCTTGCTGTCAAAAACTTGTACCAATATCTTGCTGTCAGAAACTTGTACCAACATCTTGCTGTCAGAAAGTTATACCAATGTCTTGCTGTCAGAAAGTTGTGCCAATATCTTGCTGTCAGAAACTTGTACCAATGTCTTGCTGTCAGAAAGTTAACCAATGTCTTGCAATCAGAAATTTATACCAATATCTTGTAGTCAGAAACTTGTACCAACATCTTGCTATCAGAAACTTGTACTAATGTCTTGCTGTCAGAAATTTGTACCAATGTCTTGCTGTCAGAAATTCATACAAGTGTCTTGTCAGAAACTTGTACCAATGTCATGCTGTCTGCTAAAGCTAAGAATACAAAATGTGCAACATAAACAAGTTTAGGCTAAAAGAATTTAAAATCAATAAATAAAACCAATATACTGTAGACAAGATGAAACTCAGAATTTTTTTCATAATATTTAAATAAAACTTGCCATAATAATTAATTGGAATCATATGTATCTAGTCTTTGAATCCAAATGTTGCTTTTATCTTGTACGCAGGAAATGAAAGAACAAATCTGAAACTGTCCAACTCACAGGCAATTTTTCTTCACAGTTGAAATCAGTACCTAAAATCACTAGTCTAAGAAATAATTTTAAATCAATAGAGAATCACTAGTCTAAGAAATAATTTTAAATCAGTACCTAATATCACTTGTATAAGAAATAATTTTGCTGCTTTTTTTCTTTAGTCATACATTCCCATGGTTAGATATGAAAGATCTAAAATCCTAAATGAAAAAGAAATTTCAAAATATTTTTTGTGTTTCATGAAAAACAAGAGGACTTAAATGATTAATGTCCTATAATCTGAAAAGAATATTGAGGAATTCAAGATAAGACATTTCTTTTGAACGTTTTAGTGTTGCAACCATCTCTGATATACTTAGATTTTTCAAATTAGCCACTGTGGCAGTCATATGAAATGCAAGAGTGGCTCCATATTCATTAAGGATCAACAAAGAGTTCATAAGAAGTCTGCTGAAGCCCTATTATGCATCCAAGTAGAGATCATAAGAAGTCTGCTGAAGCCCTATTATGCATCCATGTAGAGATAAGATATCTGCAAGCCCTATTATGCATCCAAGTAGAGATCATAAGAAGTCTGCTGAAGCCCTATTATGCATCCAAGTAGAGATCATAAGAAGTCTGCTGAAGCCTTATCATGGATAAGTTGTGATAACATGATTTATAAGATGGCCACCATGTTAACCATAATGGATGTCAAATTAGAATCATCTTCATTCAGGGCAACCTAGAAACCACAAGTCTTCTGTTGACATGACTTGCCATAACAAGAATTTCAAGGTGGCTGACATAGTAGCAATACTGGATGTCTGATTGGCACCATCTGCATTTAGGGTCAGCTAAACATCATAAGAAGTCTTCTTCTGAGGGGAATAGTAATAAAACATGCACAATGGCCATTGTGATGGCTATAATGGACGTTAGAAAGACACAATATTGAGACTTATTAGACACCATAAGAAGCATTTCAGTGAAAATGATGTCAGTATGACCAGTAGCAGTAACAAGATTCTGAAGACAGCTTCTATGACCATATATGTCAAATCCATTTTCATTTAGTACCAATTAAACACAAGTCTCTTATTGACAACCAATGTTGATATGACCTTACATCAGGTGTAGTAGAGACAAGGGTTTCAAGATGGCAGCTTTGGTGGCCATATTGAATGTCTGGGCAGCATAACCAGCTAGACATTATAGGAAGTCTTCTGGTGAAAATCTTGTGCCTATATAACTGTCTCTTTGTGTCAGTACAGTATCAGTGATAATATATTCCAGATGTCTGCTTTGGCATCCATATTCAATGTCAGATCACCACTATTTCATTCAGGACATATTAGATATTATAAGAAGTTTTTTTTCCCAGTGAAAACCACATGCTGATGTGACCATCGATTAATATAGAGAAGCAACAAGATTTTCCAGCTGGTTCCTGTAGCCATGTTGGATGTCTGAGTACTACTACTTTTGTACAGGACCAACAAAACCATGAGATGAATGTGTGTGCAAATTCATGGCAATCTTCAAAGTAGTGTGGAAAAAACAAACTTTTGCTAATGGACATAATGGCTGATGACAGGCAATGGGCTATCCCTGATGGACATAATGGCTGATGACAGACAATGGGCTATCCCTGATGGACATAATGGCTGATGACAGACAATGGGCTATCCCTAATGGACATAATAATGGCTGATGACAAACAATGGGCTATACCTGATGGACATAATAATGGCTGATGACAGGCAATGGGCTATCCCTAATGGACATAATAATGGCTGATGATAGAGAATGGACTATCCCTGATGGACATAATAATGGTTTATGACAGACAATGGGCTATCCCTAATGGACATAATAATGGCTAATGGCAGAGAATGGGCTATCCCTGATGGACATAATAATGGCTGATGACAGACAATGGGCTATCCCTGATGGACATAATAATGGCTGATGACAGACAATGGGCTATCCCTAATGGACATAATGGCTGACAATGGGCTATCCCTGAATAATAATGGCTGATGACAGACAATGGGCTATCCCTGATGGACATAATAATGGCTGATGACAGAGAATGGGCAATCCCTAATGGACATAATAATGGCTAATGACAGACAACAGGCTATCCCTAATGGACATAATAATGGCTAATGACAGACAATGGGATATCCCTGATGGACATAATAATGGCTGATGACAGACAATGGGCTATCCCTAATGGACATAATGGCTGACAATGGGCTATCCCTGAATAATAATGGCTGATGACAGACAATGGGCTATCCCTGATGGACATAATAATGGCTGATGACAGACAATGGGCTATCTCTGATGGACATAATAATGGCTGATGATAGAGAATGGACTATCCCTGATAGCCAGTCAAGGTAAAAACCTTTCTTTTTAATTAACTGGTATCAACATTTTTTAAACTGGTTCATTAAGATTACTTACCCCTTCATATTTCTTATCACCATACCAGAGAAGCATTTTGGGTTCCTGAATTATGTTCAAGTGTGTACCAGTCACATCAATGCGAATTCCTCCACTGTAATGCAAAAACACAATTTAATTGGTGTGTCTTTGTCCAAATCCTGATACTGGAGCTCAACAAATATTGTAAACATGTTGTGATCTTTACAAGAATGATATAACTACCTCAATGTTAACCCTTCCATTGATATACTTGAGGTAGCATTTAGTTTTAGATCAATGGTGGACTGGACACATGTAGTCAAATCAAATCAAACAAAAAACAAAGATCACTTTAACACCGACAAGAAATTTATATGTATAAAGAACGTGTTGTTCAAACTAATGGCTGGTTGGGGAAAAAAAAGAATTTTCTCCATTCTGCATGTAATAAGATGGGACATGAAGTGTGTGATTAGACCTACCGATGGGAAATGAAGACTCCTGATAAGAAATTTAGTGTGTGATTAGACCTCCTAATGGGACATTATGTGTGTGATTAGACCTACTAATGGGAAATTATGTGTGTAATTAGACCTACTAATGGGAAATTAAGTGTGATTAGACCTCCTAATGGGAAATTCAAGTGTGTGATTAGACCTCCTAATGGGAAATTACGTGTGATTAGACCTACTAGTGGGAAATTAAGTGTGTGATTAGACCTTTTAATGGGAAATTAGGTGTGATTAGATATACTAATGGGAAATTAAGTGTGTGATTAGACCTACTAATGGGTAATTAAGTGTGTGATTAGACCTACTAATGGGAAATTAAGTGTATGATTAGACTTCCTAATGGGAAATAAAGTGTGTGATTTTCAGTTACAATAGTTGATGTAACAACGACCTTAATGTCCTTTCAAACCTTAAAATACACTTCAATATGCTCATACCTGGGAGTTTATGCTCAATATGCTCAAACCTTGGAGTTTATGCTCAATATGCTCAGATCTGGGAGAATGCTCATATGCTCATACCTGGGAGTCACTGAGGTTTTCATTCTTGTTCTCCCAGCAAAGTATTAAAATGTAATCAAGAGCTTTCAGTGGACACTGAATATTGGAATTTTTATAATGAGGTTCATAACAAGAAGACAGTGACAGAAAAGTAGACAGTAACAATGAATCTAATTACCTAACAATAGCCACTTTGGGGTCAATGTTGGTAATGGTGGGATCAGTGGTATACTGGTAGTCGATGCCACTTGTCACCATCTGCTTGTCAAACTGTATGCTGAGTTTCTCCACCATCATATCAGCTGCCATGCTGGTGACACATGTCAGCATTGTGCTATTGAAACTGAAATCAATCAATATATAAACTTTAATTGTGTGAAATAAACCATTACACAAGATTTTAACTGTGTAAAATCAATCTATATACCAGGTTTTAACTGTGTGCATACATACACAAGCTTTTCAATGTGTGAATACATGCACAGGCTTTAAACTGTATGAATCAATACACATTCTTTTAACTGTGAAATCAATCCATACACAATCTTTTGTGTGAAATCAATCCATACACAATCTTTTGTGTGAAATCAATCCATACACAAGCTTTTGTGTGAAATCAATCAATACACAAGCTTCTGTATGAAATCAATCCATACACAAGCTTCTGTGTGAAATCAATCCATACATAAGCTTCTGTATGAAATAAGTCCATATAATAATAATAAGTCTAGATTTTAACTGTGAATACATACACAAGCTTTAGGATATGTAAAGTCATTCCATATACAAGATTTTAACTTACAGTCAAATCTTACTGAATTATTACATCTAAAACCAGCCATTCTGCCAGTGATACTGGGTGTATGACAAATGCCATTTTCATTCAGTCATTATCACAGTTATACTGGGTGAATGATAGATGGCGTTTCCATTCAACCATTATGGCAGCTATACTGGGTGAATGATAGATGGCATTTCCATTCAACCATTATGGCAGCTATACTGGGTGAATGATAGATGGCATTTCCATTCAACCATTATGGCAGCTATACTGGGTGAATGATAGATGGCGTTTCCATTCGACCATTATGGCAGCTATACTGGGTGAATGATAGATGGCGTTTCCATTCAGGACCAACCAGGTATAAAAGAAAATCCAATGCTAAAATGTTGATATGACCATCCATCCATCTGGGATGGCCAACTTGATGATTACACTGAAGGTCATTATTTTGATCTAGTACCAACTGCATGTAAATATCATAGGACTTCTAATTAATACCCAATGTCCATTTATGAGAAGTAACAATGACAAGATGGTCAATTGTGTCCATAATGAATGTCACATCAGCATCATTCTAATTTATTATCAACACGACATTACAAAATGTCTTCTGGTGAAAACCCATGATGATGAGACTTTCCGTTTTTGAGGAGTAACAATAACAAAGATTTCTAAGATGGCTGTCTTTGTGACTGTAGTGGATAACAGACGTGCACTATTTCCAATTAAGACCAACTACTGGTGGACAGCATAAGAAGACTTCTTGTGAAAACACAATGTCAACATGACCAGGAGTAAGAACAAGATTTTCTATAGGGCCATATTTGAGGTCCAATTGGCACCATTTTCATTTACAACCAACCAGACATCACATGAAATCTTTCAGTTTAAAACTCCATTCTGATATGATCATGACCAGTAGGACTATTACCAGTAGGGCTATGGCCAGTAGAGTTTTAACCAATAGAGCTATGACCAATAAGGCTATGACCAGTAGTACTATGACCAATAGGGTTATGACCAATAGGGCTATGACCAGTAGGGCTATGACCAGTAGGGCTATGACCAGTAGAGCTATGACCAATAGGGCTATGACCAGTAGAACTATGACCAATAGTGCTATGACCAGTTGAGCTATGACCAGTAGGGCTATGACAAGTAGGGCTATGACCAATAGGGCTATGACCAGTAGGGCTATGACCAGTAGTGCTATGACTAATAGGGTTATGACCAATAGGGCTATGACCAATAGGGCTATGACCAGTAGAGCTATGACCAGTAGGGCTGTGACCAGTAGAGCTATGACCAATAGGGCTATGACCAGTAGAGCTATGACCAGTAGGGCTATGACCAATAGGACTGTGACCAATAGGGTTATGACCAGTAGTGCTATGACCAATTGGGTTTTGACAATAGGGTTATGACCAGTAGAGCTATGACCAATAGGGCTATGACCAATAGGGTTATGACCAGTAGGGTTATGACCAATAGGACTATGACCAGTAGAGCTATGACCAATAGGGCTATGACCAATAGGGTAATAACCAATAGGGCTATGACCAATATGGTTATGACCAATAGGGCTATGACCAGTAGGGCTATGACCAGTAAGCTATGAACAATAGGGTTATGACCAATAGGGCTATGACCAATAGGGTCATGACCAATAGGGCTATGACCAATATGGTTATGACCAATAGGGCTATGACCAGTAGGGCTATGACCAGTAAGCTATGAACAATAGGGTTATGACCAGTAGGGTTATGACCAGTAGAACTATGACCAATAGGGATATGACCAATAGGGCTATGACCAATATGGTTATGACCAATAGGGCTATGACCAGTAGGGCTATGACCAGTAAGCTATGACCAATAGGGTTATGACCAGTAGGGCAATGACCAGTAGAGCTATGACCAGTAGGGCTATGACCAGTAGAGCTATGACCAATAGGGCTATGACCAGCAAGCTATGACCAATAGGGCTATTAAACATCATGTAACACTTGAGGTGAAGATAAAAGGTACTGGTAATTACAATTTACAAAAGTGCTGGTAATTACAATTTACAAAAGGTTAGTGTTAGGACTGATTGGCCTGGTGTCAGGATAATGAGAATGGGTGGAACATGTCTACGGCATGATGCCAAAGAGCTAGACATCAATATAAACTGTCACACAGAAAACATCATAGCAACATGACTGAAAAACTGTTAAAAGCTACATTAAAAACCTATATCTCACACACACACAATTTACAAAGTTTAATTTAGCATCAAACCAAAATAAACTAATAAATGCAAAAGATTGTTAGTCAAAATGTAACAAAGAAGGGATGAAGTCATGAAGGTAATAAGGGGTGGGTGGTTAGGGAGATTCTGCTTACGTTTTGACCTCACAGCTATAATTCCCAACCCAGACCATTCTCTTGGTGCCTGCATTCATGTCATACCCACTGAGGGTCACCAGAGTACCTCCTGACTTTGGGCCTCGGGAGGGGGTAATCTTCACAAGGACAGGATTCTGAAATATCAATTTAAGCAGAAAGATGTTTGCATTCTAATGTCACTGAAAAGCTCCAGATTTAAACTGAATGTTAAGACTTGTAGAAGTTTTAATTGACTGAATTCTGACAGTGGACAACACTATAACATCTTAAGATTGAGACTTTCATTGATTTTGTGTGACAATTGTCAAATTTGCCAGAAATCAAAACAGGAATGACTGAGCCTGTATGTTGAGCACTTGAACAAAACACTGCAGTGAAATATATAACCTTGACCCCAAAGCCATAGGTGTGAAGGAGTATATCACAGAATGAAACAGCTTCATAATGAGTCATGCCATGTATGATGAGAATCTATCATTAGAAAATGTAAGCAAATGAAATTTGTTTTATGAAAACCTTCATGCCCATTTGTTACAGAGATGCCAATCCTAGAGAATCTGCATAATGTCACTGCCACAAATACATGCCTGAAGCATGCTAAGCTTGGGGACAGGGGTTTGGCTAATGCTCCCATGGAGAATTTTTTAAAAAAATACTTAAAATGGCAATCTGGTGCATATTTTAAAACTATTTTAGAGGGATAAAATTCCTTAATGGAAATAAATGTCAATTTTTTTTTACCCATTTGTTTGCCAACTAACTTTATAAAAAAAAATTGACAGTACTGACATCAGTATACATGATACCATCAGCAGGAAACACTGTGTAAAACTTAGGTTCAGACTTCTCACCAATGGTAAGTGGTACATTATTTACTTCAAACACTTTAGATCTTTGAACAGAATCGATGCTATAACTCACTAGTGAAATTGTATAGCTCTAACTGTTCATTATCAAGTCTGGACTTTGTCATGCCAGGAAAATTTTCAGCATATTTTTTTTATGAAATTCTGTTTGTGCTTTATCCTTGTTGTTTGTAATTTTGATTTCATCATTTTGAGAAAAATCTAACAGTTCATAGCCAAACTTTTAACTACAAGACTTAAACAGAGTTAGAGAATGACTGAACAAAAACCAATATTGGCCAATGAAAAGCAGGATATAATTGTGACCAATGGAAATGTGGGAATTAACTAATATTCAGCCAATACAATGGAGGGCTTTCAGCTTGCTCCATTTTCCAAAATGTCAAAAAACATTATAAAGATATAATTTCTGCTTAAGGATTTCAAAAAAGCCATACAATTACAGAATTCCATTCATTTTCAAATGTCAGAAATATTAATTTTTGTGGTTTTCATTGGGGCATTGATTTGTTTTCAGAAGGATGGCCTAATTCTTGGAGCTGCTTGGATCAATTCCGGAGTATGCACCAGGGGCCCTTGCCTCAAAGGTAAAAGGGGTGAGTGAGCATTTCAAAAGGGGTGAGAGAAAGAGCAAATCAAAGGGGGTGGGTGAGCATGTCAAAGAGCTGAGTGAGCATGTCAAAGAGGGTGAAAGAGCATGTCAAAGAATGAATTATTGTAGTTTCATAATGGAATTTTTTATGTGGTTTCACACATATGCAAATTAAAACAAACTGAACCTTAAACTGTTGCAATTGCAAAAATGGAAAAAGTGAGGGATATGGGGTTCAACAAAAATTGTAAGATCCTGAAAGTTTAAAAACATAAAAAAATGAAAAATTGCTATAAGTTATAATTAAATCATTTGCATACAAATACAATAAATCCACCAAATTAATTTCTTTATCTAAAGTGGCTTTTGCACAGTCATGCTTACAAGATTTGTCACAATTACCTGCAAAGTTCAAACAAGCTAATAGAATATGCCAAAAAAAATTTAAAATACAGTAATGCATGAAAATTCATTTAGATCATGTAAACATGTAAAAAAAATATACATATTACTTTGTCTACTTCAAATGGCTTTTACACTTCATTAAGTTAACAAGGATTTTGTTACAAGAACCTAAAAATAGCTGTAATGGCCTGAAAATACCGACATGTCATAAACATTTATCTAATCTGAACATTGCCTGCTACATCGTGCTTTCAAGGTTTTGGTAATAATAATTAAAAATCCCAGCGACATCAAAAAATATTAGAAACTAAGTAAAAAATGAAAACTTCCTGTAATATATCTACACAGAGTGGTCATCTACATATGTATTCATTGATATTACAGTCAGTGGCCTCATCCCAAGTGTTGGGTATGGCATGAAGTGTTCCTACACTTTGAGACTGGTACCCTCACTAATTAATAATTAGTGGTTTGATTCCTACACCCAAAATGCAATTTTAAAATTAATAATTAGTGGTTTGATTCCTACACCCGAAATGCAATTTTAAATTTAATAATTAGTGGTCCGGTTCCACCACCAAAATTGCAATTTTAAAATTAACAATTAGTGGTCCAATTCCTACACCCATAAAGCAATTTTAAAATGAATAATTAGTGCTTTGTTTCTTGCACCTACAATGCAATTTTAATAATTAGTGGTTTGATTACTTTGATTCCTACACCCGAAATGCAATTTTAAATTTAATAATTAGTGGTCCGGTTCCACCACCAAAATTGCAATTTTAAAATTAACAATTAGTGGTCCAATTCCTACACCCATAAAGCAATTTTAAAATGAATAATTAGTGCTTTGTTTCTTGCACCTACAATGCAATTTTAATAATTAGTGGTTTGATTACTACACCCAAAATACAATTTAAAAATAATCATCCATTTTAAAGAACATGTACAGTAATTTCTGTGGAAAAACTATTGTGTCTCGCAGTCAAGAAAGGGAGGTAATTAATGTGTGATCTTAAGAAATTAAGAACAAGAAAGGGAGGTAATTAATGTGTGATCTTTAAACTGATCCAGAGTGTGTAATATAGAAACAAAAAATGGATAGACTTTCAACTATTGCATGCCATAAGCATTGTATTATATGTAACTGAGAGCATAAGATTTCATTTGATATTTGGATATACAGACCATTTCAGACAGTTTGAATGAGTTTATTCGAAGCTGTACTTTTTTTTTATTTAGTATGCAATAGAAGGCAGGTATTTTCCATGCAAAAAAAGACCATTAATTCATTTGTTTAAACACAACAATGTTGATATGTAAAGGAAATAAAGGGGGATAAAATCTATTTTGTACACTAGAAAGCCCAAGTACATAACATGTACATCTTGACAAAAAGTAGAATAAACTTTGTGATCAATTAAAATGATGTACTTTGAGTCATTTTCCCCTAAGATAAATATCACTAAAGTCAGAAAATAATAACAGCTTCCTTAATTATAAATTTTACACTGGGTACCCACAATATAATTTTGACCTGCTGGACAAAATTGACATTCTGTATGCATGTAGACTGAATCTATGTACAAGTTGAAAGGAAAAGGACTAATAAAAGTCAAGGAAAATTACAATGGAAACATACCATGACAATTATTAAGAATGGTATCCAATGTCCAGACTAGTACTAGTGGTCCGATTCCTATAGTAATATAAAATAATATCTTACCACATAGGAGAATGTAATATGGTTGGCTTTGGCATCATACTGGCTGTTGATTGTGACAACTATCTGACCAGTACCAGTGACGGGACTTGCTCCAGTGACACACACAATCCTGAAAATGTGCAAGACTTTTTTAATTAAAAAGGACTCCTATCTTAAACATCATTTATTTAATGTTGGGGCATGTGGAAATAAATGGTGGGAGGGCTGGGTTAGTTAAGGTATAGACTGAAGTGGTTATGGTATCAAGCCAAGGTGATTAAGGCAAGGGGCTAAGGTGTTTGAGCTATAGAGCCAAGGTGGTTAAGGCATGGGGCTGAGGTGGTTAAAGTATAGGGCCAAGGTGGTTGAGGAATGAGGCTGAGGTGGTTGAGGAATGGGGCTAAGGTGGTTAAGCTATAGAGCCAAGGTGGTTAAGGCATGGGGCTGAGGTGGTTAAAGTATAGGGCCAAGGTGGTTGAGGAATGAGGCTGAGGTGGTTGAGGCTTGAGAAGGTATAGGGCTGAGGTGGTTAAAAAATAGGTTGAGGTGGTTAAGGTTTAAGGCCAAGAATTTTTTTAATATCACTACTAAATGATTGAAACATGACAATTTGCTGAATGTGCCGACTCATCACTAAAACATGAAGAGAAGGACTTAAATATATAAATATCAATTTATCTTTCTTAAATTACATCAAAATTACAATATTAATTTCAACAGGTATAAGCACTGATTAAAAATAAAATTCTGAACCTAATAATTAGTTTGGACAGCAACATATAAAGATACTTTGCATTCTCAATGTCTTTAATCTCTCTAGATCAACATTTTGTCAGTGCCCTTGACCTTTGACAAGTATTGTTGATTATGTCCTTAAAATTAAAAATGAAAAAAACTTGCCCTTTTTTTTAACACTACTTACTGCACAGGAGCAATGTACAGATCTTTCACAGGAGTGCAATGGACTTTGCCACCATTTTCAATATAGACACCACTACTAATGTCACTGAAACTTTTTCCAAGGTTCCTTCCTGTGATAGTGAGACTGGTACCTCCGTCCTTTGGCCCTGAAGTGGGTTCAATCTGAAAAATGACTGGATATCATATATATGCCAGTCTACAGTAATTTGTATTTGTTGTGCTTAACAAGTAATTTGTACTTTTGTAACAAGTAACTTGTGCCTGAATAGTAACTTGCATTTTTGTGCTTGAGACCTTACAATTTTTGTGCCTGACAAGACCTGTGTTTCTTAGAATATAAATTTTTGTGCCTGACAAGATTTGTGTTTCTTAGAATATAAATTTTCAAGATAATGTTACTGATATGATATCTTGTTGCTTGTAATGTTTTGTTACATGAACCTGACTTCGAGCTTTCAGGATTAATTTAGCAAAAGCAAACATGTTTAATGGCTGTGATGTCAACACTTATATTTTCGCAAACTTTACATAGGCAAATATGTGACTGCAGACTGTCAATTTTCTCCAATTTTACACTGTCAAACATGTGACCACTGGTTGTGATGCTAACATTAGTATTTTCCAAAATTTACTTTAAATAACTTCGTCCATTTTTATCTGCCATCCTTGGGTTATCTCGCTTAGGACAGAATCTGAACAGTGCAGATTTAATGATAATGTTAAAGGAGAAAATGGTCATTTTTAACACTCTTCAACAAGTGTAATATATATATATATATATATATATATATATATATATATATATATATATATATATATATATATATATATATATATATATATATATATTATTGCATTTATGGTGCACATCTTCATCATAAATATTTAAATTTACAATCCCTGGACACATTGTATTCTAACCTTTTAACAAGATACTGTATTCAGCTGTTTCTGTTCACATTTTTAGCATGAATATTTAGATTTAAAATGACTGAAAGAAAACAAAAACTTCATGTATTCATTGCATACTGGCCTTTCCATTATACACTTCCTAATTCACTGTTTCCTGCCTTTCCACTATACACTACCACATTCCTTGTATACTTGCTTTTCCATTATACACTACCTCATTCACTGTATATTGGGCCTTTTCATTATAATTCACTGTACACTTTTTTTCATTAAAAACTACCTCATTCATTGCATACTGGTCTTTCTATTATTCATGATTTCATTCATTGTATACTGGCTTTTTCATTATACATGATCTCATTCATTGTATACTGGTCTTTCCATTAAAAACTACCTCAATCATTGTATACTGGTCTTTTCATTATATACTATCTCATTCATTGTATACTGGTCTTTCTATTATACATGATCTCATTCATTGCATACTGGTCTTTCCATTAAACACTACCTCAATCATTGCATACTGGTCTTTCTAATATACACTATCTCAATCATTGTATACTGGTCTTTCCATTATACACTACCTCATTCATTGTATACTGGTCTTTCCATTATACACTACCTCAATCATTGTATACTGGTCTTTCCATTATACACTACCTCAATCATTGTATACTGGTCTTTCCATTATACACTACCTCATTCATTGTATACTGGTCTTTCCATTATACACTACCTCAATCATTGTATACTGGTCTTTCCATTATAGACTACCTCATTCATTGTATACTGGCTTTTTGCATTATATACTGCCTCCAATAACATAATTATAATGCCACAAATCTTACCTTTGTGATTTCAGGGTTGGGGCAGGTTGCAGCCGTGGGAAGCCACATGGAAGAACATCGGCTGTTGATGGTACAGTATCGGTCACACCATCCACATTTGTACTGATTCTTGAGAGTCAGGCATCCACCACATGAGTCTGCCATTTTGTCACATTTGTACATGATTACTGAAAGATGGAAAACAAGCACTCAAGAGAACACATAGAATCTGTTCATTCCTAGAAAACCTAAAATTTAACTACTCCATGAGAACACAAGGAATAATCTGCAACCAGTATTGTGTTGACATCCTGTTAAACATGATACCTACATGATACATAGATAGTCTAAAACAATACATACAAATATGAAGAGAGTAATGCAAACAGCACTTGATATTCTTGTCTGTTACCCTACAAAAGACCTTGATCTTTGAAGGAGGGTGTACTTCTTAGCTTGTTTGGACAAGGCCTCAAGACATGGTGAGGGATAGGTAGCTTTTGGTCCCTCAGATCTTGTGCTGCCATGGAGGGAATCGGACCCACCAACTGTGTCTCCATATCAAGCAGGGTTGCCCTCAAAAATGTTCTTGATCCAGCAAAAACTTTATCCACACCTTGTGTCCTACACGGCTTTCTATGTGTCCATATTTGCTAACACCTTGCATGTCCTACACGGCTTTTTTTGTGTCCATATTTGCTAACATCTTACATGTCCTACATCGCTTTTTTGTGTCCATATTTACTCACACCTTGAGTTTCCTACAAGGCTTCCTTTAGTAACATTTACTCGCACATTGAGTGTCCTACAAGGCTTCCTTCAGTCACATTTACTGACACCTTTAGTGTCCTACAAGGCTTCCTTTAGTTACATTTACTGACACCTTGGGTGTCCTACAAGGCTTCCTTTAGTCACATTTACTGACACCTTGAGTGTCCTAAAAGGCTTTCTTTAGTCACATTTACTGACACCTTGAGTGTCCTACAAGGCTTCCTTTAGTCACATTTACTGACACCTTAAGTGCCCTACAATGCCTTCCTTACCCACACCTCAAAATAATATGAGCTAAAACAGAAAGACATGGAAGAACACAATAACAATATGAATTTCAACCAGAAATGGGCGGGATAGGCTTACCATAAAACTTGTTGTAAAACAAGGGATAAATTTACTGAAGCACCACTTCACTAAGCAAGGTGAAGTTACTGAAGCACCACTTCACTAAGCAAGGTGAAGTTACTGAAGCATCACTTCACTAAGCAAGGTGGTTACTGAAGCACCACTTCACTAAGTAAGGTAAAGTTACTGAAGCACTACTTCACTAAGCAAGGTGAAGTTACTGAAGCACCACTTCACTAAGCAAGGTGAAGTTAACTGAAGCACCACTTCACTAAGCAAGGTGAAGTTACTGAAGCATCACTTCACTAAGCAAGGTGAAGTTACTGAAGCACCACTTCACTAACTGACACCTTGAGTGTCCTACAAGGCTTCCTTTAGTCACATTTACTGACACCTTGAGTGTCCTAAAAGGCTTTCTTTAATCACATTTACTGACACCTTGAGTGTCCTACAAGGCTTCCTTTAGTCACATTTACTGACACCTTAAGTGCCTTACAATGCCTTCCTTACCCACACCTCAAAAAAATATGAGCTGAAACAGAAAGACATGGAAGAACACAATAACAATATGAATTTCAACCAGAAATGGGAGGGATAGGCTTACCATAAAACTTGTTGTAAAACAAGGGATAAATTTACTGAAGCACCACTTCACTAAGCAAGGTGAAATTACTGAAGCACCACTTCACTAAGCAAGGTGAAGTTACTGAAGCATCACTTCACTAAGCAAGGTGGTTACTGAAGCACCACTTCACTAAGCAAGGTAAAGTTACTGAAGCACCACTTCACTAAGCAAGGTGAAGTTACTGAAGTACCACTTCACTAAGCAAGGTGAAGTTAACTGAAGCACCACTTCATTAAGCAAGGTGAAGTTACTGAAGCATCACTTCACTAAGCAAGGTGAAGTTACTGAAGCACCACTTCACTAAGCAAGGTGAAGTTACTGAAGCACCACTTCACTAAGCAAGGTGAAGTTACTGAAGCACCACTTCACTAAGCAAGGTAAAGTTACTGAAGCACCACTTCACTAAGCAAGGTGAAGTTACTGAAGCACCACTTCACTAAGCAAGGTAAAGTTACTGAAGCACCACTTCACTGAGCAAGGTGAAGTTACTGAAGCACCACTTCATTAAGCAAGGTAAAGGGTGCAGAAATCATTCACAAACAATGAAAAGAAACACAGATGTACAAATTATAAACAAGGATTAGCAAAAACAAATAAATCACACCAAAAATAGCATGTTTGGCCAAAAATAAATTAACAACTACAAAGATGAAAATTGTCCAGCATCAAGACAAAGCAAGAAAAAACAGGAAGACTATGACTAATGAATCAGACTCAGACCATGTTATTTTTAGGTCCTTCAATTAGTACTTAGCAATTGGAAGGGCGAATATGAAGTCTGGACTTGCATCTTGGTAAGCAATGCAGTAAGTGCAGGAAATGTTATTCCTGCTAATAAAATACAAGTCAAAATGTCTTATGTAAACTGCATTCTTTTAAAAATTCAAAGTTTTACTTTGGTGGCATATCATTTAAAGTTTCTTAATTGAGTTCACACAGGGTGGAAGTAGATACACTTGACAGGAATAATGTGTTTGCCTGTCAGTGGTAACTGTCAAGGAATGTCTTTTCTTTATGCAAGACACCATTACTCCTCATCTGTGATTTGTTCTACATGACAGATACCAGTCTTCAATGATTGCCATGGCATTCTTATCAACTAGTTCACATTTCATTAGTCATATTGTGTTGAGTATATATAACATGCCAAGTTATGTAATATCTGGGATCACTATCCAACATCTTCAATTCAGAAAAGAATAACTGTTGTGTAGTTCTGGCTGCTCTAGCTCTACTTCCATTACTGCCAATGTGATCATGCAGCCAAAATTACAGAATACTTTTCTTGATTCTTTGAGTAAATTATATTTCTGTTAGACATGGGACATAGATAAGTTGCAAAATTAAATTTTTGCAAAGTTCTCAATGTGTAAAGGCAATTTAAAAGATGATGAAATTTGTTTTTCTGAGATCTTTTAAAGTAGTTTCAAAGGCAGCCTGATATTCCAAGTACATAAAGCAAGATGTTCCATGGTACATGTAACTAGATTGCCTAATAATGGCAAGTGGTGATTACTGACTGTGGCAGACCATAACTAGATGGCTTAAAGCTAAGTTGTGATTACTGACTGTGGCAGACCAAAACTTGATTGCTTAATAATGCTAAGTTGTGATTACTGACTGCAGACCAAAACTTGATTGCTTAATAATGGTAAGTTGTGATTACTGACTGTGGCAGACCAAAACTTGATTGCTTAATAATGCTAAGTTGTGATTACTGACAGTGGCAGACCAAAACTTGATTGCTTAATAATGCTAAGTTGTGATTACTGACTGTGGCAGACCAAAACTTGATTGCTTAATAATGCTAAGTTGTGATTACTGACTGTGGCAGACCATAACTAGATGGTTTAATAATAATGGTAAGTTGCGATTACTGACTATGGACCATGACTGGATTGCTTAAGAATAATATGCTGTGATTACTATGGCATAACTAGAGAATCTAGATGAACACAATGCTTTACCTTGTATTTTCTCTGGGTTGTCCAGTGGCTTGTTGGATGCCCAGTATATCTGGAATGGCACCTTCATGTCACTTGTATTACCCAAATAAGAAAACTGAAATTGAAGATTATGCAATTTCAACAATTTGTTTTGTTTGTTTTATTAGAATATGTTTTTGTGTTTAGCACACTTTAAATCCAAATGCTTCTTTGTTTCTCATTTTTCAGATCAAACTTATTTCAACCTTATTATTCTGTACAGCCTTGAGATTCATTATGTACATGTTGCATGTCTGTCAGTCTAATTTCTTATTGTAGACCTAAAAGTTAGATTGGTGTAGACTCAATATGAAATGTTCAATACATGATCAATTGGTAATGGATTAATTGGTAATGGATTAATTGGAAATGGATTAATTGGTAATGGATCAATTGGTAATGGATTAATTGGTAATGGATTAATTGGTAATGGATCAATTGGAAATGGATTAATTGGTAATGGATCAATTGGTAGTGGATCAATTGGTAATGGATTAATTGGTAATGGATCAATTGGTAATGGATTAATTGGTAATGGATCAATTGGTAATGGATCAATTGGTAATGGATCAATTGGTAATGGATCAATTGGTAATGGACTAATTGGTAATGGATCAATTGGTAATGGATCAATTGGTAATGGATTAATTGGTAATGGATCAATTGGTAATGGATCAATTGGTAATGGATCAATTGGTAATGGATTAATTGGTAATGGATTAATTGGTAATGGATCAATTGGTAATGGATTAATTGGTAATGGATCAATTGGTAATGGATCAATTGGTAATGGATCAATTGGTAATGGATCAATTGGTAATGGATCAATTGGTAATGGATCAATTGGAAATGGATTAATTGGAAATGGACCTACTGACTACAGTTTGTTCAAAAAAGGAAATTAATTCTCAAAATCAAAAGGCCTACATGTAATGGGCAATCACCTACCAAATGGTATCAATCACCTACCAAATGGTATCATTTACCTACCAAAAATGGCATCAATTACCTACCAAATGGTATCAATTACCTACCTAATGGTATTGATTACCTACCTAATGGTATCAATTACCTACCAAATGGTATCAATCACCTACCAAATGGTATCAATTACCTACCAAATGGTATTAATTACCTACCAAATGGTATCAATTATGTGCTTATGCAAAGCCTACATGCAATGGGCAATCACCCAACAAATGGCATCATTGATGTGCAAATATGCAAAGGCATTCATGTGATGGGCAATTCAACAACCAAATGGCATTCATTTATGTGTAAATGCAAAGGCATTCATGTGATGGGCAACTCATCTACTAAACAGAATTTAATAATGTGTAAATGATAAGGTAAACATGCAATGGACTGGCATCATGTATGTACAGAGGCTGTAGAGCAATAGTTTGTTACAAGATGTATCAAGATTGAGATATGGAACCTGTCCATAAAGAACAGTACTTTAAGTCCTTTTGTTCTATCATTATCATTAATCTTGAAATAAAGACACACATTCATAAAGAACATGTTTTTATTTTAATTATAATATCAGTGTCAACAATGATATAAATATACCTGTTCAGTCCAAAAAGGATAATATTTTTATTTCTTCTTTTCATTTCGTTACAGCTAGCGACCTCTATATGAAGGTCACCTTCAATAAAGGACATTGTCCTTTACTTAATTTTGTAAACCTTGATATAAAGGATTGTATTCTAAGTCACTTCTTAATTTCTTTATCAAACCATATATGAAGGCTACCTGTGAACATAAGAAAAGTTTGTTTTCCTATGACTACATTTCACTGAATTTGTTTTGTGTTATTTTACATTTAACTAAATAAGATATCATCTGTAAATAAAGTCTTGCCTCTGCATCTGAGCTGCTGTAGCTATGTGGTTAGAAACCTGGACTCATGAACTCAACAGTGTAGAGCTTCAATCATGAACAAACCAATCCTGGATGACAGCAAAAGTGTGTGTCTGGCCAGTGTACATAACCCCCAATGCCTCACCATGATATAATATTGTACAGTGTACTTAACCCCCAATGCCTCACCATGATATAATATTGTACAGTGTACTTAACCCCCAATGCCTCACCATGATATAATATTGTACAGTGTACTTACCCCCCAATGCCTCACCATGATATAATATTGTACAGGGTACTTAATGCCAAATGCCTCACCATGATATAATATTGTACAGTGTACTTAACCCCCAATGCCTCACCATGATATAATATTGTACAGGATACATAACCCCCAATGCCTCACCATGATATAATATTGTAGGTAAAATTGAATCAATCAACTTTCTTGTTCATGTCACAAAAAATAACACTTCTAAGTATTATACTTACATGTACGAGTTCACATTCAATGATGCTTTCTCCATTAGGAAGTCTGGTTACCTTGGCATTGACCTGTTTGCCATTGTTAAGATTAAAGAAACAGGTGAGCGAGAGTTGAAAATCCTGAAAGAAACACAGAAATAAAGATCAAACTCATATAATAGGTACAAATTAGAAACAACAATGTATAAATTGAAATACACCCATCTCCTCATTATACCGTAATAGTCAATAACAATATACAGGTGGGGGTTGGAGAGAAGACTTTAACTGCTTACCGCTGTACTGAATTAGCAGTAGTCCAAAACTCCATTAACACATGCATGTGTAATGGGGGGATGACAGACAAGGTAGAATCAACAAAACACCATCAAACATATAGTAATGATTTTAAAATCTATTCAAATCAATATATTTTGAATTTCTCTGTGCTTGTTTATTTTTCCCAAAAATAAAATTTTAAAAAACAAAAAAAGGTATAAAAATTTTATTTTGTTGAATGTTTTTCATCACATGTCTAATATATGACAGTTCTATTCAGGTTTGATGTTTTGAGTTTTCATGTAAATTTATTTAGCTAATAAATTTTTAAAAATCTAAAATTTTGCACTGGTAGTGTAGATTGTATTATAAAGGAATGCAAAATAATAAAGAAGGGCTAACCATTTTCTCACACAAGTGTTGTCATAACAGGCACAAAACCAACTTTTTATGCTAATTTTCACAAGAGAAATCTGCTGACAACTGATGTGTAGGCTAGAATGAAAAAGCACTGGCTCTTGGTTAGACAACTTATAAAGGACCTGTGTAATTTATATGGACAATCCCAAATTGGGATAATTTATATGGACAATCCCTGACCTGAGTAATTCATATGGACAATCTCTGAACGAAGTAATTTATATGGACAATCCCAAATTGGAGTAATTTATATGGACAATCCCTGACCGGAGTAATTTATATGGACAATTGCAGACTAGAGTAATTTATACAACAATCCCTGACCTGAGTAATTTATATGGACAATCCCTGACTGGAGTAATTTATATGGACAATCCCAAATTGGAATAATTTATATGGACAATTGCAGACTTGAGTAATTTATATGGACAATCCCTAATTGGAGTAATTTATATGGACAATGCAGACTTGAGTAATTTATATGGACAATCCCGGAGCAGAGTAATTTATATGGACAATTGCAGACTAGAGTAATTTATATGGACAATCCCTGACCTGAGTAATTTATATGGACAATCCCTGACCAGAGTAATTTATATGGACAATCCCTGACCAGAGTAATTTATATGGACAAGCCCTGACCAGAGTAATTTATATGGACAATCCCTGACCTGAATAATTTATTTGGACAAACCCTGACCTGAGTAATTTATATCAACAATCCCAAATTGGAGTAATTTATATGGACAATTGCAGACTTGAATAATTTATATGGACAATCCCTGACCTGTTATTTATGTGGACAATCCCTGACCTGAGTAATTTATATGGACAATCCCTTACCTGAGTAATTTATATCAACTATCCCTGTGAGAAAACATACATGTACAATATAGTTGAGGTTTAACCTATTTATAATTCTCTGTAAATATGTAAAGGGTTGATGGTCACAAGGGAGATAATTTTGTATACTAACCATATATTTATTTTAATAGTAGCATTACTATTATTACTATATCATTGTTTTCCATGTTGGTTTCTTTATGATTGGCACCCTGCTGAACACTGAAACTATTTTATAGATAAAACTAACAGATTACAATTATATATGCCAACCCCTGGCAGGGAAAAAGTATAATCCAAATGGACAAAAAGAGCAATCTGAGCAGAAAAAGAGTAATCCAAATGGACAAAGAGTAATCTGAGCAGAAAAAGAGTAATCAAAATGGACAAAAAGAGTAATCTGAGCTGAAAAAGTGTAATCCAAATGGACAAAAAGAGTATTCTGAGTAGAAAAAGAGTAATCCAAATGGACAAAAAGAGTAATCTGAGCAGAAAAAGAGTAATCCAAATGGACAAAAAGAGTAATCTATGTAGAAAAAGAGTAATCCAAATGGACAAAGAGTAATGAGTAGAAAAAGAGTAATCCAAATGGACAAAAAGAGTAATCTGAGCTGAAAAAGAGTAATCCAAATGGACAAAAAGAGTAATCTGAGTAGAAAAAGAGTAATCCAAATGGACAAAAAGAGTAATCTGAGTAGAAAAAGAGTAATCCAAATGGACAAAGAGTAATCTGAGTAGAAAAAGAATAATCCAAATGGACAAAAAGAGTAATCTGAGCTGAAAAAGAGTAATCCAAATGGACAAAAAGAGTAATCTGAGCAGAAAAGAAAAAGAGTAATCCAAATGGACAAAAAGAGTAATCGGAGCAGAAAGAGTAATCCACATATAACATAATAAAATTCAATGAGCTTATGTACAAAATGATTTATTTATCCCTTTAGTCTTTTAACATCAATAACTGCTTTAAGTTTTCATATGTAGCACTTAAAGCTTTAAAAAGCAACATTCTCTCATACTGCATTTCAAATCATGTGGCTTACTGAATCTGGATCAGAATTCAGTTTTATTTTTGTTACTGAAGAATCTCTCACAGTCAGTATTAAAATGCTAAATATTCCTTTCATAACCTGCCAAATAAGAGAAAAATTTATATCTGATAATTATTGGGTCTTTTAGCTGGGAAATAAGGTGTCACTGCAGATCAACTCTGTCCGCAGGAAGTACATTGTCAGGAAGAATGCCAACTTGATACTTCTGAAGGTCTTCTAATTTATCGGCAGCCATTCCTACAGCAAGGTGCATCAAATGACAGGAACAACCTGATATGTACACTGATGGAGACATTTTTTAAAATACAGAATGCAACTCCTTTAAAAATTCCAATCATCACTGATACTTCATCAGCTAAACCCCTATAAAATTCTGGCAACTTATGTCTTTTCAAAGCATTATCATGCAAATCAAAAATGTTTTCTCCAGTGGAATCTACTGTTAATTCTGGTAATGAAAGAAGCACTCTTACTTTGCTTTTTTTGTTGTCAGAGTCTCTTAAAAAGACTGAGTAAAAATTTATCTCATAATCACTACTTCTCTGTGGCAATATCAAATGGCCCAATTTTCATCACCGTTGGCAATATTTAAGTGATTCAACATCTTATAAATACCTAGCAATATTACATTTGCTTCTAGCACATGCATATTTATGGCAATTTTAATATCGGGACACATCCATTTGATCAAAGTACCAACAAATTCATGTTCGTGTTCTATTAGGAACTCGGAAAATAATGCCTCTAAATTTATAAAATTTGTGTCCACAATTGAGTTCTGCTGTAAAAAAGAGGTTACCTTAGTTTTGGAGTTAGGAAAACCAGTTAATTCAAGGTTTCTTTGTTTTACTACCAAGACCAATATTAAAATCCTTTACACACAGACTACAATGGGCGTGAAGCTGCATTAGAATGGAATGCTGTATTATGTAATTCATGTATCCATCTATGAATTTATTTTGTTGTTGTTGTTGTTGTTGTTGTAGGGTTTAATGCCATTTTTCAGCACAAGATAGGCTATACATGGCAGCCAGTATTAATGGTGGAGGAAGAACCCTGGAAAACCCCGGGAAGAACTACCAATCCAGGAGAAGCTACAGGCAGGCTTTCTCACTTATCCACATCTGCACTCGAACTCATGCAGACAGAAGTGAGATGGCAGTGATCTGTAACGGTCAGTGCTTTAGACCACTCTGGGCCCCTGAATTTATTTTTCTTTTTTCTTTTTGTCTTTCTATAATCCATCTGTGAAATTATTTGAAAAACATTTCTGATCCTAACACACGCATCGACTAGAATAAATCTGGATTGACTTTATACCTACAGACTGGTTCTGTACCATGTATGAAATACAACAATGAATCTGTGAGATGGATTACAAATTGGCAAACCAGTCTGTTCACTCCTAAGCAAGCCACACAGCTGCCATAAACAGAAACCTAGGTCAAGTAGAATCCAGCATGTTCTTGGAATAAGTGGAGCTGCTATAAATAGAACATAACACTGTTAGGAAAGTGCATTCTAGTCTACAATGTACTCATATCTCGATGTTAGTTAGAAGCCGTCTTTTCTTGAATGCAGTCTATGAGATTATTGGGATGTTAATAAAATAAGAAAACAATTTATTAACTTTTTTAGCGGGCTATACCAAAAAAACATAATCCGGATAAGTTTACACTTAAGGTGTAATTTAGTGAAGAAAAGCGTAATGATTACGACAAAATGGAATGAAAATGCACTGTCTCACCTGTAGGTTTAACGCTGACACCAGGATTTTCTTGTCTGTCTCAGATGGAACAAATATCTCTATCTCATTGGATTGGATGCGAGGACACAACTGAGGCCCTTCATTGTGGTTAGAAAGAACTGGAGGCTTCACCTGAAATGGAATAAATAAGTTTTAATTTAAAAAACTTAAAATCAAATTACCTACAAATAGCAACAAATCTCAATTAAAATCAGATTTTTAAAAGCTAGATTATTCATTTTTGTGAAATAATTTATATTTGTGGAATCAACTTATAGTTTGGGAAGGGGGTCCTATTATTTTCACAAAGTATTCATTATTATTCATTAGGTCTTTAAATGTGTAGTTTGTTAATGCAGTAAAATTCACAAAAATTGATAAGCGTAAAATTCTTAGTAATTGAATAATATGTTTGCTGAAAAAACATTATTTTGTGGGAAATGACTTGACAATAAATCTATAAAAGTCTCAATTCAATCAAAAATACTTTTATATGCAGCAATATGTTATTCTGACAAAATGGGACCAAATAGGACTGGATGGTACACTGGTATTAAGTCCTAACTTGGGTCAAAGATTGGACTGGGGAAAAATGACATCAACTAGGAAGGTTGTCTGATTTACATTTCTTCTTTTGAACAGCAGATAGGACTAAACTAAACTTTGGGGGTTTTAATGTACTACAATAAATCTGGCATGACAAGTATATTATGGACTTGGTTCTACAGCTAAAACCTACATGGATCAATAATACAGACTTATTCTACAGCTAAAATCAACATGGATCAATAATACTGTGAAGACACTATTTTTCTCAAGTGCTAAAATGAATATCCAAATAAGAATACTTATTGGCAAATATTCAATCAAAAATTTATCTTAAAATATTCAATGTATCCTTTATTTATAAATGTGTCTCCTTTTAATGTGCATTGCAACTTGCTCAAACTCAAGTCACCCCATGTGATATGCAGTGAAGATTAGTGACTACACTATGCACTGTGTTCCTGTAAAGCTAGCTACCAGATGGTTGCCATGGGTAACCAATTGGTGCTGTACATAAACACCTTGAATTGTTAGGGCAGAAAATCTTTGTGATAACTGCCTTACATAACCAATGACACATTATTGCCACCACTAGTACTAACATCTAGGCAGAAAATCAGAAATTTGTTAATTGTTTGAAATGTTAAAAGTTCACTTCAGTTCACAAGGAATGTACTGCTATGGTTCTGTGTTTCTTCTTATCATATGAAAATAAAAAAGTTTTCAATTTTTCACTTGGTTTTGATAAACATGGAATATATCCAGAATGAATTCATTTGATGTGTTATTAATGTTGTTGTGTTCTTTATAATTCCCATGAAGATCACTGAAGTAATTTAAAGATCATATTCTGACATTTATTACTAGTTTTACTTAAAACAGTATCAATACAAATAAGTATAGAATCAAAAGTCAAGTATAAAAATAAGTATAGAATCAAAAGTGTAATGGTTGAACAAACTTTCTGAATTTTAAAGTGCTGACTCAGAAAGGTCACCAGATCTGACCCATTTTTCAAAATACTTCCCAACCCTGAGTCCCCGAGTTCGAACATTTCTGATCAGCTGTCACTGGGACGTTACATCAAAAATAAAGTGAATAGCTAAGTTTTAAAAAACATTCATCTAAAAAATTTATGGAAATAAACTTTTATGGAGACAGAAAAGCACCATTTTTATTGGTGTACAAATTCGGTGGATTTCATGGCTGCTACAAGTCACAAATTTAAAGACCTAATGAACAATAATCTTTCAATGAATGTAATAGACCCCCTCTTTAATCTAACCTGAGGTTTTAACAAAAACACAAATATTCTTAAAATCTTGAAAACTGATGCTCATGAAAATAAACAAATTCCCGGTATTCTGAAATCAAATTAATCAATCTAAAGTATAAAAGACAATTCAACATAACTGTGCCATCAATCTGATACAGTATATTATATTCATGGAAAGATCCTTTTTATCAGGTGTATTTATATTTTATGGAAAGATTATTGTTCATTTATTCATGGAAAGATTACTGTACACCAGGTCTATAGAATTCATGGAAAGATTACTGTACACCAGGTCTATAGTATTCATGGAAAGATTACTGTATACCAGGTCTATAGTATTCATGGAAAGATTACTGTACACCAGGTCAATAGTATTCATAGAAAGATTACTGTACACCAGGTCTATATTATTCATTAAAAGATTACTGTATACCAGGTCTATAATATTCATAGAAAGATTACTGTACACCAGGTCTATAATATTCATGGAAAGATTACTGTATACCAGGTCTATAGTATTCATAGAAAGATTACTATATACCAGGTCTATAGTATTCATAGAAAGATTACTGTATACCAGGTCTATAGTATTCATAGAAAGATTACTGTATACCAGGTCTATAGTATTCATAGAAAGATTACTATATACCAGGTCTATAGTATTCATGGAAAAATTACTGTATACCACATCTATAGTATTCATAGAAAGATTACTATATACCAGGTCTATAGTATTCATGGAAAGATTATTGTTTTATTCATCAGGCTTATTCTATTTCACAGAAAGATTATTGTTCACCAGGTCTATTGTATTTCATGGAAAGATAATTGCAAGATTGTCTTAAAACAATATTGGATGACTTACATTTTTCCCCAAGACCAGCCTGTTGTCTGGACAGCCACTGGTGTCAAAGGTGCACATGTGGTTGTTGATGCACCAAGTGCAAGGGAAATCACTCAGTGTGCAGCTTGTGCATCTGGGAAAAAGGAGGAAAAAATAATAATTTGCAATATAATTGTCCCACTTATGCTAATGACTTCCATGAGTGAAATGGAAAAGAACCGTTGTTTTGTAAGGTATGGTAAACATTACAATTGTCCCTAATGTGATGTATTTAGACACTTCTTTCTGGAGCTCAATATGTTTTGTAAAATGAAAATTCCTAAGAAGAAAAAAAAATTGAAGTAAATTACACCTACTACATAAATAACTGGGTTTTGATTAATTTCATTCATGCTTGTATTATACAGTAAAAAAATTATATTAGCCAACATATAAACCTTTGTCAAGCCAATAGCCTGCATAAATGTCAAGTATTAACCAATACATAAACCAATGAACAAGAAAATGGCCAGTCTGACTGTCAAGTATTACTTAATAAACCACTGTACAACCAGTGGCATGTATGAATATCAAGTATTGCCCAATATACAACACACACACACACACATACATGCAGAGTGAAGTTTCTTTTTCCTGGTAAATGCAGTACTCCTTACTACTAACTATAACTGTGTCAACGGGAGCCATGGAGTGTACAATGTTATTAAGAGACACCTTAGAATGTAGTATATGATACAGTACTCCCTACGGATTATAATATTTTCAATGGTAGCCATGGAGTGTACAATGTTATTAAAAGACACCTTAGAATGTAGTATATAACACAGTACTCCCTACGGATTACAACATTGTCAATGGTAGCCATGGAGTGTACAATGTTATTAAGAGACACCTTAGAATGTAGTATATGATACAGTACTCCCTACGGATTATAACATTGTCAATGGGAGCCATGGAGTGTACAACTGAAGAAGAAAAACATCATTATAACACTATCCAAGAAGCCATGATATATACCGCCTTAGAGCAAATCTGTCTTTGGACAAGAACATCATTATAACACTATCCAAAGAAGCCATGATATATACCGCCTTAGAGCAAATCTGTCTTTGAACAAGAACATCATTATAACACTATCCAAAGAAGCCATGACATATACCACCTTATGTAAATCTGTCTTTGAACAAGAACATCATTATAACACTATCCAAAGAAGCCATGACATATAACACCTTAGAGTAAATCTGTCTTTTAACAAGAACATCATTATAACACTATCCAAAGAAGCCATGACATATACAGCCTTAGAGTAAATCTGTCTTTGAACAAGAACATCATTAACATCATTATAACACTATCTAAGGAAGCCATGATATATACCGCCTTAGATTAAATTTGTCTTTGAACAAGAACATCATTATAACACTATCCAAAGAAACCATGGCATATAACACCTTAGAGTAAATCTGTCTTTGGACAAGAACATCATTATAACACTATCCAAAGAAGCCATGACATATAACACCTTAGAACAAATCTGTCTTTGAACAAGATCATTATAACACTGTACAAAAAAGCCATTATGTATACCACCTTAGAATAAATCTGTCTTTGAACAAGAACATCATTATAACACTATCCAAAGAAGCCATGACATATACAGCCTTAGAGTAAATCTGTCTTTTAACAAGAACATCAATATAACACTTTCCAAAGAAGCCACGACGTATACCACCTTATGTAAATCTGTCTTTGAACAAGAACATCATTATAACACTATCCAAAGAAGCCATGACATATACCACCTTACAGTAAATCTGTCTTTGAACTAGATTATCATTATAACATTATACAAAGAAGCCATGACATATACCACTTTAGAGTAAATCTGTCTTTTTGAAGAACATCATTATAACATTATCCAAAGAAGCCACGACATATTCCAACTTAGAGTAAATCTGTCTTTGAACAAGAACATCATTATAACACTATCCAAAGAAGCCACGACATATAACACCTTAGAGTAAATCTGTCTTTGAACAAGAACATCATTATAACACTATCCAAAGAAGCCATGGCATATACCACCTTAGAAAAAATCTATCTTTTTGAAGAACATCATTATAACATTATCCAAAGAAGCCATGACATATACCACTTTAGAGTAAATCTCTTTTTGAAGAACTTCATTATAACACAATCCAAAGAAGCCATGACATATACCACTTTAGAGTAAATCTGTCTTTTTGAAGAACATCATTATAACACTATCCAAAGAAGCCATGACATATACCGCCTCAGAGTAAATCTGTCTTTAAACTAGAACATCATTATAACACTATACAAAGAAGCCATGACATATACCACTTTAGAGTAAATGTCTTTGAACTAAAACATCATTATAACACTATACAAAGAAGCCATGACATATAACACCTTAGAGTAAATCTGTCTTTTTAAAGAACATCATTATAACACTATACAAAGAAGCCATGACATATACCACCTTAGAGTAAATCTGTCTTTTTGAAGAACATCATAAACAAGTACATTACAGCAAGAGGGTTATATGTTAATTGTCCTTCCAATGATAAACTACTAAAATTTGTTGTTTGTAAAAGTATCACTTATCAAATTGTTTTTCATCTGAGGTAAATGTAGAAAGAGTTTGAATTCTACATCAATACTGGAAATTTAAAACCAATTAAAATTGTTTCACAAAATGTGATAAAATCTGACATATATTACCATATCATACCCTAAAAAACCCCGGATAAGTGGATTTAAAAAAAATTCTGTTTTTTTTTTAAAGATTCATTACACAAATTTAATGATGAATTCACTATCAGTCCGATATCTTTTTTATGTCTTAATAGCTGCATTCAACAAGTTTAACGATTATCAATACAATATCTTGGTATCATTAATTAAACTTGAGATCTTAAGTGATTCTATTTCTGTGCTGCTTCCTTCTAAAATAAAATATACAAACTACTGAAACTGCAATCAATTTACAAAAACAGACATTACAGGCCTTGAAGACTGTGTGCTATACAATACTACCAACTGATCAACAGCCATTACAGGCCTTGAAGACTGTGTGCTATACTATACTACTGATTGATGTAACAGCCATTACAGGCCTTGAAGACTGTGTGCTATACTATACTACTGATTGATGTAACAGCCATTACAGGCCTTGAAGACTGTGTGCTATACTATACTACTGATTGATGTAACAGCCATTACAGGCCTTGAAGACTGTGTGCTATACTATACTACTGATTGATGTAACAGCCATTACAGGCCTTGAAGACTGTGCTATACAATACTACCAAATGATGTAACAGCCATTACAGGCATCAAAGATTCTGTGATACAATACTACCGATTGATGTAACAGCCATTACAGGCCTTGAAGATTTGGTGCTATACAATACTACCGATTGATATAATAGCCACTACAGGCCTTGAAGATTCTGTGCTATACAATACTATCGATTGATGTAACAGCCATTACAGGCCTTGAAGATTCTGTGCTATACAATATTACTGAATTATGTAACAGCCATTACAGGCATAGAAGAGTCTCTGTTAAACAATACTATTGATTAATGGAATGGGCATTAATGGCCTCTAAGTTTCTGTTATACAATACAACGTAAAGAAAGAACAGCCAATAAAGGCCTCTGAAATTCTGTCCTAGAATGAAAGCAAAATTAAATCCTGAAAAGGAAGAATATTTTTGGAATCCCTAAATAAAATGTCTTGATTTTATTTTAATACTTTTAATCAGTCTAATAAATTAAATTTATAAACAAATGAACATTGTCAAACTTTGCCTAAGAATTACATACTCAAATACTTAGACAATAAACTGCCAAAGGGGAAAAAAAACCCATGGTGTTTTAATACAATTCACTAACATCACTGCTTGACAGCTAATGTTGGAAGTCATATGAAAACTAGCAAAAAAAAAGGTTACTTCATGTTTTAATTATTTTTTACAACAAAGAGGCTGAAAATAGCTGGAATGCCCAGTGATCACATTGCTGTTAGACAGGAAATTAACATTATGTGGATTTGTTAGTGATTACTGGGTAGAACTTTAAAATGATGGAGTTTTCATTATGTTGCTATGGCAAACCTATTTTAAGGCAAAATTACCCAAGTTGCAAGTAGTATTAAGGTATGGTTAGCAACCAATTTGACAAAAAACTGATCAAGAATAAAGGATACATGCACATGTTTAATACTAGATCTAGAGCAGTCAATAAGAAACTTCGGAGATTCCTTTTTGATGTCACAACTAAGCATCTTCAGAGTTCTGGTTGGCAGAACTACCATGTCAACGAAGGAAGATGATCTATATATTGGAATAGGCCATCAAGTAGATAGTGCTAATTGTATAGCTGGTACTAATGTTTTTATGTTTGGTATATAATTTAAATCATATATATTGATGTTCCGTTACATTACTAATTTTCCTTTTATATATATATATATATATATATATATATATATATATATATATATATATATATATATATAACATGGCTTTCACAGTTTTGGTATCAAGCAATTTGATATACCATTGTATAATATTGACATATCAAATTATGATCCAATACACATATATAAATATTGGAACTGCATGCTGTTAATATTAAACCTATAAATTAATGATTTTTTTCCTCTCATTAATCATTAGTATCAATTATCCCCATTTTCTAAATGAATTTAATGAAAAACTATTTTGTTGCAATCCTTTCTGCTTTTCATTCAAAGGGCAAATAGGTAAATTAAGATGTGGTATAAATAAAATATTTTTATAAAATATGAATGCTGTATCAATGATATGCCACTTGCATAAATTTTCATCAGATGGAAACTTGGCAAACCTCGTTTCCTTAGTATGTAATAGCTATGGACAATTATCATCATCATCATCAACTCAGGATGCAAAAAAAGGAGATACACGTTGTCAGATTTATCATTGAACTTTACATTTCCTTTGTTGTAAAAGATTATGTGCATAAACAGCTGAAGAGAGAATTATTTAATGTTGTTTTACTCATTATCAACGACAAAACGATACAACTTATCGTGGTTCCATTGTGAAGACTTTTATTCAATCTGGGTTGGTGTATTGGCTTTGAAGTGCTTTAATTGTATGTCTTTGTATAAAAACCTATCTTGATCAATGATTACTGCAAATTTCACTGTTAACAGTGATACATATTCTGATAAACAAGCGTATTCAATTTAAATGTAGAGTAAGCCTATTGTCTTTATGCCAACCATACTGGGGACCCCCTCCATGCGATCAAGACCCTATGACATGGCAAAGTTCTGGTGCTGTACAATACTACCGACTGATGTAACAGCCATTACAGGCCTTGAAGACTGTGTGCTATACAATACTACCAAATGATGTAACAGCCATTACAGGCCTTGAAGACTGTGTGCTATACAATACTACTGACTGATATAACAGCATTACAGGCCTTGAAGACTGTGTGCTATACAATACTACTGACTGATATAACAGCATTACAGGCTTTGAAGACTGTGTGCTATACAATACTACCAAATGATGTAACAGCCATTACAGGCCTTGAAGACTGCGTGCTATATAATACTACCAACAGCTGTAACAGCCATTACAGGCCTCAAAGACTGTGTGCTCTACAATAATACTGACTGATGTAACAGCCATTACAGGCCTCGAAGACTGTGTGCTGTACAATACTACCAACTGATGTAACAGCCATTACAGGCCTCGAAGACTGTGCTATACTATACTACTGACTGATATAACAGTCATTACAGGCCTTGAAGACTGTGTGCTATACAATACTACCAAATGATGTAACAGCCATTACAGGCCTTGAAGATTGTGTGCTGTACAATACTACCAACTAATGTAACAGCCATTACAGGCCTTGAAGACTGTGTGCTATAAAATACTACCAACAGATGTAACAGCCATTACAAGCCTCAAAGACTGTGTGCTATACAATACTACTGACTGATGTAACAGCCATTACAGGCCTCAAAGACTGTGTGCTGTACAATACTACCGACAGCTGTAACAGCCATTACAGGCTTCAAAGATCCTGTGCTATATACAATACTAACAAAAAAATTTAACAGCCAATAAAGGATTCTAAAATTCTGTCCTACAATGAAATAAATATTAAATCTAGAAATAGAAGAATATTTTTGACTACCTAACTAAAATGTCTTATTTTATTTTAATAGTTTTAGTATTTAATTTCTTACATATTCAATATTTCTACAATAATTCTTTTTGTAGGTTACAGTATTTTTGAACTTACAATCAAAATAATAATTATATTTACAAAATAAATGAACACTGTCAAACTCTACCTAAGAATTTCATATTCAAATGTTTAGACAATAAACCATCACATGGAAAAAACAACAGTGTTGTATTACAATTCAATCACCTCACTATTTGACAGCGAATCTTGGAAGTCACAGGAAAATTACAGAAAAATTAGGTCTCCCCATGTTTTAAATTTTTTTTAATCACAAAGTGTCTGAAAATAGCTGGAAAGTCCAGTGATTATATTACCTTTAGACAGGAAATTGCCAGTACATGGATCTGTAAGCAATTTACTGGGCAGAACTTTAAAATGATTGGGTTTTCATTATGTTGCCATGGTAAACCTATTTTAAGGCAAAATTACCTGAGATGCAAGAAGTATTAAGGTATGGTTAACAACCAATTTGACAAAAAAAAACCCCAACTGATCAATGCATCAATGATAAGCTTATGCATGTAACAAGGACTCTGACTGATAGTAAATGATCACAATGCCATCTAGTTTATTTAACTTCTCTTTATTTATTACTTAAAAACAATTGAAAGGGAAAATTTGCAGAGGATGATATCAAATCAAATTCCTGAGAGTGAGGTATAGACCCCATTTTTCAAATTCCTATGTATGGCAGTGAGGTAATGATTCCATTGTTTGACAGTAAGGTTAACACCACATTTTTCAAATTTGGTTGTACGACAGTGAGGTTAACACCACATTTTTTTAAATTCTTATGTATGGCAGTGAGGTTCAGCTCACAATTTTCAATATCCTTTGATGGAAAAAAAAATTGCACAAAGTGCAACTTCTTTGCTCACCTTGCCAAATCAAACAACTCAAGACACATTATTTTAATTGCTTTCCTCTGTGTATGATGCATTTGGCAATGACTATGTTTAGACCTATTAAGCTGAACTTTCTTTCTGACCAGGAATCAATATATCATGGAACAATCAGATTTCAACATATTTTCAAGCACTTGGAATAAAACAGTTAATAAATATTAACAGATCAATACACTGGTAATATTCTCAGCCACATAACATCTTATCACAGAGAAAACTCTGTAGCTCATGCTACAAATGAAAAGGAAACCATTTGCATACTGTGACGATCATGTACTTTGTATCTTGAGTTACACATGGAAAGGAAACCATTTTCATGCTGTGATAATCATGTACTTTGTAACTTGAGTTACACATGGAAAGGAAACCATTTTCATGCTGTGATAAGCATGTACTTTGTAACTTACACATAGAAAGGAAACCATTTGCATACTGTGATGATCGTGCACTTTGTAGCTTGAGTTACACATGGAAAGGAAACCATTTGCATGCTGTGATGATCATGCACTTTGTAGCTTGAGTTACACATGGAAAGGAAACCATTTGCATGCTGTGATGATCATGCACTTTGTAGCTTGAGTTACACATTGAAAGGAAACCATTTGAATGCTGTGATAATCGTGCACTTTGTAGCTGAGTTACACATAGAAAGGAAACCATTTGAATGCTGTGATAATCATGCACTTTGTAGCTTGAGTTACACATGGAAAGGAAACCATTTGCATGCTGTGATGATCGTGCACTTTGTAGCTTGAGTTACACATAGAAAGGAAACCATTTGAATGCTATGATCGTGCACTTTGTAGCTTGAGTTACACATAGAAAGGAAACCATTTGAATGCTGTGATAATCATGCACTTTGTAGCTTGAGTTACACATAGAAAGGAAACCATTTTCATACTGTGATAATCATGCAATTTGTATCTTGAGTTACACATGGAAAGGAAACCATTTTCATACTGTGATGATCATGCACTTTGTAGTTTGAGTTACACATGGAAAGGAAACCATTTTCATACTGTGATGATCATGCACTTTGTAGTTTGAGTTACACATGGAAAGGAAACCATTTGCATACTGTGATGATCATGCACTTTGTAGCTTGAGTTACACATAGAAAGGAAACCATTTGCATACTGTGATAATCATGCAATTTGTATCTTGAGTTACACATGGAAAGGAAACCATTTTCATACTGTGATGATCATGCACTTTGTAGTTTGAGTTACACATGGAAAGGAAACCATTTGCATACTGTGATCATCATGCACTTTTTAGCTTGAGTCACACATTGAAAGGAAACCATTTGCATGATGTGATGATCATGCACTTTGGACTAATTCAGGCTGAGCATGTGTGCACATGAGAGCTGCCATTTTTGTTAGTGTTGTCCTTAGATCATTAAGAATTTTCACAAAAACAATATGTGAAGAAATTACAGCCACAGTACATGAAAGCAGAAAAGAGGCATGACAACATTATCTCCAATGTGCAGTTGCAAAGGCAAAAACAACCTCACCTTAAACCTGTCACTCTGCCAAAAGTACATAACATCTGCAGACCACCACCTGCGTTTCCCTTGTAAAGTTTGAATGAGGCTTTCCCAAAATTCATAAAAGTGATTTGATTGGTTGATAAGATGACATGTTTCATTTCCTTGGCTAATTTAGACACATTGTTTGCATTTGGCATCTCTTTATGGTGATGTTCATTTGTTATCCATTAGACTTTTAAAATAATTTTGGCTTCAAGAATGCAGAAAGTATGTCTATATAAATTCTAGGATAGGCAGAGATGTCTTTGTGGCTTTACTTCTGGAATCAGGCCACAATTAATAATTCTGGTTCTGTACCCATAAATGTAGTCCCTGTCTATTTTAGTCAATTTTTCCTGTCTCCGTTTGGTGGTGATACTAGAGTTAGATTTTGGCATTCGTGGTAAGGATTTAAAGGCAATTGTTTATTCTTTAGAATGTGAGCTTATGGTGTGGTTGTCAGTGTGTATTTCAGCGACAGTGCACAGTGAGTAATAAGGTCATGGTGATGATTCGGAAGTTAAATCTGTTTTCCATTGCATGCTGTTTTGTTTACAATCAGCCTCTCAAAAAAAATGCAGGTCAACCCTTGAAAAGAACTTCACCGTAAAGTTATCTTTGAAGGTATTTTAGATTAACATATGATTTGTATTAATTGTCACACAGTGGAAAGTTCAGTACTGAGAAACAAATGTATATAATATATAGTAAAATGAATTGTGTTCTATGGCTTTCTACAAAGTTTGACTGAAGCATGTAACAGGTATCAATAATGTCCTATACCTGACCCCACTGAGTCACACACAAGTCAGGCTCTATGAGACTAGAAAGCCAAGTTGCAAAGAGGCTTGATTTTTAATGTTTCACAATCCTGCTTGCTTTTCAATCATGGTCAATAAAGTGACTTTACTGTCTTTAGTAATCTGAGACAAAAAAAATTATTCATCTTGACTTTGTTATTTTCATTTTTTTTTTCAATTTTAGTCCAGAATAAAAAGTTGCCATTTTGTTATGGCACATAAAAATTCTTTAACCTAGAACCAATTAATTAAGATGAATATTCTGCCCTGATTACAGTTTATTACCCCTGGATGTAAACCATGATACATAATGAAAAGTATGCCATGATGAGATCCAATTATACCACACTAATTATACAACTGTAAGGTCACTAGATCACCTTCAGGATTGGCAGGTACAATGTGGAGTTGATGCTAGTTAAGTTCATGGTTCAATGAACACAGAAAATAAACATACATGCAATAAATAGTCCACCATGAAGAAAGGAGTTGATGTTTGAGCCAACCTTCTTAGCTGTAGCCACTGAAACTTGAAACCATGCACACATGGTAAAATGTTTTCATCAGACTGGTTTAGTGTTTTATATTGACTGATGAGATTCTATGCAGTAGTGGTGATTAACAAGAACAAAAATGATTAAAATTTTCTGTGGGTCTCCTTGGACAGGTTTAACCAGTGTGACACCAAACAATGTATGGTTCCTGTTGCAATTAAGAAACTTTCCAAAGGGAATAAATTTTATCTCTAAGATTAGAAGAGAATTATTCCAACTGCTGCTGCTGATGAGTTCCGCATGCAAGCAGTTCCCATCTCGTAAGATTTTATTAAGTCAATACTGTCAAATACAGATATAAATGATGCAAAGCAGATCCGAGTCATGTTGCCTTCATGTTGCCTTCATCGATAAAAATCCAATGTACAATTCTACAATGAGACATTCCCAAGAATTATTAGGTAATTTTGCAAATATTTTCAAAATTTAAATTCAGAACTTCTACCATGCCATAATTAAGTTCAATCAATTCAACACAAAATTCAATTTGTTATGTAATATTGCACAACTATATGGCAGCACAAGACCCTGATGTGCCATGATACAACAAAAACAATTATGTCACAACACCCAGAAGTGCCATGCCATAACAGTTATATGAAAGCACAAGACACAGATCTGCTATGATATAAAAAACACAAATGAGCACAAGTCCCAGACATATGTGCCACAATAAAACAAACACAATTACATGAAAGCACAAGACCCCAATGTACCTGTGATGTGTCGAATTTTAAAAACTCTTAGAAGCATTGGTTAAATGGTTAAAGGAATTCTATCAAAGTCAACTTAATTACAGTAGAAAGGGCTAGAGATAGTCATATGATTATTTTTATTTCATCTCTGAACGTCAAAGAGAATTCATTCCATGCAACGAAACTTGACCGAGTCATATGCTATGGTACAAAGCTATGACACAAGACCCTATTCCAAAATCAACTGGTTAAAGGGGGAAGCTTGGCAATAATTGATTGTTCAAAGAACGTTAATTACGGCATTATTAGCTGTCTTGACAATCAAAAATTCTACGAACATATTTAGGAAACAGTCTATTATGATTTGTAACTCTGTAAGAAATTAAGTGTTTTGCTTTGAAGAAATTCTTCAGTCTTCAATCTTTCACGAGGAAAGTTAGTTGGACTCTGAATTAGTAGCAAGTACATTTTCGTTATTGAGTAAGGGGCCGGATAGTTGTCTCAGATAGGAGACAGACTATACGTGAGGTGCGTTTGAAAAGAATAAAGAAATGGCAAAAGGAAAACAGCTTTCCTGAACTTTCCCCGAGATTTGTGAACTCTCCTGGTATTCCCTGGAAATCCCTGAACCAATCCCAGGACCAGAGCAAATTCTGAGCCAACGTCTAGGTCCAGACGATTGTTAAATCAGAGTTCGACTGACAAGGGTTTAGGTCCAGACAACTAGACAAAGGTTGGCGGAGCAAGGAAGAATGGAAGACTCGATGTCCGCATAAAATATGTTATGATGTCTCTCATCATTGCACTCAAAAATCACATCTCATAGGCAATGATAGAATTCTGTTGCTGACTAGTAATCGTAACAGTAAAAGAAATTTGTATGTTTTTTTTATCTGAGTACATGTTAGTACATTTTCCTTTTTATGTAACCAAGTAATTGCTTTCTTTTCATTTTAAATTCTGTTGTTAAACTGATTAAATTTTATATTTGTTCACTGAAAGGGGGCTCATTGTGTTTATTTCTTCAATATACTTGTTCAGATCTGCATTCTTCTTTCTATCTATCCACACTGGGTCATTCTTTAGCAGTGAACCATAGTGGAAGAGGTTGGTGTGTTGTGAATGCTGCCAATTTATCACAGTACCATTATATAACATAACTGTATGGAAGTACAGGATCCAGATGTGCCATGACATAATGAACACAGCTGTATGGATGTGCCCTGATATAATGAACACAGATGTATAGAAGTACAAGACCAGATGTGCCATGACATAATGAACACAACTATGTGGAAGTACAAGACACAGATGTGTCATGACATAATGAACACAGCTGTATAGAAGTACAGGACCCAGATGTGCCATGACATAATGAACAAAGCTATGTGGAAGTACAAGACACAGATGTGACATCACATAATGAACACAGCTGTATAGAAGTACAAGACACAGATTTGTCATGACATAATGAACACAGCTGTATAGAAGTGCAAGACACAGATGTGTCATGACATAATGAACACAGCTGTATAGAAGTACAAGACACAGATGTGTCATGACATAATGAACACAGCTGTATAGAAGTACAGGACCCAGATGTGCCATGTCATAATGAACACAGCTGTATGGAAGTACAGGACCCAGATGTGCCATGTCATAATGAACACAGCTGTATGGAAGTACAGGACCCAGATGTGCCATGTCATAATGAACACAGCTGTATGGAAGTACAATACGCAGATGTGTTTGCAGTTGTTAAAAAAAAAGATAAGATAAATACAGTGATGTAATTAATGACTTGACAATTTCATACACAAGAGAAGCAATTAAATGCTGTAACATTTGTAACTCTTGGTTCACATACTCCTTGGAAATTCGTAAATCATTTTCTCAGCACTTATGATTTTTATGCAAATACAAAGGCTATCATATTGTTCACATAACTTCATGCAGCACAGACTCAAAATCTGCTGGCAGATTACAGTATGCAGTATTCACTTGAAATTATATTTAGAACTAAGAACATACCAATTTGCAATGGGCTTATAATATATCTAAACTGTCTCGGATGTAAGTACTAGAATGCACAATGATGAACCAACTCATGAATACATGTATCTACATATGTTCAAAGTTAGAAGAGAGTTACAGGAATGCATGATGGTATTTGATCCTATTCATGAATGCACACATGCATTTCTTAATAATACAGGACACCTCAGTCATGAACCATGCATGTTTACATGCAGACTGTTGTTACATGTAGTTTGCCTGGAGACTTAAATGACTGGATGAAAATCATGGACACCTTGGACTCTAAATTCTAATAGATCCATTGGGATGGGTTTGTGATATTTGGGGTGCAACTGACAGTGGGAATAATATAGAAACATACTGGCAGATTTATCCAAAAATGACAGTCAATGTAGACTTATAGCATATTGCAGTAAATTATACATATGACCTGGAAACTGAACTGCATTTGATATCTTCAAACGTTTCTTTTTTCTGGACTGATATAACACATAAAAAAGAGGAAAAGTGCTGCATGTTGGGCAGCACTGCAACTTGCAAAGTCTCTATGGGTGTGCCTCCAAGATGGTCAAGCTTTTGTTTAGTTTTTTTATATGGCTTTTCAAGAACTGTGCGCATTTTTGCACCCACATGTAAGAAACAGGATATGTCATGCCTCCTAACAAAACAATTACTCAGCTGACCAGGGCTTTAATCAGAAATAGGGTACATGTATTCTTTATTCAGCTGACCAGGGCTTTAATCAGAAATAGGGTACATGTATTCTTTATTCAGCTGACCAGGGCTTTAATCAGAAATAGGGTATATGTATTCTTTATTCAGCTGACCAGGGCTTTAATCAGAAATAGGGTACATGTATTCTTAATTCAGCTGACTAGGGCTTTAATCAGAAAAAGGGTACATGTATTCTTTATTCAGCTGACCAGGGCTTTAATCAGAAATAGGGTACATGTATTCTTTATTCAGCTGACCAGGGCTTTAATCAGAAATAGGGTACATGTATTCTTTATTTAGCTGACCAGGGCTTTAATCAGAAATAGGGTACATGTATTCTTTATTCAGCTGACCAGGGCTTTAATCAGAAATAGGGTACATGTATCCTTAATTCAGCTGACCAGGGCTTTAATCAGAAATAGGGTACATGTATTCTTTATTCAGCTGACCAGGGCTTTAATCAGAAATAGGGTACATGTATTCTTTTTCGAAGATGATCTGGTCAAGAACCAGCTAACAGAAAGCTACTTACGATGTGTGGAGGTTGCAGTCAAAGAAGGTGAAATTGGTAGACACAAATTCTTTCCCACTAACTCGCACAGACAACTGCATCACTATATGATCTGCAAAATAATTAGACAAGATATAAACTGTATTCAAAACAAGGGCAACATAAATTACTATTATCATAAACCTACTTCTAACAAGGCTAACATGGAATTCCCTATCTCACAAGCCTTAATCTAACTAGGGTAACATGGAATATTTTAATTGGTTATTACAAAACTTACTGAACTCATCCAAGATCTTCATCATATAAGCATATATTCCAAGCTTGATAAAATATACTGCCTTCTGATTGGTAATGAGATCAGCCAATCAGATGCAAGATTTAATATGCATGTAAATTGCTCATTATCAAAACTTATCTGAAATCTTAATATAAACAAAAATTCCAAGTTTGAAAACATCGAATCCAAGCGTCCAGAGTGGTAATGAGCTAAGTCAATCGTCCAAGCGTCCAGAGTGGTAATGAGCTAAGTCAATCAAGTGCACTTCATTATTGTGCACAAATCTTGATCACTGTCAAACTTGTCACAGAGTTTGCTGATATAAGTTCACATTCCAAGCTTGTTTAAAATCAGATTAGAATTATGAATTCCAGGGTGGTGACAAGCAACTAATGACAGCAGGACATTGGAAAAATGACATATGCAAATTTTAAGTTCACTTGACCTTGGAGAATAAAATAATTAACTGAATAATTCTTATCTGGAGCACTGTATTATACATCTTTTAAACAATTAACACAAAATCTTAACATTATGGACAATTTGCTACCTCCTGAAAAGTGATACATCTTTCTTGCTAGACCATGTTGAAAATAAGAAAACTTTTTACCATATCAACCTGTGTATAAGGCATATCTATGCTAAGTACCACATCAACCTGTGTGTAAGGCACATTAATGTCAAGTACCACACCAACCTGTGTGTAAGGCACATTAATGCCAAGTACCATAACAACCTGCATATAAAACATATTAATGTCAAGTACCATATCAACCTGTGTATAAGGTATATAGTAACACATCAACCTGTGTATAAAATATATTCATATGTCAAGTACCATATCAACCTGCATATAAGGCACATTCATGTCAAGTATCATATCAACCTGTGTATAAGACATATTCATATGTCAAGCACCATATGAACCTGTGTATAAGGCATATCTATGTCAATTACCATATCAATCTATATAAAATGTATATTCAAATGTTAAGTACTATATTAACCTGTGTATAAAGCATATTAATGTCAAGTACCATATCAATCTGTGTATAACATATATTCATATATCAAGTACCATATCAACCTGTGTGTAAGGCATATCTGTCAATTACCAAATCAAACCTCTGTAAAAGGTATATTCATTTGTCAAGTACCATATCAACCTGCATGTAAAATATATTCATATGTCAAGTACCATATCAACCTGTGTATAAAATATATTCATATATCAAGTACCATATCAACCTGTGTATAAGGCATATTCTTAAGTCAAGTACCATATCAACCTGTGTATAAAGAATATTTATATGTCAAGTACCATATCAACCTGTGTATAAGGCATATCTATGTCAATTACCAAATCAACCTATATAAAATGTATATTCAAATGTCAAGTACTATATTAGCCTGTGTATAAAGCATATTAATGTCAAGTACCATATCAACCTGTGTATAAAGAATATTTATATGTCTAGTACCATATCAACCTGTGTATAAGGCATATCTATGTCAATTACCAAATCAACCTATATAAAATGTATATTCAAATGTCAAGTACTATATTAGCCTGTGTATAAAGCATATTAATGTCAAGTACCATATCAACCTGTGTAAAAGGGATATCTATGCCATGTATCATATCAACCTGTGTATAAGACAGTAGTGTTTACCAATATATCAGTTTATGTGGTTTGGTCATTCATAGTGATGTGAAATGCATATTTTGCTTAAAAACCATGTTGGCTGGTTGCATGCTGCAAGTGGTTGCTCACAGTTAATTTATGAATTATTCATATTAATGGTATTATTATTATTATTTATTTTTATTATTATTATTATTATTATCATTATACAATTAAATTATATTTTCTTATGAAGTGTAAAATAGTCAATATGTGAGCAGCTTTCATTTTCAATAAATGTTTCTGTAATTTTTAAGTCAGAGAATATTCATTAAATGTTTTTGTAATTTCTGAGTCAGAGAATTTTCATTAAATGTTTCTGTGACTTCAGAGTCAGAGAATTTTCATTAAATGTTTCTGTGATTTCCGAGTCAGAGAATATTCATTAAATGTTTCTGTGACTTCCGAGTCAGAGAATTTTCATTAAATGTTTCTGTGATTTCCGAGTCAGAGAATATTCATTAAATGTTTCTGTGATTTCCGAGTCAGAGAATTTTCATTAAATTTTTCTGTGACTTCCGAGTCAGAGAATTTTCATTAAATGTTTCTGTGATTTCTGAGTCAGAGAATTTTCAATAAATGTTTCTGTAATTTCCGAGTCAGAGAATTTTCACTAAATGTTTCTGTTGTTTCTGAGTCAGAGAACACTATTTTCATTAATCTGAAATATGATTTGCTTTCAGAAACAGAAAATTATGTTTGGTTATAAAATTGGCAGGAAATTATACAACAATGAGCCTGAGACTGATTTTCCACAAACAGCCAATCAGACATAAACATTTGAAATTAAATCATTGTGATTGGTCAAGACAAATCTATTTAAGCACTATACCAACCATACAATGTTATAGGAGTGTAGTTTCCTTGATAGATGGCAATAGCATATTCCACTTATAAACCATTTAAAAAAAAAAAACAATGTAGTTTTATGTTCAACCTACAACATCTGATTACCACTGAAGCAAAAAATGTTAAGAAAACGGATGGGCTTTAATTGATGGGCTTTAACTGATGGGCTTTAATTGATGGGCTTTAATTGATGGGCTTTAACTGATAGGCTTTAACTGATGGGCTTTAACTGATGGGCTTTAATTGATGGGCTTTAACTGATGGGCTTTAATTGATGGGCTTTAACTGATGGGCTTTAATTGATGGGTGTTAATGTATCCTACAAGCATTTAGTTTTCAGATGTGAGCAAAGATTTAATCATTGAATAAATTATCAATATCTGCAATTTAATTCCAGAGCTCTGATAATGGCAGAAGTGCATAAAAGTTATACTGGCCTTTATAATTCTCACATTTTTTTCCATCTCTAAATTGCATGATTTATATCAAATAATCTGACAAAATATTTTTTTAATCATCAGAGAAATACTTCAAAGCTGTTTGACAAAAACCTTCCATTTATTTTAATGTCTGTTTCTCAGCAATCAATGCCTTACAATGTTATAATTACTATAATACAAGCCTTCTTACCCTATCAAATAACAGGAAGATCAAAATCTGCTAGAATGAGTTTATGTTTTTCTCCTAAACAGCCATTTCCAGAAAACCTTATCATGGTTTCCATAGTTACAGACAGAAATATGTCAGTTACAATTGTTTTATGCCAATTTTGATTGATGATGTAGTGACAATTGCTCAGATTGTGTTATGTTGTTTTCCAGTAGTAAGTGTACTTCAACTACAGTTCTGGCACTTATTGTGCTTTTAGATGGTTCCTTATATTAAAATTCTGCACACAAAGCCATATGATTGCAGACAATTTTCATACATGAAAAATTATCATAACTGGGCAAATAAAAATCAATAACTCTTTAAATCACAAACATACAACTTGCTCTTTATTTCTCTATGTATTATCATTCCACACAGACAAACTGTATGACTACAACATTATATAACTAATATTAACTTTGTATTATCATTCCACACAGACAAACAGACAAACTGTAAGACTACAACATTATATCACTAATATTAACTTTGTATTATCATTCCACACAAACTGTACGACTACAACATTATATCACTAATATTAACTTTGTATTATCATTCCACACAAACTGTACGACTACAACATTATATCACTAATATTAACTTTGTATTATCATTCCACACAGACAAACTGTATGACTACAACATTATATCACTAATATTAACTTTGTATTATCATTCCACACAAACTGTATGACTACAACATTATATCACTAATATTAATTTTGTATTATCATTCCACACAGACAAACTGTATGACTACAACATTATATCACTATTAACTTTGTATTATCATTCCACACAAACTGTACGCCTACAACATTATATCACAATATTAACTTTGCATTATCATTCCACACAAACTGTACGACTACAACATTATATCACTAATATTAATTTTGTATTATCATTCCACACAGACAAACTGTATGACTACAACATTATATCACAATATTAACTTTGCATTATCATTCCACACAGACAAACTGTACACTATAACATTATATCACTAATATTAACTTTGTATTATCATTCCACACAGACAAACTGTACACTATAACATTATATCACTAATATTAACTTTGTATTATGTACACTATAACATTATATCACTAATATTAACTTTGTATTATCATTCCACACAGACAAACTGTACACTATAACATTATATCACTAATATTAACTTTGTATTATCATTCCACACAGACAAACTGTACACTATAACATTATATCACTAATATTAACTTTGTATTATGTACACTATAACATTATATCACAATATTAACTTTGCATTATCATTCCACACAGACAAACTGTACACTATAACATTATATCACTAATATTAACTTTGTATTATCATTCCACACAGACAAACTGTACACTATAACATTATATCACTAATATTAACTTTGTATTATCATTCCACACAGACAAATTGTACACTATAACATTATATCACTAATATTAACTTTGTATTATGTACACTATAACATTATATCACTAATATTAACTTTGTATTATCATTCCACAAAAACTGTATGACTACAACATTATATCACAATATTAACTTTATCATGCACATCTTCTCAAAGAACACTGACTAATTGGAGCATTTCATTCAAAACACCCTTCCAGTAAAAACATTATACTTTTCAAATTAAAATTTAGAAAATTGACCATGTTAAATCAAATCAAACCATATTCTTCAAAAATATTTAAACTCTACCGAAACAAGCAGCTCAAGTAGACTTGAGATCACTCATATGACATTTGCCTAACCGTCAAATGCTAGTGTAGGTGGTCAAATGTTAGTGTAGGTGGTCAAATGCTAGTGTAGGTGGTCAAATGCTAGTGTAGGTGGTCAAATGCTAGTGTAGGTGGTCGAGAAATCTGGATCAGACATATGCTTACTATAAACAAATTTCAACATTATGTTGCTCAGGTAGGAAATCAGTTGTTTTGACAATTTGATCTTTAATGGATCTGACAAATTTAGATACAGTTGTACCTTATGAAAGACCTGGGTTGTACCTAATGGAAAAACTGGGTTGTACCTAATTAAAGACCTGGGTTGTACCTAATGTAAGACCCAGATACTTTCTGTCAAATCTAGTAATATTTTATTATGCAGTTTTTGAAGAGATATTTTATTTCAGTGGTATAGGTCCAACTGGTTAGCAAGTGCCTTTTTAGGGCACAGGCATGTGAGGCATCTGCCTTGGGCCCCACACAGTAGGGAGGCACAGCAACGGCCCAAAAACAAACCTTCGGTGTCGGTTGTGTTAGCAGTTGGACACACATGCACATAGAAATGCAATGCAATACTCTATATCCAAGACTAAGGCACAATTCTAGTTACTTTCAAGGTTAGAGCTTGTGCCTAGGCACCAAAACGTCTTAAAACAACTCTGTGGATAGCATAAACAAAATGTGAAAGAGTGTAAAGACAGGATGTTTTTGTCTCAAACTGGCTCAAGTTTTAAGAGTGAGTTTTGAGACGTTCTTGAATAGTTTTTCTAATGTTACAATAGCTAACATATTTAACAGTAGATCAGCATCATTTGTGTGTTTGTGTGTGTGATTTAGATTTTTAACATAGCTTTAACAATTACTCAGTCATATTGCTATGATGTCTAGTGTGGCAGTTTATAGTGATGTCTAGCACTGGGGCATCAAGCCACAGACATGTAGCATGATGTCCCACCCAGTCACATTATCCTGAGCCAGTCTGACCAGTCCTAACACTAACCTCTTCATGCAAGGCAGCTGTTAATACCATTTTTTGTAAGTCTCTGATATGACATGGCTGGGGATTAAACCCCCTACCTACCGCATCCGAGGTGGATGCTCTAATCACTGGAATGGTCAGCATTATTTGTATAAATGTGAACATCATCAAGATCTGGATGAATTTCGTACATTTTGTTAAATTCTTCTGAGCAGTAATTTTTTTTAAAGTTTTTAGTAATGATGACCATGTTTAATGATATCATCTGAATCAAAGGCCTTCATACCTGGATGCCTTTTGTCAAACATTATTTTAAATCCTGATTTCAAGCCTTTTAAATATTTTTTATATTTTCAAAAACATATTTTGTGTAGTGGAACTGCATAATCTGTATATATTGAAACAATGTTAATATCTGGCAATTTCTTTAAAATTTATGATAGTTCTGTCAAGTTCTTTTGGAGAAGTAATCTGAGTTGTGTTCTATTGTTAGTAACAGCATCCATAATTGATTGTGGATTAACAAAGTTTCTGAACTATGAAAGGCCTTCATATAAGAATGCTTCCTCTTAAATTTTGTTACTGCTCCGGTGGCCTAGTGGTTAGACCGTCCGCCTCGGATGTGGGAGGTGGTGGGTTCAAACCCAGGCCAAAGTCATACCAAAGACTTTAAAAATGGTACTAACAGCTGCCTCGCTTGGCGCTCAGCATTAAGATGTTAGTGTTAGGACTGGTCGGCCTGGTGTCAGGATAATGTTACTGGGTGGGACAGCATGCAGATATGCCCCAGTGCTAGACAATACTATAAACTGTCACACTACAGACATGTAGCAATATGACTGAAAAACTGTTAAAGCTATGTTAATAATCATAATCACATACACACTCTTAAATTTAGTGAAATTTTGTTAGTTTTTTTTTTTTTTTTTTTTTTTACATCTTTTCAAGGTTCTTCAAAGCTCTGTAAGGATGACAATTTTTTTAAAGCACCTGATGCCTTACATTGCAAATTTAGTTTTAATATAAACCAATGGCATTCAATGTAATGCTAATCTCCAGGCAAGAATGTTAGTGGCATAGGAAGTTTGCTGAATAAAATGAATGAGAGGCCCAAGCAGGCCTTAGATAGCTCACCTGCAAGACATTTGACTACTAGCCAAATCAGTAGTGGATAATCAATTTACAAACCAAATAAGGAATTAATTTTGAAAGTTTCCAACACTCTTTGCTCTGGAATAGTATTCCAGTTAAAATTAGAAATGCCCACTCTATTTCCTTCTTCTAAACCAAATATATCCAGTGGCTTCAGAGATGCAGCTAAAAATAAATTATCTTGAATGCGGGCCTCAAGATAGATTAGTTCATAGATAATTGTATTACCCTCTTTAAATAAAGTTATTATTAAGGCCAGTCAAATCCTTTCTGCAAAAATTTCTTCCATTGTGACTGCAAATGTTATGAAATTAAACAAGCTAAGAGTCCCTCAAGAGGAATGACCCTTTACATTTAAGTTTTTTTCCAATGAATTCAAGATAAGACCATTTCCTCCTTTTCACTGAAGTGATGATACCATCTGTGATATTCTTCAACAATAACAAGATTTTCAAAACAGCTGCTGTGGTGCACATATTCAATGTCAGCTTGGCATTATTTTCATTTAGGACAAAGTGCACATCATTAGAAGTCTTCTGGTGAAAACATGTTTTCACAATGATCATCCATTATGGAGTTTTAGTGACAACATTTTTATGATAGCTGTCATGGCAGCCATAACGGATGTAAAGCTGGCACCATTTTCATTAAGGACAATTAGGAAGTCTTTTGCTGAAAACTCCATGTTGATATACCATCTTTTTTGAAAGAAGCAGACTAACAATATTGTCAAGATGGCTGCTGTGGTGGCTATACAATATGTCAGATTGGCACCATTTTCATTTAAGACCAACTAGACATTATGTTAATTCTCCTGGTGAGAAGTATGGTTTTCTGTTCAAGTAGTGTTGTAAGATTTTTAACATGACTGCCATGGTGGCCATGTTATACATTAGATAGTACCATTTTTCATTTATGACCAACTATACCCATCAGAATGAAGTCTTTTAGTGAAAACCCCATGTTGATGTGACCATCCATTTTGTAGGAGTAGTGATATGATTTTAAAGATGGATGCCATGATGGCCATATTGGCTGTTGGATTGGTGCCATTTTATTCAGGACCAATTTGACCATGGGGTGTATAAAGTTTCAAGGCAATCTTCCAAAGAGTCAAGGAGTAACAGATGGATGACAGATGACTGATAATACAGAGACCATCCCATTATTTCTTCTGGTCATGACCTCTAGTCCTAAAACTCTTGAGACACCCACATGCACTGGTCCTGTGATGTTTCTAGAAAATGAATCTGATAATGCATGGGTGCCAATAGAGTACTTTATAACTATCCTACATATGCACAGTAAACCAAAAAGAAAAGTAAAAATGCTAAGAGAAGAAATTAGAAGAAAAAGTGAAAAAAGAACAAGCTAAGAGTTTGGCAATTGCAAACAGACAGCAAATGGAAATGCACAGATCAGTGTAAGGTAAATCAAGGTAGTTATGACAGATTTTCAGGACCATGCCAACATACTGCAATATAGGTAGGAATTATGCTGAAAATGTACATGAACATATATTGCTAGTGCAAATACAATGCTTATATTTTTTCAAAAATTGTCAACATTAAGTCACAAGCTTGCACCAACTGAAGATACAATTTATGTTTACAAACAAATGGAACTATAAATCTCAAATCATCTCGTCTAATGGTTTTTGGAAAACCTTTCAGAGCAGAATCAATAAAAAGAAAAAATAAATATATATTTTTTAATTTCCAAATGGTCAAGCTCAGAAATAAGTAAAACACTAATAAACACTTTAATGGTTGCAAAAACAGGTAAACTAGAATCATGTTCTAATTTTCACAATGCGAAACTTTGGAACTGGTACAAAACTAACAATGTGTAATGGCTGTAAATTAAATGACAAATTAAGTAAAGAATATTGCTTGATATGGAGTCAGACAAATCAACACTGTGATCAATAAAATGTTCAAAAAATGTTCATGTAAATTTAATCCAAGCAGAATGCACACTATTCTGCATATACACTAGTCCCAGACTTGCTGTCCCAAATTAACTGCAAACAGTAAAGTCCCAGACCTGCTGTCCTAAATTAACTACAAACAGTAAAGTCCCAGACCTGCTGTCCTAAATTAACTGCTAACAGTAAAGTCCCAGACCTGCTGTCTCATAACTTTAAACAGTCAAGTCCCAGACTTGCTGTCCCAAATTAGCTGCAAACAGTCCAAGTTCCAGACCTGCAGTCCCATAACTTAAATCAAGTCCCAGACCTGCTGTCCCAAATTACCTGCAAACAGTCAAGCCCTAGATCTGTTGTCTCATAATAACTTCAAATAGGCAAGTCCCAGACCTCCTGTCCCATAACATTAAACAGTCAAGTCCCAGACCTGCTATCCCACAACATCAAACAATCAAGTCCCAGACCTGCTGTCCCATAGCTTCAAACAGACAAGTCCCAGATCTGCTGTCCCATAACAACTGCAAGCAATCAAGTCCCATATCTGCATCCCATAATAATTAAGAACATTAGTGCTGCCATCACACGATTAGCTGGGTAACAGGGACCCTGATCTGTTGTTAGTAAACCCGAGCCTGCGATGTATTCCCCTGGTGTTTAATTAAAACATTCCTCCAAAACTAAAACTTGACTAATACATTTTTTTTCATGTCTGGAGCAACCTTGTCAAATAGGTATCTGCAAAACACATATTTTCAAGCTGTGGAATGGGTTTAATATCAAGCATGTACTTGTCACTGGATAAATAATGTATGAAAATATGGATTTTATTCTAATATATTGTACAATCATGATCAATCATTTATTGTCACATACATCAAAATTTGTTTGCTTTTGTTAAAATTTTATGTATATATATAAATTCATGGATTGTGAAAAAGGTCCAATTTTTCTGACAATTTATTTAATTGGGTAATGAAATATATGTTTATTAACTTATTTTATTTATTGGGTTTTTAAATTTATGGTTAAGAGCAATCACAAAATTATCAATAACTGACACCCAACAAAAAATAATAAACTTAAGAGTAGTGGCAATTTCATATTTATAATAGTATTGCAACTGCAATATAATTATCATGTAGCTAATCTGAATATTTTCAATGGTTACAGTGACAATGGATCATACCAAATTAAAGCATCCATTCGATGCTTACAGTGACTATGGATCATACCAAACTGAAGCATCCATTCAATGATTACAGTGACTGGATCAGATCAAACTGAAGCATCCATTCGATGCTTACAGTGACTATGGATCAGACCAAACTGAAGCATCCATTCAATGATTACAGTGACTGGATCAGACCAAATTGAAGCATCCATTCGATGATTACAGTGACTATGGATCAGACCAAACTGAAGCATCCATTCAATGATTACAGTGACTGGATCAGACCAAACTGAAGCATCCATTCAATGATTACAGTGACTATGGATCAGACCAAACTGAAGCATCCATTCAATGATTACAGTGACTGGATCAGACCAAACTGAAGCATCCATTCAATGATTACAGTGACTGGATCAGATCAAACTGAAGCATCCATTCAATGATTACAGTGACTGGATCAGACCAAACTGAAGCATCCATTCAATGATTACAGTGACTGGATCAGATCAAACTGAAGCATCCATTCAATGATTACAGTGACTGGATCAGACCAAACTGAAGCATCCATTCAATGATTACAGTGACTGGATCAGATCAAACTGAAGCATCCATTCAATGATTACAGTGACTATGGATCATACCAAACTGAAGCATCCATTCAATGATTACAGTGACAATGGATCATACCAAACTGAAGCATCCATTCAATGATTACAGTGACTATGGATCAGACCAAATTGAAGCATCCATTCGATGCTTACAGTGACTATGAATCAGAACAAACTGATGTGATGTGGTTATGATTTTTAACACAGCTTTAACAATTTTTCAGTCATATCGCTATGATGTATACAATGTTGCAGTTTATAGTGATTTCTAGCAATGGGGCATCATGCTGCAGACAGATTGAATAGTGCTTTTCTTCTCTTCAATATTTTTGTTCTGCTTAAATAAACTCAGCATAAAGCACTTTACTTGGCAGACCCAGTCAAATCTTGTTTTTAGTTGCTTCTATGTTTCTAAATAAAACACATCTTTGTTAACAGAAGTATGTGTGGAAAGATGAATTTTCTCCATGGAGAAGATGGACATGCTAGTAATTGGAAAATCAGCTGTGCAGAACATGATGGTGGTAAAGTATTTGGCACACAACAGCAATCAAGTTTTGGAACACATAAAGGAAAATCATGACTGTCAGTCATGCTTCAAACAACAACAAAGCTCTGTAATGAAGTCCAATGTGCATTGAAATGGACAGGGCTCAACTGTTTCACAAAACAAAGCATGGCTTACATATTCAAAACAACTTGAAGCATGATTTACATGTTAGAAACAATCTGTAAAAAAAATTCAAACAGAAGACACAGTTAGCTTCACTCCCAGACTGGCACTTGTTTGTTATCTGTATGTCCCATACATGTGGGGTGTGGTACTTACTATATGCTACCTAAGGAAGGCATCTGAGAATTAAATCTCCTAATTGTATCTGTATTTACAATCAATACTCTGTAAAATAAATACAGACAACCAGTCATGACCATAACTCAATAAAGTGTTAGAGTCCCAACTATTTATTATTTTCCCACTGATGTCTTTGATACAGACAAAAAATGAGTTCATTTAAACAGCCTGAATTTTTTCAGTCAAAAGTGGTTGGTTTTTGCCAACAAAAATGCAAAAGTGACTTATCTAGATTTTAATTTATCATGAACCAAATGAAAAACTATAATTTGCGTGAGAACCAAAGTTTACTGGCTTAGGATCAGTTCTCACCACATACCAAATGTCAACATTGTGCTAATATCTTGGAAATGGGAGAACTGTTTTATTTTTATGCACACATTATTAAAAGCACCTTTTTTTAATTAAAAGCAGTGTTATTAATTTATTTTTTTTAAGTAATGCTTAAGTTTCCTTCAAAGTAACTGTTAAGGGAGCATTTACATTGATGGACTCTTGTCATCATCTTCTTATGGGTTGAGTGCTCATATGTCTTAAAAGCAAATGTAGTCATTTGCCCTCTCTAAATGGCCAATGGGTATAATTGCCCTCTCTAAATGGCCAATGGGTATAATTTCCCTCTCTAAATGGCCAATGGGTATAATTGGAATTGTGCTTTACATAAATAATCTAGCTTCCAATATCATTCTCTGTTGTATATTGTAAACTCAACAGACTGTCAGTCTTCTAAATGGTGTCTAACTCATTTTCTGACTCTGTTTACAACCATGTGCTCATAAAGTTACCATTATTTGTGTATCGAGGAGCACTCTTTGCAAGAAAAGTAACAGAAATATTGTATTTAATATAAATTAATAATAAAACAAAGAAATAATAGCAATTTCAAATATATATATATATATATATATATATATATATATATATATATATATATATAGAGAGAGAGAGAGAGAGAGAGAGAGAGAGAGAGAGAGAGAGAGAGAGAGAGAGAGAGCGGTCAAGCTAGACTTAAATTTTAGGGAGAAGTGACTTCTCCTTTTGGTCAGAATAGGGAGAAGTGGAAGCTAAACAGGGAGAAGTGGGAGTTAATCAGGGAGAAGTGAGACCAAAACAAAAAAACACACACACACACAGATGCATTATCTTATTTTAATGATGTACTCTATTTCTTGGTATGCTTTTAACAGATTTAAGCAATGCCTTATTTTCAAGTTGAAAAATATGTGTTATTTGTGAGTATCAATATATTTTGTATGTGTATAAAAAATTATATTCATACCCCTTCTATTCATACTTAGTATATGTGTTTTTGAATTGAAGCAAATGCAGTGTATTTTGGCTGTATGACTTAAAAATCACATCTGAAGCTATACATTGTAATTAATTTTCACTGATAGAACAAGATTAAAGCCTTGGTATAAATGCTTAATAAACTACCACTTATTTTATTTTCTTAAGTTTTGTGTACAATTGCAGTTGAAACGATTTCTAGCATTCTTTGAAACAACCCCTGATGCATGTACATAGGAATAAATGCACAAGTGACTTAAAACCATACTGTTTGTCTTGATTTCATTGTTCCTGATAAAAAATTACTGTAACTATTCATAGACAACACACTGAAGCACTAAAGTCGATATATAACTAAACTGGACCCTTTTTTAACCCCCAACTGAAAATCCAAGAATTGGTCTTGCACAGAGTGAGTGTATCTATTTTTAGACGGTGGGGGGGGCTTTTCTTGAACTACACACACACATATATATATATATATATATATATATATATATATATATATATATATATATATATATATATATATATATGAATTATTATCATTCAAAAATTAGTTTACATATTTGCAATAATAAATTAGAAGGGAAACTTTCTGATTACCAGTTTAATTTCTTATTTATATAGAAACTGACACACTGAATATGATGAACAGTACATGACAAATTCCTCATTATGGTCACTAAGGACTGTGTATTAGTATATGATGACTTCCTCAGTATGGTCACTAAAACTGTATTAGTGTATGATGACTTCCTCAGTATGGTCACTAAGAACTGTGTATTAGTATATGATGACTTCCTCAGTATGGTCGCTAAGGACTGCATTAGTGTATGATGACTTCCTCAGTATGGTCAGTAAGAACTGTGTATTAGTGTATGATGACTTCCTCAGTATGGTCACTAAGAACTGTGTATTAGTGTATAATGACTTCCTCAGTATGGTCACTAAGGACTGTTAGTATATGATGACTTCTTCAGTATGGTCACTAAGGACTGCATTAGTGTATGATGACTTCCTCAGTATGGTCAGTAAGAACTGTATTAGTGTATGATGACTTCCTCAGTATGGTCAGTAAGAACTGTGTATTAGTGTATGATGACTTCCTCAGTATGGTCACTAAGGACTGTTAGTATATGATGACTTCTTCAGTATGGTCACTAAGGACTGTGTATTAGTATATGACTTCCTAACTACGGCCACTAAGGACTGTGAGTTAGTATATGATAAGCTTTTCAATATGGTCACTAAGGATTGTGTATGATTTGGAATTTTAATGTACTTTTAAAAAATTTTTAGTCATATCGCGATGATGTCTGCAGTGTGACAGTTTATAGTGATGTCTAGCACTAGGGCATCATACCATAGACAACAAGTAGCATGATCTCCCACTCAGTCACATTATGATTCTCTGTTGTCTATGGTAAACTCAACACCACTGTCAGTCTTCTATATGGTGTCTAATTCATTTTCTGACTCTGTTTAACAACCCTGTGCTCATAATGTCAACATTACATGTGTATCGAGGAGCACTTATTGTAAGAAAAGTAGCAAGAAATATTGTATTTAAAATAAATTAATACATAAAACAAAGAAATAATAGCAATTTCAAATAGATATATGGACTATTATCATTCAAAAATTAGTTTACATATTTGCAAAAAATAAATTAGAAGGGCAACTTTCTGATTAAATATGGTCATTAAGGACTTATATTAGTCTATGATGAATTGCTCAATATGGTCACTAAGGACTGTATTTTAGTCTATGATGATATTATTAGTCTATAATGAATTCCTCAATATGTTCATTAAGGACTTATATTAGTTTATGATAAATTCCTCAATATGTCCTTAAGGACTTGTATAAGTCTATGATGAATTATTCAATATGGTCATTAAGGACTATATTTGTCAATAATAAATTACTCAATATAGTCATTTAGGACTGTATATTAGTCTATAATGAATTCCTCAATATGGTCATTAAGGACTGTATATTAGTATATGATTAATTCCTCAATATGGTCACTAAGGACTATATATTAGTATATGATGAATTCCTCAATATGGTCACTAAGGACTGTATATTAGTATATGATGAATTCCTCAATATGGTCACTAAGGACTGTATATTAGTATATGATGAATTCCTCAATATGGTCATTAAGGACTGTATATTAGTATATGATGAATTCCTCAATATGGTCATTAAGGACTGTATATTAGTATATGATGAATTCCTCAATATAGTTATTAAGGACTGTATATTAGTTAAGGACTTATATTAGTCTATGATGAATTGCTCAATATGGTCACTAAGGACTGTATTTTAGTCTATGATGAATTCCTCATTATGGTCGTTCAGGACTTGTATTAGTCTATGATGAATTCCTCAATGTGGTCATTAAATTTTATATTAGTCTATAATGAATTACTCAATATGGTTATTAAGGACTGTATATTATTAGTCTATAATGAATTCCTCAATATGTTCATTAAGGACTTATATTAGTTTATGATGAATTCCTCAATATGTCCTTAAGGACTTGTATTAGTGTATGATGAATTATTCAATATGGTCATTAAGGACTATATTTGTCTATAATAAATTACTCAATATAGTCATTTAGGACTGTATATTAATCTATAATGAATTCCTCAATATGGTCATTAAGGACTGTATATTAGTATATGATGAATTCCTCAATATGGTCACTAAGGACTGTATATTAGTATATGATGAATTCCTCAATATGGTCACTAAGGACTTGTATTAGTCTATCATGAACTCCTAAATATGGTCGTTCAGGACTTATATTAGTCTATAATGAATTCCTCAATATGTTCATTAAGGACTTATATTAGTTTATGATGAATTCCTCAATATGTCCTTAAGGACTTGTATTAGTCTATGATGAATTCCTCAATATGGTCACTAAGGACTTGTATTAGTCTATGATGAATTATTCAATATGGTCATTAAGGACTTTATATTAGTCTATGATGAATTCCTCAATATGGTCATTAAGGACTTTATATTAGTCTATAATAAATTCCTCAATATGGTCATTAAGGACTTTATATTAGTCTATAATAAATTCCTCAATATGGTCATTAAGGACTTTATATTAGTCTATGATGAATTCCTCAATATGGTCATTAAGGACTGTATATTAGTATATGATGAATTCCTCAATATGGTCACTAAGGACTTGTATTAGTCTATGATGAATTATTCAATATGGTCATTAAGGACTGTATATTAGTCTATAATAAATTCCTCAATATGGTCATTAAGGACTTTATATTAGTCTATGATGAATTCCTCAATATGGTCATTAAGGACTTGTATTAGTCTATGATGAATTCCTCAATATGGTCATTAAGGACTTGTATTAGTCTATGATGAATTCCTCAATATGGTCATTAAGGACTTTATATTAGTCTATGATGAATTCCTCAATATGGTCATTAAGGACTTTATATTAGTCTATGATGAATTCCTCAATATGGTCATTAAGGACTTTATATTAGTCTATGATGAATTCCTTAATATGGTCTAATGAGCTGTTTCTACCTATGAAGAAAGGTGAGAAGAAGGGTGACTCTCTGACCTTGAAATTAATGATAGAAAAAAATCCAAGGTGTAGCTATTCACACATGGAAGTAAAATGTTTTAGCTGCAATGGTTGGATTATATATCAAATTATATCTCAAATTATTGTATAACAAGTGTACTGTGAAGAGCACGCACATTACCTGTGTTCAATGTAAACAATAAGGAATGATGGTTGACCCAGAAGATTACTGACCAATGAACAGCTTGACCTTTGCTCAAGATATGCAGTCTTGAGCTAAATTTAAAGTGCAGAAACCTTATTTTCTTATCTGACCTGCCATGACCTGTGACCTTTTGCTCCCGGAATCTATAGTTTCTATATTACCATAAATGCGTACAATTTTAGTCATGGATCTTATTCAAGAACAAAAATTAATCAAATTTCATTTTTTTCCTTGAGATAAAAGGCCAATGACCTATTGACCTCTAAATAAACTGGTCTCTCCATACCTCTAAAGTAATTCATCTTTTTTTTCTTTCAGTCATGATGACCTTGACCACAAATCAACATGCCCTTTCTTATCCAGAATGTCTGTTATCCAAAATCTGTGGTGAAAGTAATGAGAACTGAAAGTTTTGTGCAGAAACAATTTATGTTTCTTACAGCCATAGTGAACTTGACTTTGATCAAGACGACTCATCTTTTATCTTTTCAGGACAAAACCCACTTTTCAAACTTTATAGGTTTTCAAGGCAATCCTAAGTTCAAGGGTTTTCAAAGCAATCTTAAGTTCAATGGTTTTTCAAGGCAATCTTATGTTCAAGGGTTTTCAAGGCAATCTTAAGTTCAAGGGTTTTCAAGGCAATCCCAAGTTCAAGGGTTTTCAATGCAATCCTAAGTTCAAGGGTTTTTCAAGGCAATCCTAAGTTCAAGGGTTTTTCAAGGCAATCCTAAGTTCAAGGCAATCTTAAGTTCAATGGGGTTTTCAAGGCAATCCGAAGTTCAAGGGTTTTCAAGGCAATCCTAAGTTCAAGGGTTTTTAAGGCAATCTTAAGTTCAAGGGTCTAAAAGGCAATCTTAAGTTCAAGGGTATTCAAGGCAATCTTAAGTTCAAGGGTTTTCAAGGCAATCCTAAGTTCAAGGGTTTTCAAGGCAATCCTAAGTTCAAGGGTATTCAAGATTGAAACATGTGCTAAGTGATATTCATGGTAAATAAATAAATACATAAAACATGTTACTTGTTTTAAGTTTTGATTATTATACATTTTCATATTAAATATGGACTTCAAATGATCTTATTAAAATTAACAAAGTTTCATGTTCTGGAGATCTGGTCCACTTATTTTTATTAAAACTAAGACTGGAAGAGTTATGTTACTATGTTCAGAATTATGTTTTCCACTTTCATAGATGTGAAAGCTGTAATTTGATTGGTGACTTGAATGGTTAACAGAGCAAGACTTCATACTGGTGCTTGCCAGATCTTTGCTATGTCCAGGTCTTGAGTATAATCACTCTACACTTCATGGCATGTCATCATAACAGCCAGACTGGATGCAGGACATGCACAGTTTATAACCAACTAGGTGTTGCTTTAAAGGTAATCTTCATATTTTAAAAACAAAAACCCATATCTTTTGAAAGAAACAATGTAGCATTATCAGTACCAACCTTCTCCTGTCTGTATTGGTGGCAATTGGTTGGATGGCGGGGTATCACATGTGACGATGCGGGTATCTGTTCTGTTTGCCGGTGTCTGGATGCTGACAGTCCTTCTGCTGAACACACATTCGTACTTTCCCTGGTAGGTGGGCAGATGGGAAATGTTCAACTGCAGCTGAAAACACAAAATCAGTGAATATTGGTGTATATGTTGGATAACCACCAATTGGTAACTATTATTAATGTAAAACAGGACTAGCATGCAATAAACAAAAAGAAGTTACCGGGAAATCAAAATTAGTTTCTTTTTTCATTTTTACTTCATAGTGTTGAAAGTGTCTTTAGATATTCCTTAGCAGTAAACAGATTGTCAACATAATTTCTGTGGCATCTATTAGATCTAAGACTGGCACAGTTTTCATTTCAGACCAATAATACATCAAAGGAAGTCGTTTTATAAAACCCTATGCCACTATTGACAAACCAATTTGATATGACCATCTGTGTCTATATGACCATCTGTGTCTATACGACCATCCATGTCAATGTGACCATCTGTGTCTATATGACCATCTGTGTCTATACGACCATCCATGTCAATGTGACCATCTGTGTCTATATGACCATCTGTGTCTATACCACCATCCATGTCAATGTGACCATCTGTGTCTATATGACCATCTGTGTCTATACCACCATCCATGTCAATGTGACCATCCAATCATGAGTAGCAATAACCTGTTTTCAAACTGATTGCCATGGCAGCCATAAATGTTGCCAGATTAACATCATTTTCATTTAGGAACAATTAGAAAATAAGAATTCTTCTAGTAAAAAACCCATGTCAGTAGGAATTTCAGTTTAGGAGAAAGCAGAATCTCTTTCAGGATGGCATCCATGGTGGCCATATTAAGTATCAAATCGGTATGCTGTTCTTTTATGGGCCAGGTTGACACAGCATAAAAAATAAGACTTGAAGTGAAAATCCCATGACATCATAACCACAACTCTAGCTATAACCATCCAACCATCCGTAAGAAGTAGCAGTATGATTTTCAATAATGATACTGTTGCACACTTTTGTTTCATGACATAAATGATCTTGGAATAAAGCAAAGTCTGGTGTCAATTTGCCTAGGAGGAGGAGCAACAGGAAATTTGTACTAATGTATACATGCCAACCCCGAGAAAGGTATAAGCATAATTTGTGCTAATGTATACATGCCAACCCCGAGAAAGGTATAAGCATAATTTGTGATAATGTATACATGCTAACCCCGAGAAAGGTATAAGCATAATTTGTGATAATGTATACATGCCAACTCTGAGAAAGGTATAAGCATAATTTGTGATAATGTATACATGCCAACAGGAAAAAGGTATAAGCATAATTTGTGCTAATGTATACATGCCAACCCGAGAAAGGTACAAACATAATTTGAGCTAATGTTTACATGCCTACCACAGAGAGGTATAAGCATAATTTGTGCTAATGTATACATGCCAAACTGGAAAAAGGTATAAGCATAATTTGTGCTAATGTATACATGCCAACCCCGAAAAAGGTATGAGCATAATTTGTGCTAATGTATACATGCCAACCCCAAAAAAGGTATAAGCATAATTTGTGCTAATGTATACATGCCAACCCCGAGAAAGGTACAAACATAATTTGTGCTAATGCATACATGCCTACCACGAATTTGTGCTAATGTATACATGTCAACACTGAGAAAGTTATAAGCATAATTTGTGCTAATGTATACATGCCAACCCCGAAAAAGGTATAAGCATAATTTGTGCTAATGTATACATGCCAAACCCAAAAAAGGTAGAAGCATAATTTGTGCTAATGTATACATGCCAACCCCGAGAAAGGTATAAGCATAATTTGTGCTAATGTATACATGCCAACCCTGAGAAAGGTACAAACATTATTTTTGCTAATGTATACATGCCAACAGGAAAAAGGTATAAGCATAATTTGTGCTAATGTATACATGCCAACCCCGAGAAAGGTACAAACATAATTTGTGCTAATGTATACATGCCTACCATGAATTTGTGCTAATGTTTACATGCCTACCACAGAGAGGTATAAGCATAATTTGTGCTAATGTAAACATGCCTACCACGAGAAAGGTATAAGCATAAGTTTTGCAAATATAAAAAGCATAATCTGAGCATAAAAAGTGTAATCTATATATTACTAGTATGGACATAGTACTCTTATTACAGTGAGGATACAACATCATAGTGACTATATTACATACCATAAGTACAGTTCATGAAATTTGTACATTTATTGTTACAACAAATCTGAATCTGCAGGTCATTTAGAACCAAAATACAATCACGACACAGAATGAAATATTGTTTATATTCAACACTCATTTGAACTGCTCCATATGTTTAACTTTTGCCAAATGATGAAGTCCACAAATTCTGTAATTTTTATGATTACTTTATTGCAACACTCAAATTCTTCTTTACAGTGTTGATCTGTCAACTCTCATTGGTAATTGATCATATACACATGCTATAAATAGAAAGCAAGAAAGTACATGCAAGTCTAGGGTGGAAAAATTAACACCTGCACTATACCTTTGCCGAAGTTTTCTTTTGATAATATTCTTAAATTTCATGATGAGTGGAATAAAAAAGATGAAAACATAACTGACAAAAACAACTTTTTTGTATTATTTTTATTTTATTGTTTATTATTATTATGCAAAAGCATAATCCATATACATCTGGGTGTATGAGGCAATTCAGTAAATAAAAATGTGATTAATATACCAATTGCATAATGGTTTGTATGTTTGCTCATGGACAGACAGATGGTTCAATGAAAACATGACATCCCAGGAGCAGGTAGAGGTAGAGGTAAAAAAAAAAAATGAAAAGAAAAGAGCCATTTGTTTAAATGAATGTCTCACTATCTGTACAGCAATTTATGGGAACAGATTTCTTGTTATATTTTGCTGAAATGAATGAATTCAACTTTCTTTTGTGAACATATGTACATAAATTGGGAGAGAGGGGTGCTTGGCTTCAATATACAAAAGTAGAAATACTGTGGTCAATGAAGTCAAATGAAAGAAATGAAAAAGTATTGCATACATGTCTACTTCACACACTCAAGCCTGCAATCTGTACTCCTGAATTTAGATTTTAAAAATCCCCAGAAATTTCTTCATGAAAGGTGATTGCTTAAAGGAGCTACATGTCCATACCACATTCACATTGGGGCCTATGGTTCCAACATGTGGCCTGAATACAGACTATAACACAGCTATGTTCTTACCACATTCACAATGGGGTATAAGGTGGCAGGGTCCAGTTTCATAATTTGGCCCCTGGCAAATTTCTTAACTTAAGGCTATGGTGTGACTTTTTCAGCAATTATTATCTACTAATTAAAGATATGGATATATTTGTGAACTAGGTGTTTTGGGCTTGTGTTGTTCTTGAAATTGATGTCAGGTATGTACACCTTCCATAGTTACTCTGCAATATGTTGATAGTGAAAGACCAATAGTTGGCTAGGAGGAAGAGCTAGCCTCCCATAGCAGTAAACACATGGGTTTGGGGCAAGTAGAATATCTCAAAAACGGCTTGGATGACAACTATTTTCAACTGCATCAGCCTGTTTAGTACACACTGTTTGGCAGAACGGTCATCTAGGGAAAGGGCTTGTGTTTGCACTGTGACCATAACATGGTGTCAAAAATGACCTTCAGACATTAAAATTGCAGGTATAAATTTGGGGTTGGGGTGCAAAAACTTCTGCTATGAACTGCCACTGACTTCTCTGGTCAAGTGGATAATATTTTTATGTGTTGTTTTAATATAGGGATCTTGAAATGGATCTTCTTGACCTTACTTGCATATATGATTTTTTTATGATTTTTTTTGTACTATGTCACTGATTGCAATATTAAAATTTGTACATAAGAACTGGCCCCTGCCCCATAATATCCCAACATCCTGAATACAGACTACAACACACCTATGTCGTTACCATATTCACTATGGAGCACAAGGACCAATGCCTAAAAACAGACTATAACAGAATTAATATACCCCTACCACATTTGCTATGGGTCACAAGAATCAGATTTCATACTGTGTAGTTTAGTTTGAAATTTTTAGAGTACATGATAAACAGACATTACAATCTACACCAACAATAGGGGAAAAGATGACAAGTTAGGAAAATGAAAAAGAAAATTGGTAAAATATTCAACCTCTGTCATTTGTAAGCATAAATATCAATACCTTATCCATCATATGCAGCTTCCATAGCCCCAACCATACACTGTAGCCCTTATCACCCATATATAGCCCGTAACATCTACATGTAGCCCAATCATACACATGTAAGCCCCCAAGATCCATGTGACCCCCTCATGTCATATATGTAGCTCCCATCATCCATATGTAACTGTTTAATGCACATAAACTGCTTGCCGCTTCTTACAGTACTATCACATTGGCCTCCAGCGGCAAAAGCATCAATTTTCACAAAATATGTCTACATTTCTCAAAATTACAAATTTGTGTTGGTATACCTTAAGATGAATAGCAATACATAATTTGGGATATTTTTTAAGTGGACTATTATTTATCATTTCATGTTGTTCCTGGCTCTGTGTGGTTTAGGGAAATTTTAGGTGTGCAATAACAAATTTAACATCTGTACTGCACACCATATCAGCTTTTTAAGATTAAATGGCTACATAATAAAACTGAATTGTAATATTCACCATTACTTTATGAGAGACACAACCTTTTTTGTAAAAAAATTGTTAATCTGTTAAACTTTTTTGTCATGAATATTGAAAACACAAATGTCGATATCATTTAAATTGTAAAAAGATTCCCAGGGAAAGTCCATTCATTTAAAGATTTCCTGGGAATGTCCATTCATTTATAGATTCCCTGGGAATGTCCATACATTTTTTACTGATAGAAAAATCTACGTACTGGTGATGTGAAAAAGTACTATGGTACATACCATCAGAGAAAAAAATACCACAGTAAACTGGTAATGTGAGCGTGTGACTTGGATTTTTAATGCAGCTTTAACAATTTTTCAGTCATAGCGCTACAATATCTGCAGTGTAGCAGTTTATAGTGATGTTTAGCACTGGGACATCATGCCAGTCACATAGCAAGATCTGTGTACCTGTATTAGCTATGTAGTTATGATTAATAGTTAAATTCTAGAATTCTGTCTGTGTCTGTATACAGACATGTAGCAACATCTGTGTAACTGTACTGGCTACTGATTAATAATGAAGTTCTAGATTTCTGTCTTTGTCTGTATGCAGACATCTAGCATGATCTGTGTACCCACTTTGTAGTTATGATTAATAGTTAAGTTCTAGATTTCTGTCTTTGTATGCAGACATCTAGCATGATCTGTGTACCCACTTTGTAGTTATGATTAATAGTTAAGTTCTAGATTTCTGTCTTTGTATGCAGACATCTAGCATGATCTGTGTACCCACTTTGTAGTTATGATTAATAGTTAAGTTCTAGATTTCTGTCTTTGTATGCAGACATCTAGCATGATCTGTGTACCCACTTTGTAGTTATGATTAATAGTTAAGTTCTAGATTTCTGTCTTTGTATGCAGACATCTAGCATGATCTGTGTACCCACTTTGTAGTTATGATTAATAGTTAAGTTCTAGATTTCTGTCTTTGTATGCAGACATCTAGCATGATCTGTGTACCCACTTTGTAGTTATGATTAATAGTTAAGTTTTAGATTTCTGTCTTTGTATGCAGACATCTAGCATGATCTGTGTACCCGCTTTGTAGTTATGATTAATAGTTAAGTTCTAGATTTCTGTCTTTGTATGCAGACATCTAGCATGATCTGTGTACCCGCTTTGTAGTTATGAATAATAGTTAAGTTCTAGATTTCTGTCTGCATCTGTATGCAGACTTGCTGATTAAATAGATACCATATTGCAAATTTTTTCATTGAAGTACACCTCTACATGGAACCAGTCTACTGGGTGACCTGCCTGACGAAAGAAGAAACCAGTCTGTCTCAACAGTTTCCTCTTGAAGCTGGCAAATTCAATAATGGCCAGACATGCTGAAAACTTAATTTTGAATGCGTCAAATGGGTTCCATATCAAGAGTAATACAAGTCCTTAAAACCCGACTAGATCTAGAAGATGCAACAGATCTCTCCACTTGTCCTATAAATAATTGTGTTGTCCCTTAGGTTTCTTAGATTTTTAAACCAACAAAAGTAACATTAGTTTTTTTCTTCATTTTCAGAAATGTATCATTAAGTGCAGGAATTAAAGTTTTCCACCTTTTTGGCCAATGTTTTGAAATCCAATCACAAATTTAGCAAATATTTATAAAGCAATGCATTTTTTTTGAAGAAGCTCAAATGCAAATTTTCAAAATGATTGACAAGACTGAAATAGACCATTATGCACTTGGATGTTAGAGACATTAACAAGAAATGAGAAGCCACAGTCAGTGGTCCTTCTGCCTTGTGGCCCCTGGGTGTTTGACTGGTGTAAAGTGCTTGCCTTTACCAATCACTAACCATGTCTCCAGTTTGGGTTTATGTGTATCATGGACTCTATTGTTGCTCACAATTTACCTTTCATACATGTACTATACAATAACTACAAGGGACGACACCTCCCTCTTTTCTCCTACAACCTATTTAAGAATAAACACTGAGACTTCAAGGCAAGCTGTGCAAAGCTTAAAAAATCTGGTACCCATATTCAGTTCAGGCATTTGACTGTATATCCCTGTAATGTGTCAAATTTTGAACAAGTACTGAATCTTTAAGTAGAATAAATTGTGCATTAAAATTTTATCATAGTCAAGCCAAAAAATTATTCGAGAAAGGTAACATTGACATTTCCCTTATTTCATCTCCACACATAAAAGGACCTACATTTAAGTTTCAGTAGAACTGACTTAATGCTATCATGGGAATGTACAGTTGGGATTACCGACTATAACTGCATTAAAGAATTTCATGCCAAATAATTGATCTTCAAAGAATAGATTATTACAAAGTATTCAAAATCTGATGAAAGACATGATTATTTTGGGGAAAATTTAGAAACAGTTGCTTTCAATTGGTCAGTTAAAATTAAAGCATACACTTTGGAAGTTATGGGATTTTAAATTTACCAACCTTAATCAAAATTCTTTAGTTAGAAATTTGCCATATGAGAAGACAAAAATGTTTGATTCCGTGTTAAACCTAAAAAAAAATATAATTTTCCCTCATTAACAAGTAAAGATGCCAGATAGCTGTCTTGGAAAAGAAACAGTATTACGGTATGCAATTTTAACTGCCATGTTATTTTCTATTTTGTTCGTTTGATTTTATGCAAATGTGTTTGATATGCTTATGATCCATGCTATTCAATTTCATAGAAACATGGTGATATATTAGATTTGCAATTTATTTAATTAATTTAATAGTTCATTGATAAAATTGACAGATTGCATGAAATCCAAATATTTAAGTGTGTAGTATTTCATAGGGATTTATGAATTAATCCAAATATTTAAATGTGTAGAATTTCTTATGGTTTATAAATTAATTTTCTTAATGTCTGTAGGATGACACTGTTTAGTCAATAATGATTGCATATTTATATATGATTCTGTAATGCTTGAATGATCTTGCATTAGTAGCTAGATGTAAGAAGTTTAGTAGTGTATACCAGTATTGTTATATACATCACATGTGTTCCTTTCTAGTCAGGCAAAAGCTAAAGGCAATGAACTGTATAATTTAGGTCGGACTTGGCATATTGCAATGGTCAGTGGTAACTATAATGATCACCCCTTACCTCAAATACAGTAAATATGTAGGACCATTAATTGTTATGGTCACATTATGTCAGAATTTATGGAGTGTTGATAGCTATTTACATTCCTGTATAATGAAAGTAAGAGAATTTTATACATTTGGATAGGTGGTGAAACACAAAACTTAGTTGTAATCTTGTCATTTAAAGGAACAGCTTCCTATATCCCTCACAGAGAACCTGTTGAAGACAGTCCCAGAGGGAAGTCTGCAAATCAAGAGTTCAGAATAAAATGGTCAGAGAAAGAACCAAGCATACATGCTAGACATGGAATACACAAAGTCAAGACAGGAATGACCCAGATGATGCAAGACAGGTGTGGACACTGTACTCTTTTCACCACTTTTTACTATGATGAACGAATCCATAAATTGAACACTGCTATTAAATTCCATTAATGTAAATCTGTTAGATTGAAATTGCAATTTTAGTTTATGTATTAATTCATTAAAATTTATTTTTATTACTAAAGGGGGATTATATTTGTTTATTTCTTCTCAGTAGTCTCACTCCTTTATCTGTCAATGTTCTATCTATGGGAAAATGGTCTGGTATTTCTTAAAGTTATGATCGTAAGTGAAACTTTGGATACACATACACAGTAGCATGAGAAAATAGTCTGGTATTCCTTAAAGTTATGATAGTAAGTGAAACTTTGGATACACATACAAAGTTGAATGTCTGAGCTAAACATTGGAAACTGATTTATTACGCTATGTGAAAGTTAGCTTGAAATATCATCGTTTATTCTCAAATAGGTTGTGTAAGAAAAGAGAGAAGTGTCCTCCCTTGTAGTCTTGTAGTTATTGTATTCATGTAAGAAAGCTTGGGGCTCTCCTGGGTTTTTCCTTTATCATTTATACTGGCCACCATGTTTAGCCTACCATGGGTTGAAAAATGGTATTATGACAAAATTAGCAACATAAAAGATGGAAGCAAGAAATTCACCATGACAATCTATTGTAGGTCATGTAATAATAGTATTATTTGATTCCATTTTAGGAAATTATTATTTGATTCCATTTTAGGAAATTATTATTTGGTTGCATTTTTGGAAATTATTATTTGGTTGCATTTTTAGAAAATTATTATTTGGTTCCATTTTTGGAAATTATTATTTGGTTACATTTTTGGAAATTATTATTTGGTTACATTTTAGGATGTTAAATCTCATCATAAATTAAGTCTACATCAATGATGTCATAGACGAAATCACAATCATATGTATACAATTAACTGGAAGACCTAGAGTTCTTTGAAGCTCTCTGGTTTGGAGATGCATTCTCTCCAATAATGGCCACAATGAATAAACATGTTTAAGTTTCATTGTTTTACCTGATTTAATGCAACAAGTTAAGTGATAATCAGGACTTTCCTTATCAACCAGGAGCTGGGTGATTCACCTGGTTACTTGAACACCTGGTTATTAAAAAAAGCTGTTTCCCAACTGGGGCATGTCCACCAAACCCCCTGCCTCCTTTGGCAACTCAGCCTCCAACATAAAATCTAATGGAAGGCTTTGGTATTGAGACAAGCATACATAATGGTCAAGCTCTGAGAACATTAATTAAACGTGTACATTTTAATAAACAGATCCTATTTTTCATCAAGTCCTTTCAATTATCATACACAAGATTTACATTACAATGAGATAGAAAATGATGAACATTTTACATAAAGAATAAAGGATTAAAATCATACACAATTCACATTTTTTTCTTTTTGTTTTTAACCTTGTAACTTTGATGTGTTGCAAATGAATCACCATGAAGAGACCATCTTTCCACTGGCTTTGAAAATGATCTGGACTATGTCCAATGACCAATGCATGATTTGGATTATGTCCAATGCATGGTATGGACTAAATCCAATGACCATTTTTTGATGTGGTCTATATCCAATGACCAATATAAGATTTGGACTATATCCAATGACCAATGTATGATTTGGATTATGTCAAATATGTGGTTTGGACTATATCCAATGACCAATGCATGATCTGGACTATGTCCAATGTATGATTTGGACTATGTCCAATGACCAATGCATGATTTAGACTATGTCCAATGTATGGTTTGGACTAAGTCCAATGACCAATGTATGATTTGGACCATGTTCAATGACCAATGGATGATGTGGACTATGTCCAATGTATGATTTGGACTATGTCCAATGTAAGATTTGGAATTTATCCAATGACCAATCTATGATTTAAACTATCTTCAATGACTATTGTATGATTTGGACTATCTCCAATGACCATTTTATGATTTGGACTATCTCCAATGACCATTTTATGATTTGGACTATGTCCAATGTATGTTTTGGACTGTTCAATGACCATTGTATGATTTGGACTATGTCCAATAACAAATGTATGATTTGGACTCTTTAATGACCAGTGTATGCTTTGGACTATGTCCAATGACCAATGTATGATTTGGACTATGTCTATTGACCAATGTAGTGTTTGCTAAGTACATGTATATGCAATAAACTTTGGGCAACTCTTTTATCAAGGAAATAAAAACATCACCAAGAAAAATAATCAACATTTTAAATATTTGTTAAAACCATAATGAATAATCTAGATATGTCAATGAAGAACATTATATTTACAAAGTATATATATTGAAATAATTTCATAAGAAAAACATAAATATACATAAGTTAGTAAGATTTTTAAGGCAGATATCGAAATAATGAAATAGGATTTTAAGAAATAATTACTAAATTATAACAGTGCAGAAAGGCCATTTTTGAAGTGTATCTTCTAGCTAATTCTGCATACGATAATAATTTCAACTTCTTTAATCTTTTATCAGTTATACAATATAAGGACTAATGAATGGAATCTCTTGTTGTCCTTAGAATATCAGCTGGGCAATAACTTTCAAAGTTCTTAATCCTTCATTAATATTGCCAAAGCATGACTGTAAAAAGCAAAGCCATTAAGTGTTATATCTCAGACCACACCTAGTGAAGATCATTGGTCAGGTAGTCTTATTGTTGCAATACTGTAATGCAAAAAACAAAATATTAAAAAGCTGCTATTTTCCAATGTGAATGAGAAATTCACTGCCTAACTAAATTTTTGCTCTTATGCAATACCTTTCAAGTGCTTGTACTATTTTTGCTTGGAGACATCTTTTTTAATAAGGTTCCTGGTTTCAGTCTTTAAAAAATATGGCTAATAAGCACTTGTTGCTAAGGATACCACTGTTATAAAAAAATACCACAGAACACTCATTACTAAGGTCTCCCCTGTTACAAAAAATACCACAGAACACTCTACTAAGGTTTTCACTGTTACAAAATACCAAAGAACACTCATTACTAAGGTCTCCACTGTTACAATATACCAGAGAACGCTCATTACTAAGGTCTCCACTATTACAAACTACCTGAAAACACTTATTACTAAGGTCTCCACTGTTACAAAATACCAGAGAACACTCATTACTAAAGTCTCCACTGTTACAGAATACCACAAAACACTCATTACTAAGGTCTCCACTGTTACAATATACCAGAGAACACTCATTACTAAGGTCTCCACTCTTACAAAATACCAGAGAACACTCGTTACTTATGACATCACTGCCACAAAGCAACACAGTAAAGTTTGCATATTTTAAAATAATAGTTCTGAAGCCATTTGATGTTTTCTGATCAAATAAACATTTTACTGAGAATCTATTGTATGATACACACTTCATGAGTATCTTTATAAATGATTATAAGAAAGAAATCATTACAATACTTATGCTGCTTGGATTGAGGACATTATAGCTTATAGACATACTTTCACTTTCCTATTGTCATTTCCTTAATGCTGGCATTGCTAATTTGATCTCATCTGGTCCTCAATCTGACCCTGACTTGAACTATCTAGGAAAAGCTGTATGCATATTTAATCAGCATGTAATTCATCTGTACATCCTAGTGATTACTGTTGTGGCAGGCATTGTATTAAACAAGAATGAACCTTGCCCTGTACCCTTTTACATGAGGAAGATCACAACTGTCATGTAACCAAACAATAAAGATTACAACTGTCATGTAAGCAAACAAAACAATTACAACTGTTGTGTAACCAACAATAAATATTACAATTGTCATATAACCAAACAATAATGATTACAACTGTCCTGTAACAAAACAAAAATGATTACAACTATTGTATAACCAAACAATAAAGATTACAACTGTTGTATAACCAAACAATACAAATGACAACTGTCATGTAACCAAATGATAAAGATTACAACTGTTGTGTAACCAAACAATAAAGATTACAACTGTTGTGTAACCAAGCAATAAAGATTACAACTGTTGTGTAACCAAACAATAAAGATTACAACTGTGGTGTAACCAAACAATAAAGATTACAACTGTTGTGTAACCAAACAATAAAGATTACAACTGTTGTGTAACCAAGCAATAAAGATTACAACTGTTGTGTAACCAAGCAATAAAGATTACAACTGTGGTGTAACCAAGCAATAAAGATTACAACTGTGGTGTAACCAAGCAATAAAGATTACAACTGTGGTGTAACCAAGCAATAAAGATTACAACTGTGGTGTAACCAAGCAATAAAGATTACAACTGTGGTGTAACCAAGCAATAAAGATTACAACTGTTGTGTAACCAAGCAATAAAGATTACAACTGTGGTGTAACCAAGCAATAAAGATTACAACTGTGGTGTAACCAAGCAATAAAGATTACAACTGTGGTGTAACCAAGCAATAAAGATTACAACTGTGGTGTAACCAAGCAATAAAGATTACAACTGTGGTGTAACCAAGCAATAAAGATTACAACTGTTGTGTAACTAAGCAATAAAGATTACAACTGTGGTGTAACCAAACAATAAAGATTACAACTGTGGTGTAACCAAGCAATAAAGATTACAACTGTGGTGTAACCAAGCAATAAAGATTACAACTGTTGTGTAACCAAGCAATAAAGATTACAACTGTGGTGTAACCAAACAATAAAGATTACAACTGTGGTGTAACCAAGCAATAAAGATTACAACTGTTGTGTAACCAAACAATAAAGATTACAACTGTTGTGTAACCAAACAATAAAGATTACAACTGTTGTGTAACCAAGCAATAAAGATTACAACTGTGGTGTAACCAAACAATAAAGATTACAACTGTGGTGTAACCAAGCAATAAAGATTACAACTGTTGTGTAACCAAACAATAAAGATTACAACTGTTGTGTAACCAAAGAATAAAGATTACAACTGTTGTGTAACCAAGCAATAAAGATTACAACTGTTGTGTAACCAAACAATAAAGATTACAACTGTTGTGTAACCAAACAATAAAGATTACAACTGTTGTGTAACCAAACAATAAAGATTACAACTGTTGTGTAACCAAACAATAAAGATTACAACTGTTGTGTAACCAAACAATAAAGATTACAACTGTTGTGTAACCAAACAATAAAGATTACAACTGTTGTGTAACCAAACAATAAAGATTACAACTGTTGTGTAACCAAACAATAAAGATTACAACTGTTGTGTAACCAAACAATAAAGATTACAACTGTTGTGTAACCAAGCAATAAAGATTACAACTGTGGTGTAACCAAACAATAAAGATTACAACTGTGGTGTAACCAAGCAATAAAGATTACAACTGTTGTGTAACCAAGCAATAAAGATTACAACTGTGGTGTAACCAAACAATAAAGATTACAACTGTGGTGTAACCAAGCAATAAAGATTACAACTGTGGTGTAACCAAACAATAAAGATTACAAATGCTTTCTTACCTCTATTTTGCTCCAAAAGGCTAAAAATAAATACCTCTCTGAATACACATGGTCTCACATGCAGATAGAATACTATTTTATCAATCTTTCTTTCTCTCTCTAATAACAATGCAAGCTTTTCTGAGCACCTTCTTTTATGCAAGTTCCATCAAGTACCATCAGGTCAGTAAAAACCATGAGTCATGTAAAGTTTGTCGGGGCCAAATCTCTTTATCTTTTGTGCATGGTCAGTATTCCAAACTAAAATAATTTCAATATACATTGTTTTTAATACTCTGAAACAAGTCATATTTTCATATATGAAAACTTACAAAAATAACAGTACTCTTAGAAATGCTGAAACCACAGATCAAACCCTGGACTGCAAAGATGCAAGACTAGTGTATGACTACCCCATTTGCCATATGCCACTGGCTGGAGTCAAACAGAATTAGCAGAGAGACCAAATCCTGGACTGGTATGACGCAAAACTAGTGCATGGCTAACCCATATCTCAGTGGCAGAATGTAATAAAATGTGCAGGCCATACCTGTGTGGTTTTTTGATGTTCTTTCTGTATCTTGTCTGGCACAACATGTGTGATAGTGGTACAGGTGTGACCAGAGGATAGCCATCGTAGTTCCTGCTCATGTCTTTCGCATTCTTTCCGCAGACTGCATCTATAGAAAAAAATACCAAAACACAAATAATTTCAGAATTGGTCATCTTAGTGAAACATCTATCACAAAAAACAACTGGAGGTTTGTGGAGTTATTTGTTATAATCAAGTATTTGTTACACTTAGGTATTCTAAACATGTGTATCTGTGTATTCTGGTACCAATAGAGGTAAATCATACAATGCAATCTGTCTTACCTGATGCCTTTTTTATCTGTCCTTAGTCTCTTGTTTGTCCTTTGTAACAACAGGTTCCACTTATTCAGAATTTTTCTGACTGGATAATGTGGACAAGACAAATGACAACGCTTGATGGTCTTGCTCAGCCGCAAGCAACCGTTGGAAAGGGAGGGGGGGGCATGACAAGCAGGGGCCCAAAATTCTCATCAATTTTTTTATTGACAATGAGGCAGCCCACATCTTACTGTGGGAGTGGGTTAAAATTTCTTGCTTCGGTACTATTTGGCTCTTTCACCTTTCTAGGACAAAAAGTGCATAATATGAATGTTTTCTCATTAGATAGACAATATTGAGAAAATTTACTATTTTCATGTTGGACAAGGTAACCTGGTGGCCTCATTTGATTGGGTCAGTACTGGGAAAATGAACTAGTTGATCTTTATCATTTTAGCCTGAATGCCTCTCTTAACAGGGACAAGTTGTGAAAATTTGCTATTTTGATGCTGTGCAACTGGTGACCTGGTGACCGTTTATGCTGGGGACAATATTGTAGAAATGTTTACCATTTCTGAAATGCTGGGGAAGATGGTCCAGTCTAGAGTAGGATAATACATAAGTAAAAACATAATATTCAATACAAATTGGAGATCCAGTCTGATTAAATGAAATGTCTAAATAATTGATGTACAGGTTATCAAAGCTATACCAAAGAGTAAATGAAGGGATGATCCCATGTTTAGTGTTTGACTGATATCTCAAAAAATATTTTGAAAAGCACAGTCATCTCTGTCTGTGTCGAGTGTAATAATGATACTTTAATTAAAACTTATAAATCAATAATAACAAAGAATGAAATAGTAATTACAAAATTATTACTAATACCATAATGAAATGATACAGTGTGGCTTGTTGATCCAACTAATTAGCGCAAAATTAAACAGTTTTCATTTGATCGGAATATTACCAGTTTAACCATAATGTGGTGTATGGGAATTTGTTTGAACTTTTCTGTGAGCGAGTTCTGTGCAGACAAATCTAACTATAAAATAAAAAAGTGTGTTTTGTTTTGTAAAAATGGTTTATGTTCAACTCCTGACAAAACAAAATTTAACATTTATGTTGATGATTTTAAAATACATGTGAGCAAAGGAGATAATGAAATTAAGTTTTTAAGAATCTTAATGCTAGTGGTTTTCTTAAGACTTATTTCCATTAAATCCTGTGACATTGTATTCAGTGTTTTTGTCTCAACCTTTGACTATAAAATACACTAATATCATATTCAGTGTTTTTGTCTCAACCTTCGACTTAAAAATGTTCTAATATCATATTAGGTGTTTTTGACTAAAAAGCACTAATATCATATTAAGTGTTTTTGTCTCAACTTTTGACTTTAAAATGCACTGATATCATATTGTGTTTTTCCAACCAGGCTTGCTTATATTGCCTGCTAGAGTCAAAACTACATTTTCATTCTGACAAGTTTACAGATATAAAAACATTATCATATTCAAGATAATCCCTTCAAGACCACACCCACCCACTACAAGGCTGACATAAAAACTAGTTACGCCCTTTTCATAAGTTCTCCCAGTACAAGGCAGACACCGAATCTGTTCAACTTCCTTCCAGATCTCTCCCATCATAAGGTAGTCATAGAACAGTTGGTTTTCCTTCAAAATGTCTCACACTACAATGCAGTCATAGAACCAGTTACACCCAAAATTATCAAGATTATCTGGGACCTAAGGAAACCTGTGACTAGCAGATAACCCCCCCCATATGGCACTTAACCAGACTTTTAGAGATGCTCCCAGGATTGTATCATATGAGAGGATTCCCCACTTTGTCACAATAATATGGGTGGGTGTGGATTAGAATAAAAATGAAGGGAGCAGGAAACACACATAGCTAAATATTTACATAATACTTCAACATCCATTATCTCTTTCTTCATGATTCACTCTGTAAGACAGATAATAAAATGTCCAGCTTGTGACATTTAATTGAAAACTGCCTCATGGCACTATGAAGGTGATTTATTTTCATTTTACACATGTAGGCTGATAATGTCTCATCTTTAGTCTGAACTGCCTTATTGTGCCAATGCACTTCTACAAGAAAAAACAAATCAAACTGAGGAAGGGGGGGAGAGAGAGAGTAAAAACAGTAAGAAATAACATAGCATGTTAAGTACATTAAAAGTAAATGGGAAATTAACAATACTTATATTCATTCCAGAACAGTACCAAAGACTTAAGTACAAGTGCAAAGCCTACACTTGAAACATGGATATATGACATAGTTCGCACCCTACAATAAAACTTTTAACTTGTTCACATTATGTATTAATCTAGTTTTGTTCATGAATAATTTTAGTTTTTTTTTAAAGGAATGATGTAAACCAGGCAAGTGTAACATATAGCGTGTGGTGTACAGGATCTGGCCATCACCTTGTTTTATCCACTAGATCATAGGGTGTGGCATTAAAAATTGCTTATATTGCACCCTGGAGGAAGTTGCACATACTAGATGTAAACCTTAAAATTTGTTAGTCAAGCTGTGAATCTTCATAGATTTACTGAAGAATAACTATGACATATTTTCAGAAACTTCTAATTAGAAATTAGCTATGTGTGCAGTTTCATATAATCTGACATCAATATTTCACTATTTCTTCATAAAATGTTCAAAAATCATCTGCTAACAAAAAATTCAGTGAACTAAAATAAGCAAATATTCTGTCTTTCATCTCTAACCATCAGGTTGTCAACACCTTCCAAATTATCAAGCACAAAATTTAAAGTAAATAATTGCATATGCAATTTTATCCCTCCCTTCTTGAAGATTAGGAACATAAACCTGACTGATCAAGGATTTCTAACTATGGGGATAGGAAGCTGTCAAGTTGATTCATAACTTGTGATGACTGACACTTCTAGTTGACTTCTGTAACACTCTATCCACTCTTCCAAAGTCAAGGCTACAACAATGAATTTCCTTATTTGATTACAACTTTTCTTGTTATACCTATTGATTCAGCTGACAATTTTTTTGATTAATTGTGGATCAATGTGAATGCTTGACTTCATTCATTGACAAGCATTATCTCTCTAATATATCTACTCCATGCATCAAGGTTCTGTTATTTCCTGATGATCATCAGTGCTAGATAACTGAGAGGTAATTACCAAATAGTGCTAGATAACTGAGAGGTAATTACCAAATAATCCTTATCTTCAATTGCCAATTTTCACTGTTTTCCTGACAATTTCCCCCCACCTCAATACTTATTGAACCATGGGCAATTCTGGTAACAGTCTACAGGTTGATAATTACACATTTGACAAAAACTAATTACAGCTGAAAAGTGAAGGTGAAAATAGTTAAGAAGTGGGTAAATTATTTAATCAATTTCATTTCCTTCAAATATTTCTATCCAAGGTCTGAAATAGACCCAGTTTAATCATTGTATTTGTTATATTTTCTATAAAAGGTCTATTTGGATTTTGCATGACATAAATAAGATCCATTTTCACTAGCATATTTCATTATTCTATTCTGATCATCTCAGAAGCAAGGTCCATTTTAAAACTGAAAATACATGTGGGAAAATGTTCACAGGACAAAAGTCCCTTGAGGGAACTGACATTCAGCTAGGCAAAAATAATAGTTTAAATTCAAGATAAGATAATTTCCTCATTTTAACTGCCAGGCGTCGAAGTCGTATCAGATATTCTTCAGCAGTAACAAGATTTTCATTTTAGCTGCTGTGATGGACATGTTAGATGTAGAATGGTCAAAACCTAATGTTGCATTGGAGGGGATATTGAATCTAGGACTGGCAACATTTTCATTTAGGACAAACTAGGTATCATCTGAAATCCAATGTCGCAAACCCCATGTTGACATAGCATCCATTTGAGAGTAGAAATAATATTTTCAAGACAGCCACCATGGTTTTGGAATAATAATGATCAGATTCATTAGGAAGCTTTGATGTTGTCCTGCAGGAATAAAATCTAAAAATTTATGAATCAGTCACAGTGTAGTTTTAAACTCTAAACTCAATCAGCGATGTCACTGTGTAGTTTTAAACTGCAAACACAATCAGCAATGCCACAGTGTAGTTTTAAACTGCAAACTCAATCAGTGATGTCACTGTGTAGTTTTAAACTGCAAACACAATCAGCGATGTCATCCTGTAGTTTTAAACTCAATATCCATCATTTGATAAAGCTATGGTAAATATTAAACATCACTGAAAAATACTTAAGACTTGATCTAATTTAATTCTGGTCTTTACTAGATCGTCTTCAACTTTTCTCTCATTTTGTATGGTGCTGATTGATATCTGTAATCCAAACATAAACTCCATTATCCCCATCAAATGAAGATTTTATTTTTCGTTCTCAAAAAATAAAAAAGTGAATCTATGATAATTATTTTTCAAAATCATGTATGTAATTCATCTGTCATTCAGTGATAAGCATATTAAGGGTCAAGGTCAATTATATCATCCATAATACTCAACTCTCAATTCTATGTGTGTGCACCCACTACAGATTGGCTAGGCAGACTCTATAACATGGGCTCTTAGGATTTCCAATGCCACCAGAAAAATGATATGCAAACTCTTAAACAATGTAATAATTAAGTACAGGAATACAATGTTTCTGTAAAACATTAAAGAATAGGCTTTATTACATTGTTTTACAAAAAGTAAATTTTCTATTAAAGAAATACTTTTACAGAAGTGAAGCTGTCTTCTATAATTCAATGTGGACAATATTAAATATTATACAATAATTCAATGTGGACAATATTAAATATTACACAATAACTCAATGTGGACAATATTAAATATTATACTATAATTCAATTTGGACAATATTAAATATTACACTATAATTCAATGTGGACAATATTAAATATTACACTATAATTCAATGTGGACAATATTAAATATTACACTATAATTTAATATGGACAATATTAAATATTACACTAATTCAATGTGGACAATATTAAATATACTATAATTCAATGTGGACAATATTAAATATTATACTATAATTCAATGTGGACAATATTAAATATTACACTAGAATTCAATGTGGACAATATTAAATATTACACTATATCATTTATGCATACCATATGTACATCCATACGAGTCTCAGACCCCCCCCATTATGCATACCTTATTTACATCTATACCAGTCTCAGACCCCCCCCATTATGCATACCTTATTTACATCTATACCAGACTCAAATCGCCCCCCCCCCTTATGCATACCTTATTTACATCTATTCCAGACTCAAATCCCCCCCACATTATGCATACCTTATTTACATCCATAAAAGTCTCAGCCCCCCCCCACATTATGCATACCTTATTTACATCCATACAAGTCTCAGATCCCCCCACATTATGCATATCTTATTTACATCCATACAAGTCTCAGATCCCCCCCCATTATGCATACCTTATTTACATCTATACCAGACTCAAATCCCCCCCACATTATGCATACCTTATTTACATCTATACCAGACTCAAATCCCCCTCACCCCTTGAAAAAATATGAATTATACAGATAGGGGTCATATTTAAAGCAAGACATTAAATACCTTTTACTTGTAAGCCAAACACAAACAAAACTTGCCTGGTAGCCCAATGCAAATAATCCACAATGTCTGGGTGAGTGGGGTGATTTCCTTTGACTATTATTAAGCCAAACATAAAAAATCATACCCAAAACACTGCTGCTTTGTTAGGCAGTAAACTCCTGGCTTAAAGAAAGACATGAGTGACTGACAATGAGAGCACACAAGAGAAGAATCTGTCATTTTTTTGATCCAAAAAGGGATATTTATATTTGATAAAATTATCAAGTGTATACTGAACATGTAATTTAACAGAAAATGGGGCATATATAAAAATATGATTTAGTCAAATATTTTCATTTGCTTGTGAATTTTATTATTAAGTCTTTGATAATGAAACAAAAATGAGCATATAATAAAAAGTTTACTGTGTTTAAATGGAAAAAAACTTTACTCATTTTTTTCAGATGGATATAATCCCAAGGGCGTGCAGTATAACCTTCCAAAAACCTTGTTCATATTTTTACATACAAATGCAGTAACCTGTAAGTCTGGGGTGAAGCATTTTTCCTTTTTTCATCAGCAAGTGTTAAGATGCCACAATGATTAGTCTAGGATGCCACAATGATTAGTGTAGGAAGCCTCAATGATTAGTCTAGGATGCCATAATATTAGTCTAGGATGCCACAATGATTAGTCTAGGATGCCACAATGATTAGTCTAGGAAGCCACAATATTAGTCTAGGATGCTGCAATGATTAGTCTAGGATGCCACAATGATTAGTCTAGGAAGCCACAATATTAGTCTAGGATGCCATAATATTAGTCTAGGATGCCACAATGATTAGTCTAGGATGCCACAATGATTTGTCTAGGAAACCACAATATTATTCTAGGATGCCACAATGATTAGTCTAGGATGCCACAATGATTTGTCTAGGAAACCACAATATTATTCTAGGATGCCATAATATTAGTCTAGGATGCCACAATGATTAGTCTAGGAAGCCACAATATTAGTCTAGGATGCTGCAATGATTAGTCTAGGATGCCACAATGATTAGTCTAGGAAGCCACAATATTATTCTAAGATGCCATGATATTAGTCTAGGATGCCACAATGATTAGTCTAGGAAGCTTCAATGATTAGTCTAGGATGCCACAATGATTAGTCTAGGAAGCCACAATATTAGTCCAGGATGCCACAATGGTTAGTCTAGGATGCCACAATGATTAGTCTAGGAAGTCACAATGATTAGTCTAGGAGGCCTAAAGGATTAGTCAAGATTTGTGATGCTGAACAAAAGTTTTGGTACAGAAACCATTTTTCTTTTTGCTGTCAGTGATCTTAACCTTAGACCTTTTGACCCCCAAATCAATGGCTTTTCTCCTTACCCCATGTGCAAGCCATCCATCAAATTTACATGCTGTAACATTTGGGTGGCATATAAAAACTCATTTTAGTGATAAAGTTAAAGCAAATGAAAAACAGCAAGTTGTTGCCAAAAAATCTTCTATACATTATCTTCCCAGAAAATTAATACATAGGAATCGGAAGGGCAAATCTGTTGTGATTCTTTTCCCTGGAGCTTTGAAGAATTCATTTCATCTTGTCCTATCTTTAATATGATATAAATCCAAGTTAGTATACCTTATCAAAACATAATCCATTCAATTTGCTTGCAGGTCAAAACCTTGTCTTACAAACATGTATTTTCTAACCAAGATTTACTAAGTTGCAAAAAATCAATAATTTCCAATTTGAATTATGATTCTTGAGAAGAGACTCCAAAATATCTATTTCAAGACTGGAATGATATGTACTATTTGTCAAGTCAACATACCATACAGAATGATAGGATGATATGTACTGTTTGTAAAGTCAACATACCATACAGAATGATAGGATGATAGGATGATATGTACTGTTTGTCAAGTCAACATACCATACAGAATGATAGGATGATATGTACTGTTTGTCAAGTCAACATAGTACAGAATGATAGGATGAGAGAAATTCACTGTACATGTAAATTATGCTTTGTTAAGATAACTACATTTGGTCATTATACATCATATTTAACTATTTTATTTGTTCTACACCCCACTCAACATTAAACCTAGCTTGACAAATTGCTAAGTATATGTTCTTCAAGGCTTGACAAAGGTCACCATTACATAGATATGTCACTGTATGTGACAGCAACATGTTCACAAAAGCATTGATATCTCACTGTATGTGACAGCAACAAGTTCACAAAAGCATAGATATCTCAGAATAAAACTATGCCAGTGCAAACGGCAGTCACTTTAATATTTAATAAATACTACCACCTATATGAGCACAAATCAAAGACCAGGCAAGTTCAATAATTACACCAAGTTAATAACATCAGTCAATGTGACACAGCAACCAACACTATAACAATACATCCATCTATATGAGCACAAATATAACACCTGCCAAGAATAATCGCTTTCACCATTTTTTCATTTGAGTGTTCAACATCAATGAAAGCCAAGAATAATAGGCCAATTGGTTGTTAAAGTACCTATGACTAATCTCTTACTTACTGTCCATCAAGTTGCACCACCAGTACTATCTGAGAACACAGCTATAACACAGTAGCTTAAGAGTGGTAAAATTCAGCTTTGACCCTCATTAGTTCCTGGATTTCTGTCAGAAGCTGCACATGTGGCGCAGACGCTTGCTTACCAGGCAGATAATAATCAGCACCATTTTCAACCATATACCATTTACAAGTTTTCTGGTGAAAACCCAAAATCAACATGACCTTCAACTTTGACAGATTAGCAATAACAAGATTCTGAAGATGGTTGCCATGGTATCGATACTGGCTTGGATCTTGGCAAGAATTTCATTCAGGAGGAACTAGACACCATAAGAAATCTTCTGGTGAAAACTAACTTCAATATGGCTATCCATTTATGTTAGCAATAACAAGATTTTCAATATGGATTCCATGGTGGCCATATTGCATCTCAGATCAGCACCATTTTCATTCAGGACCAATTAGACATAAGAAGTCTTCTAGTGAAAACCTTATGTTGATATGAAGTTCCATTTGGAAGGAATAGCATCAACAAGATATGTAAGATGGCCACCATGGCAGCCATATCTGAGGTCAGACTGGCACCTTGCTCTTTAATGACAAACCAGACACCAGAAGTCTTTTAGTGATGACCACATGCCAATATGACTGTTTCTGGCAGAGCAACAAAAATAAAATTTTCAAGATGGCCACTGTGATTGTAATATTGGTCATCTGTTTGAGCAGAACTAGTCATTTTTGACCAGCTAGACAAATGGATGACAGATAGACATTTTTTGACCAGCTAGACAGATGGATGACATAGTAATTTTTTGACCAGCTAGACAGATGGATGACAGTTGAATTATTTTTTTGACCAGCTAGACAGATGGAGGTCAGATAGACATTTTTTGACCAGCTAGACAGATGGATGACAGATAGTAATATTTGACCAGCTAGGCAGATGGATGACAGATAGTAAATTTTTGACCAGCTAGACAGATGGATGACACACATTTTTTTACCAGCTAGACAGATGAATGACATATAGCCATTTTTGACCAGCTAGACAGATGGATGAGACAGACATTTTTGACCAGCTAGACAGATGGATGAAAGATAGTCATATTTTGACCAGACAGATGGATGGCAGATGAGAGACAAAAGGCCATTCCTATAAACTATCAAGGTCTATGACCAGTAGAGCTAAAAACAAGCCTCAATTTGAACAATTAATGACTGGTACTCACTTGTTTTCCAAAGAACACCAACCACAGTATGGGTCATTAGCACCCAGACAAGACTTGCATGTGGCATACTGCATGCATTCCTGAACCTTTAACTTGTAAATCTGGAAGAAAAATGACAAAGATGTTGATAAACTATATCTTCTATCAGTATGGTATGATACAAATGTAACATGTTTTGCACAACTATATTTTACTATTTTATCTATATAAAATATAGCACTGCAAACAACACAAGATCTTTGAAAGAAAAACTTGTTAATGGTAATAGCCTTACAATTAAAGACTAAATTCATGTAAATAACAAGCAATGAACTGTTGACTCTAAATGACACCCATGAAATGTATATTATAATAGGCAACCAATAAACTGTGGACCCTAAAGGTCAACCAATGAACTGTGAACCCTCAAAGACAACAGATGAAATGTAGACCCTAAAGAACAACCAATGAAATGTGGACCCTAAAGGAAACCCAATGAACTGTGTACTATAACAGGCAACTAATAAATTGTTAATCACAGAGGACAGCCAATGAACTGTGGATCCTAAAGGAAACCAATGAACTGTGTACCATAGAGTGTAATTGATAAAGTTTTCAGCACATAGGACAACCAATAAACTGTGTACCATAGATGGTAACTGATACATTGTTCAGCACATAGGACAACCAATAAACTGTGTACCATAGATGGTAACTGATACATTGTTCAGCACATAGGACAACCAATAAACTGTGCACCATAGAGGGTAACTAATACATTGTTCAGCACATAGGAAAACCAATGAAATGTGGACCTTAAAGAACATCCTGAAAAATACTAATTTTAGAGGAACAAATGAACTGTGGACCCTTAAGGACAAATGCATAGGCACAGAATACTTCATTAAAATAATATAAATCATAATATTTTAGCATCTTCAGATTTGTGCTAATTCTGTAATTTTATTGTGTTATAGTGACATGCAGGTTGTGTGGATTTGGTAATTTTATTGTTAGAGTGATATGCAAGTTGTGTGGATTTGGTAGTTTTATTGTGTTATAGTGACATTCAGATTGTGTTGATTTGGTAATTTTATTGTTAGAGTGATATGCAAGTTGTGTGGATTTGGTAGTTTTATTGTGTTATAGTGACATGCAGATTGTGTTGATTTGGTAATTTTATTGTGTCATAGTGATGTCCAATTCACATGGATTCTGTCATTTTATTGTCTCCTTATACCCGCAATGTGTGGATTCTTTTGTTTTATTGTTAGTGATATGTAAGTTGTGTGGATTTGGTAACGTTATTGTGTTATAGTGATGTCCAATTAATGTGGATTCTGTCATTTTATTGTCTTATAATGACAAGCAATATGTGTGGATCCTTTATTTTTATTGTTTTAGAATGAGATACAAATTGTTTTAATTCTGTAATTTTATTGTACACTGTGGCATGCAATTTGTGTGGATTTTGTCATTGTACTGTGTTACATTGACAAGGAATTTGTGTGGATTGTCATTTTACTGTGTTACGGTGACATGCGATTTGTGAAGATTCTGTTCATTCATAGTGACATGCAATGTTAACAAGCAAATGGTCAAAATTACAGCATACATTTTTCAAAAATTATTTTTGCAAATATAGTTTCCCAGGTTCTAAAATAAAACCCCAGTACCAAGAGACTTATTGTAAACATAATGCCCTACTTAATGAAGTATATAGTGTATCCAACTGCAAACAGCAGTCCAGTCAGATATACCACACCCTCACTAAAACACTGGATTCATTAAAATGGACAGCCTGATAATTAAGGTTGCTTTACAGCGAGACATTTTAATATAATATTTGTATTATATAATGAAAAAGGATATATAACCATGCCTACCATATAAAATTGTCTGACTCATAGTGAGGTACCTTACACAAATAGAATACTGTAATGACTCATAGTGATGTACCTTACACAGACAGAATACTGTAATGACTCATAGTGAGGTACCTTACACAGACAGAATACTGTAATGACTCATAGTGAGGTACCTTACACAGACAGAATACTGTAATGACTCATAGTGAGGTACCTTTCACAGACAGAATACTGTCATGACTCATAGTGAGGTACCTTACACAGACAGAATACTGTCATGAATCATAGTGAGGTACATTACACAGAATACTGTAATGACTCACAGTGAGGTACCTTACACAGACAGAATACTGTCATGACTCATAGTGAGGTACCTTACAAAGACAGCATACTGTCATGACTCATAGTGAGGTACATTACACAGAATACTGTAACAACTCATAGTGAGGTACCTTACACAGACAGAATACTGTCATGACTCATAGTGAGGTACCTTACACAGACAGAATACTGTAATGACTTAGTGAGGTACCTTCCACAGACAGAATACTGTAATGACTCATAGTGAGGTACCTTACACAGACAGAATACTGCAATGACTCAGTGAGGTACCTTACAGGATAGAATACTGTAATGACTCATAGTGAGGTACCTTCCAGACAGAATACTGTAATGACTCATAGTGAGGTACCTTACACAGACAGAATACTGTAATGACTCATAGTGAGGTACCTTTCACAGACAGAATACTGTCATGACTCATAGTGAGGTACCTTACACAGACAGAATACTGTCATCACTCATAGTGAGGTACATTACACAGAATACTGTAATGACTCACAGTGAGGTACCTTACACAGACAGAATACTGTCATGACTCATAGTGATGTACCTTACACAGACAGAATACTGTAATGACTCATAGTGAGGTACCTTACACAGACAGCATACTGTCATGACTCATAGTGAGATACATTACACAGAATACTGTAATGACTCACAGTGAGGTACCTTACACAGACAGAATACTGTCATGACTCATAGTGAGGTACCTTACACAGACAGAATACTGTAATGACTCATAGTGAGGTACCTTACACAGACAGAATACTGTAATGACTCAGTGAGGTACCTTACAGGATAGAATACTGTAATGACTCATAGTGAGGTGCCTTACACAGACAGAATACTGTAATGACTCAGTGAGGTACCTTACAGGATAGAATATTGTAATGACTCATAGTGAGGTACCTTCCACAGACAGAATACTGTAATGACTCAGTGAGGTACCTTACAGGATAGAATACTGTAATGACTCATAGTGAGGTACCTTACACAGACAGAATACTGCAATGACTCAGTGAGGTACCTTACAGGATAGAATACTGTAATGACTCATAGTGAGGTACCTTCCACAGACAGAATACTGTAATGACTCATAGTGAGGTACCTTACACAGACAGAATACTGTAATGACTCATAGTGAGGTACCTTTCACAGACAGAATACTGTAATGACTCATAGTGAGGTACCTTACACAGACAGAATACTGTCGTGACTCATAGTGAGGTATATTACACAGAATACTATAATGACTCACAGTGAGGTACCTTACACAGACATAATACTGTAATGACTCATAGTGAGGTACCTTACACAGATAGAATACTGTAATGACTCAGTGAGGTACCTTACAGGATAGAATACTGAAATGAATCATAGTGAGGTACCTTACACAGATTATTTACCATCAGATCAGGTTACTGCTGTCTGTATGAAATCATAACAGCACACATCTTGTTATGCTAAACATAATAAGGCAGCAAATTAGACTTTACAATATTCACAGTTGCATGTTCACTACATACCAAGAAAAGGCTTATAACACTTGTATAACTAAACACAGGAGTTGATCAATAGAATTATAAAATTAATAAAATGGTTCTGGAAATGGTCATAGATCCCTTAACAAAGTACCTCAATACAAGACAGTGGTCCCTGGAAATGGTCTTACACCCCTTAAAAAAAAACCTCAATACAACACAGTGGTTCCTGGAAATGGTCATAGATCAGTTAATAAAATACCTCAATACAACACAGTGGTCCCTTAACAAAGTAATTCAATACAACACAGTGGTCCCAAGAAATGGTCGTAGATTAAAGTACCTTAATACAACATCAAAGTACCTCAATACAACACAGTCCCTGATACATCTTGGAAATGGTCACAGATTCCATTATCCATTATGATAAAATTGTTTCATATAACAAAACCAGAATATAGTGACCCTACTTATTTTTTCAAGGTAAACTTCAATAGCTGGTCTAAGTATCATTATAGTGAAGACCAGTGTACAATGTGTAATGTGCCTAGTTATGGATGTCTTCACCTAAATCATGGTACTGAGTTATAGTGAAGACCAGTGTACAATGTGTAATGTGCCCAGTTATGGATTACTTCACCTAAATCATTGTACTCAGTTATAGTGAAGACCAGTGTACAATGTGTAATGTGCCCAGTTATGGATGACTTCACCTAAATCATGGTACTGAGTTATAGTGAAGACCAGTGTACAATGTGTAATGTGCCCAGTTATGGATGACTTCACCAAAATCATGGTACTGAGTTGTGGCTAACCTGAACAGCATTATTATGAATATTATTATTAATATTACTGAATGGAATGATTCAAAGGGTTTTCTTTAAGTTCACATAAATATCTAATCCATTTTATCTAAAAAAATCATTTTGCATAAATGGATAGTACTCTATGAAAATATGACTAAATTCAGTGGAATCAAATTTGCAAATTCTTCTACACGAAATCAAAAAAGAATTTTTTCTTACTGATTTATGATGCTTTTCATTTTGTTCAGGATGGTAGTGAGTTCCAGAAACAAAGATCAGTGTCTTAAACATTAATCTTAGTGGTATAACACAGATACTGCATGGTGACTGGCTGATGGATTTATGAAAAAGTTTGCTGTATTACTCATATCCTGTAGAGCTATATTGATCTGTGTAAAATACTATGATCTCTTTTCGGGCAAAACAAATTAAAAGATATGACAATCATACATAGTTCCCAAAGTCTTTCAAATTTGGTAGCGTAGTCAAGTTTTGGTGATCGATGTCTGAATCACACAATTTTCATCTTCATCTGATCTACATATTTCAACAATGCAGGCGCCATTATTCCTTACAGCTTACTGAATTTATCCAATGTCAAGACCAGGACAAGTGACCTGCCCTGATAACATTTTTGACAAGTAAAAGTGAACTTATCACTGAAAAAGGCTTTCTTAAAGAAAAATTGGACAAAAAATTTGAGATTAGGGATTCTTTTACCATTAAAGATGGTTTTATTATTAAGGATCTATGGAAAAAAGATGCCTAAAAAGGAAAGCTGGACTGTTAGCAAATACAGGATTCATTAAAAAGAAATATCAGTTCTTGCTTTACAATAAAACTTGACTTTTGACAGCAACTTTTGTCTTAATTGAAACCAAACTAAAATCACTATAAGATTATGTCATGTGCAATGAAAGGCCAAAAATGTTAAGGATTTAAACTTCATTATTGTTGTTATTTGGGTTTAATACTATTTTTCTGCACATGATAGCTTTACATGGCAGCCAATAAAACTGCTGGAGGAAGAACCTTTGGAAAACCCCAGTAAGAACCACTGACCTATGGGAAGCCTCTGGCACATACCGACATTGGCCTAGTCCAAGATTCAAACTCATGAGGGCAGAAATGAGATGGCTTTGATGAGTAACAACAAGGACCATTTGGCCACTGGGACCACAATTTCAAATTTAAATGTACCTCCAAAGACATGTATATTTAATGCTGCATGCAGCTGAAATGAACTTAGTTTTCATTTACTCTATGTGTGTTCAAAAGTATTTCTGTTTCTTCGATTGTGAGACGGGTCAATGTTTATTGACATGTCAGAACAATAAAGGCTATTCAATGCCATGGCAATGGAAGTAAAGTGCAATGCCCTGAGAAAAACACCACAGCAGCCAACTTTCCTCCCCTTAGAGAGTGAGTCACTAAGAAAAAAATCAGAGGCTCCCTACACTTGTCAGAGTACTGCACATATTTCGAATGAATATTCTTTCATGACTGTAATTTTACTCAATTGCAAGACTTTCTAAAGCACAGCAGGATAAAATTGGGCATGTACCTAGATGATAAGATGCATTCAATAGAAATACCAGAGTACCTAGATGCTGACATTCAATAGACATGCCAGAGTATCTAGATGCTAACATTCAAAAGACATGCCAGAGTACCTAGATGCTGACATTCAATAGACATACCAGAGTACCTATAGATAGACAATCAACAGACATGCCAGAGTACCTAAATGCTGACATTCAATAGACATGCCAGAGTACCTAGAGACTGACATTCAATAGACATACCAGAGTACCTAGATGCTAACATTCAACAGACATGCCAGAGTACCTAGATGCTGACATTCAACAGACATGCCAGAGTACCTAGATGCTGATATTCAATAGACATGTCAGAGTACCTAGAGATTGACATTCAATAGACATACAGGACTAACTAAATGCTGATCTTCATTCAATAGACATGCAGAACTATTAGAAGATGGCATACACTCAAATAGACATGCAGGATTAAATGTTGACATGTTTTAACGCATGTTATTTTCATAGTCTTGAGCTTTCCAATATTTATTTTAAGCACCACAAGTGCAGCAATATCTCTGCCATTATCAGATGACCTTTCACATATTGCCTTGTGCAAGGCATCGGAGCAGTTTTAATTTCAATCAATCATAAGCTCTCTCTTGACATTTAAATTTGCAACAGACTGCCAAGCTTGACACACAACTTCAAGGCACAGGACAAAGACAAACCAAGACCAATCATCTTGCATGGTAGAATCCAAGAATCTGTGAAATAGTCTTAATCAAGGAAGGAATGTGTTCCAATTCCTATCATCATGGCCTTAATCAAGTTCTGTGCATAACATTATCAAATCCAACTCTTCACTGGGCCCTCCTTTTTCAGCTGTGACAATCTCATTTTTCATTGGGCTTAACTTCAAAGTGAATTTTTGATCAATAAATTTTGTCATGGCCAAATAGGGATTATTATTATCAGAATGGTAAAATATTTCTCATGATTAATCTCAAGTTTCTGCAACTGGTGACAGCAAGGATAAAGAAAACTTTGTGAAAATTCTTAAGTTTTCAACACAACCTCTCAAAATCAAGGACTTTTTAAACTCATACAATCCATGTAACATTTCTGCTCTGCCCACCATAAAGAATATCTGTGACTCAGAATCTTTCTCAAGACAAATGTTTTACAACTTTATTCTTTTCTTAAGAGTAATTTAACTTCAAAATACCAGCTAAAGTCTTCAATTTTTTTTGTAAATTGCCGAATGTTTCAACCTCAGTGCCAAGAATCTTAGTACCATTCCACAAAGAAAATCTTAGTACTATTCCAAAGTAAATCATAATACCATTCCACAAAGAAAATCTTAGTACTATTCCACAAAGTAAATCATAATACCATTCCACAAAGAAAATCTTAGTACTATTCCACAAAGTAAATCATAATACCATTCCACAAAGAAAATCTTAGTACCAATCCACAAAGAAAATCTTAGTACCATTTCACAAGTCAACCTTGCCTCATTGAGCTCATTAGGTTTGTTTCTTGCTCCTGAAATCAACCAATATTTCTTGAAGATGAAAAAATTAAAAATAACATTAATTAAATTAATGAAACAATGGTAATGATTGCATAATAGAGCACCTTTTTATATCTAATGCCAATTCTATTATAAACATTATTATCCAATCTGGTCAATACACTTTTCCTAAGCTTAAACACAACCATATAATGGTTACCAAACTCACTCCACTCTGCTCCAAAATCTAGTTTAACACATAGCTTTCAGTCTATGGTTGTTTTCACAATATATTTCAGTTTTCTGAGCAACAGATTTACCTGTATTATGAAAGCTATGACCTGATGAATTCATAAGCAATTTTTTTGAGACAATAAACAAATATTTCTTATTTTACCAGATGACTCAATTTCATATATTGATGGGAGCTGAAAATATGAATCAATTATTTATGAGTCATTTGTGAAAACAATCAGTAATTCCCCAAGGGCAAATCATTATCATCAGCCCAACTCTCCTGTTCTCTTCATGTGCTGTATGGTGAAGTCAAGCTCTGATATCATCCCCATCCATCACAAATAATGACATGAAAATTAACATTCATGATCATGGTTGCACACTGATATGCTTTTCATTTTTCCAATTTGGAATCATCAATCCAAACAAATTGCAAGGTATGAATATTAAAAATGAATAAATGGCAAGGTATTCCTATTAAAAGGAATTGAGGCAATGTCTGTCAATAAACAGCAACGTATAGATATTAAAAAATTAATAAATATCAATGTCCCAAATGGAAAGAAAAATATGTAGACATTATTGTGCAAATGTGGATGTACATGTTTAGTTGCTCAGTTTGGTGTTTTATATTATAGCAACACTTTGAAGGCTAAATAATATGTATGTATGTATGTATATATATATATATATATATATATATATATATATATATATATATATATATATATATATATATATATATATATAAAGGCAAGAAGAGACAAATTATTTGCCCAAAGATCTGCCACAGCAGCTGATATGGATTGATCTGCTGATACTGGGAATTAAACCTGCATTCTTTTAGTAACAAGACCAATGCCTTCACTGCCCTTATTATGTACAACATACAGCTGATTAATAAGATAAATAATCATAAGAATGACTGATGGGCAGCCACTACTCCAAGATATATCCATTTACATTTGAAATCCATAACATGGAAGCTGTATCTCTGAAATCAATGGAGCATGAAATACAAGTCAAGGTGAACTACTTTTGCTTACGATGTACATTCCAAGATAAAACACCAATTAAGATTCATTACTGCAAACATTTTGCTTCCATGCTTCTAAATTAATTATAGTAATGCACTCTTACATAATTTGCCAATAAATGAATACCTTAAATTAATAACAAAATTAGAAGCAAAAGTAGTTAATAATAATAATAATAATAATAATAATAATAATAATAATAATAATAATAATAATAATAATAATAATAATAATAAAAATAATAATAATAATAATAATAATAATAATAATAATAATAATAATAATAATAATTTAAGACTTTATTTCGAGAAGCTAACTCAATTAGTTAACAGTACTAATCTAGCTTAAGACCTTCTATTTGTTCTGTACAGTATATACAGTATATGCAACATCATGTGAAGAATCTGGCTTGACACTAAATAATTAAATGATTCTAAAAAGTCCAAGTATAAAGCCTGGATAGGCATCTGAGAATGCATAACATAAATATATATACAATAAAAAATATCATCATGCATTGAAAATTTTCAAATGAAAATAATGCAAAAAGTACACAAAAATACAGTATTTATTGCACAAGAAATATTCAATTTTCTAAAGATTTCATCCATTTGAGACACTGATTATGAAAATAAGAAATGCTAGGAGCCTGCCTTATGTCACTGGGAAAGCTGTTAAATACCAGAATATTGAAAACTTTTTTAGAACAATTCCTTCATTGGCCTCAGACCTTAAATATGGAGTAACATCAGCATCTCTTTGGTGAAATATTGCTTAGATAGACAGGAATTGATTTTCTGCATACTTCATACATCAATTGGCCTTGCTGAGAAATATTCTTTCCTTTATTGTTAAAATCTTTATATTATTCATTGCATCCTGGAAATTGTCTATACATTGATCTAGAATTAAATGGCAACCCCTTTTTTGGAGTCTTAAAAGTGCTGTTTTCATTGAATTAGAGGTATTACCCCAAATGACATTACAATAGTCCAGATATGGCTGAATATAACTTTTATAAAAGATGACCCTATACTGAAGAGGAATGTATATTTTGATTTTCCTCAATAACCCATGATAAGAACTAACTTTTTTGGAGACGTGTTTAAATGTGAATAGATCAAGTAAGATTGTTATCTATGAATACAACAAGAATTTTATCATGAGAGGTCTTATTAAGGCTCACATTGTCAAATAGAGCCTGGAGTTAGTCACTATCTAGCCTTGCTAATTTTTGTTGCATTGGAGCTAGTAAGGCTTTCATTTTTTTTTCTGTTTTTATGATCATACTGTTTTCCTTGCACTATACTTGAAGTCTTTTGAGAGCATCTTTTAAGTTATTTTCAAGTACCATTTTGGTTTTACCCATCACAGACAGTGTAGTAGCATCTGCATAGAGGTCAGTGGAAGAAACGGAAGTTCCAATCTTAAGAGGTAAGTCATTGATAAATAGAATGAATAACAGAGGTCCAAGGATAGAGCCCAATGGTACTCCACAGAAATATTTTTACTTTCAGAATGCTGACCATGTAAAGATACGTTTTGCACTCCATCAGTTAAGTAAGAAGTTGTTGTTGTTGTTATAGGGTTAAAAACCATTTTTCAGTACAAGATAGGCTATACATGGCTGCCAGTAATAATGGTGGAGGAAGAACCCTGGAAACCCTGTGAAGAACCACCAACCCACGAAAAGCTACTGGCAAGCTTTCTCACATATCCACATTAGCCAAATCTTAGAAAGTTCTCACTGCATTGACAGATTTTTAGTTTTTCATGCAAAATTTTATGGTGTACAAGATCAAAAGCTTTACAAAAAGCAACCATAATAGTATCTACCATTTCTCCTTGATCTTAAGCTTTCAGCCATTTATCAATCAAGTGCAGTTTTGCAGCAGTGATTCTGTTGAAAGCCAGCCAGATTATCAAGAATAAGATCATAAGTGTTCAAATAGCTGTACATGTTTTTCTAGTAATATGGAGAGACAAGGAAGGATAGAGATGGGTCTGTAGTTATTTACATCATCTTTTGTTCCTTTTTTATGGAATGGTGTAACCTTGGCAGTTTTCCATGTTTGTGGAAATTTATTAGACCTAATGCCTTCATTGCAAATGAAAGCTATACTCTCTACAATTGCAGGTGCTTTAGTAAGCTTTGTCCAATTATATCAAGTCTTATAGCTTTACAATCATCCATTTTTTAAATATATTTCAACACAAATTCTGGACTCATTTCAGGAATTTCAAACTTTATATTGTTTGGTAGTTTCTTAGCACAAAAATGTTTGAGTTCTAGATGATCAGATGAAGTTCTGGGTTCATTAAGTTAATCAGCAATTTGGTTCACAAAGATATATATATATATATATATATATATATATATATATATATATATATATATATATATATATATATATATATATATATATATATATATATATATATACCATAAATGAATTTCTCATTCAAATGATTACATTTATAAAGGACAACATCTGCATAACACAGGTGGAGACAGGTGATATTTTATTGCTAAGTTGGGAGTCTGCAAACTTTTCCCTAACATTGTCTCGGCATTCAGCTTGCATATCATGTCCATTCATGTTGTAATCACACACACCATACTGAGCAGTCATTCCTAATTTTGTACTTTTCATTCTCTCTGTGGCATATCACTGAAGATTACCTGGGGTTGCTAAGGTCAACTAAGGTCTGGTAGATTATCAGGTGTGGGTCCCTATCATTGAAGTAGTAAAAGTGGTGTCCTCAGTGATCTTATGATAAAACACAGAAAACTGCAGAGCTATGCAGAGCAATAAATGGTATCTGTACAGGATATCTTTACTTTAACACATACTATTTCACACACTCCAAGGACATGCTTTGCTATTAACTTTTTTTTTAACTTTCTTCATTCACTGGCAAACTATGGTATGTCATATACAGGGGGATATCCAAAATTTTGGATTTTATCCAAGGACATTTGAACTTTAAATGGTTGGGGTTTTCCTTGCATGAACTGATATAATTTTATTTTACCCTCAAGTCAACATGAATGTGAGTCAACTGAATGAAACCCACCCTCCATTTTCACCACTGCTATACACAAATGTTTACTGTTTACCATTTCCCCAGCAGCATCAAGGATAAGACCACTTTTAATGTGCATTCATTATCAAAATAAGTCTTTTTAAAACCTAAAAATCAAATGTGAAAAAATGAATTCTTTTGGTATACACTACCTCAGTTATCTCACAGAAAAAGGAGTGAGATTGCGCTTTCATTTTAATTAAAATAAATCAATAAAATGCTGTTTGTGTATTTTGACAGGGCTTTACATCTGATTAGTCTTAGAGGGCAAGAAAATACCTCTTAGAGGGCAAGGGAATACCTCTTAGAGGGCAAGGGAATACCTCTTAGAGGGCAATGGAATACCTCTTAGAGGGCAAGGGAATACCTCTTAGAGGGCAAGGGAATACCTCTTAGAGGGCAATGGAATATCTCTGCAATCTTTTTTTCCAAATAATCTCACATTAAAAGTCTTTTTAATTTCAATGATAAATTATGGACACACTCATCTCTGGCCTATATGACAAAGTCATTATAAACAAGGTTTAAAAAAGCAGTTTCCAATTTGCATAAAATATGATACAAGTTACTTTCTGTGCTAGGGTAAACACAGTTCAGAAGGCAGCATATGCTATGTTGCACGTAGACTTCCAAGAGCCAGTGTCCCTGTATCATTAAAATATGGAAGATACATACAATTTCAAAAGGTCATGAAAAAATGCTATAAATGTTTGCTGCCCTAGTAGTCGAAAAAAAATGACATAATCTCATTTGGTTTATTAGTTTTGCATCTCAACAAATTTGCTGTCTGCACTGCATCACAGATTCTTCTGTCAAAGCTTACATTATTTAAGTACTTTGTACTAGCGATGCCAGTGCTGGCATGTTTGGAATTGTCTGTTCTGAATCTCATTTTCAATTAACTAGTTTTAATCTTCATTCATTATTTATGTAATAATTCCATTTTGCTGGAGATATTCTTCTTTTCAACTAACTATGCACTGAGTAGATGTGAAACATGCAAAGGTGTGACTCTAAAAATATATTGGACTGATGGTCATCAAATTAAGATCACTTGAATATGTTAGTTGATGAAATTATCATTTTAATTTAAATAAATTGCCATCTCAAAATTTTGATCATCTTTTGGGCTATTATTAGTACCAACACAGAAATGAAAATTGTATTTGCATGTTTTTCATGTACAAGCATAATAGACGAAAAACCGATTTATCATTTTCCCACTAAAATCTACAGACAAACATAATGACAAAAAAGATACACATAAGTCTACAGAAGTCCTAATTTAGGAGTTATTAAACTAAAAATTATAGGAAACATGAGGTCCCTTGCTCAAGGTGCAGTACTCTGAAACATAATTAAAGATCAACTCCTATGCAAACTATTTTCCTCTTCATTTAATGTTTTTCATTTTACTGTAATTCACTGCAAGTACTTCATTTTAAAGTATTTTCTTATTTACACAAAAAATATACAAAATAGATTGTATTATAGTAGTATTTTTTTGTTTTACTGTCCTTGCTATATATAAAGCTTTATCACAGGCCAAAATAAAATATTAATAACAAGCCAATATAAAATATTAATCCCAAGCCAAAATAAAATATTAATCCCAAGCCAAAAGAAAATATTAATCCCAAGCCAATATAAAATATTAATCCCAAGCAAATATAAAATAATAATCCCAAGCCAATATTAAATATTAATCCCAAGCCAATATAAAATATTAATCCCAAGCCAATATTAAATATTAATCCCAAGCCAATATAAAATATTAATCCCAAGCCAATATAAAATATTAATCCCAAGCCAATATAAAATATTAATCCCAAGCCAATATAAAATATTAATCCCAAGTGAATATAAAAAATTAATCCCAAGCCAGTTCAATATATGTCCAGGAAGTTAAAGATTCTTGTGTAAATTAGTGTATTGCAGTGGAATGGATCTTACACACAATTTTAAAAATTGAAAACTGATTGGCTGAACTACAAATCTGAAATTTAATTCAAGTAGGGCTATATTTCACAAATAAAAGTTAAGTTCTTCCTTAGCATCTAAAGCCAAACAAATTGATTGGATGAAATCTGAGTAATAAACTGACCAATTATGCTTCATAGATAATGGTTTCATTCTTGAAAATAGTCCAATTAGTTTAAACATTATTATTGAATAGCATAATCTATAGGAAAAATACAACATAATGTGAGACATATACATAAGCAAAAACATATATTTTAAGCTTTTTCCTGTATCAGTGAAACTGAACTAGGGCAAAGATGTAGCCTTGATAGCTATTGATACAAATCCCATTATAATTATCTCCCCATACCAGTGGTTTTTCTATCCCATCTCATTCACACTTGATGAGGTCTTTTGTCAGTGACAACATCCTGTGACTATGCTAGCACATCCACACCAATGCCCATTATAGTTATCTCCCCTAGCTAGTGGTTTTCCTTTCCAAACATTATTTACGCTCCAGGAGGTCTTTTGTCAGTAACAACATTCTGTGACAATACCAGCACATCCACACCATGCCCAAAACACATCTTTTGTGACCTTTTGTCTGGCGGATTCCTGAGTCAGGGAATGTCACCAGATACTACAATGGATAATACTAGGTACTAACAAGCTTTTTTAAGCCTTTTCAAAATTTGCAATGAATCTGGACATTTTTGGTGTGATGAAACTTTAGCATGAGGAACACAATAAAAAACACAACAATAACATAACATGCATAGAAAGATGACACTAAGTACTTAGTGACACTAATTTTGTAAGATAGAAAGACAATCACAAAAAGGCTTCTACCATTGATCTGCCATTAGATAGTTTGCAATATACATTAAAACTGCAGTCTTCTGAATTGTTATAATTTATTCTTGCAATTTTTGTAGAAAGGCTGGGGATTATGTGTGAGTGTGTGTGATTTGGATTTGTAATGTTTTAAAAAAATTTCAGTCATATTGCTACGCTGTCTGCTGTGTGGCAGTTTACAGTCTTGCACTGGGGCATCATGCCACAGACATGTAGCATCATGTCCTACCCATTTACCTTATCCTGACACCAAGACAACCAGTACTAACACTAACCTGTTAATGCTGAGCACCTAGCAAGGCATCTGTTAGTGCCATTTTTTTATAAGTCATTGGTATGAATTGGATGGGGTTTGAAACTGTGACATCCATATCCGCAGATGCTATAACCACTTAGGCCACCAGAGCAGTCTGTCGATTATGTGATCATGCCTTACCATTGCTACACTGCAAAAACTTGAGAGTACAACTTGTGATACAACTTTGGGGTTGTATGAACATGTACATGACAAATTTTGGAAGTTTGATACAGCTTGGGAGGAAAAATGCTTGCTGAATGTGGTTAGCTTTGCATAGAACTCCCAATAATGAGACTGAAATATCAGTGAATTGGTGTATGTTGACCACTGATGAGACCCGGTTTCAAGCCCTGGTGGCATACAGCCGTGTCCCCTTGATCATACTGAAAAATATTGAAATCAATCCCAAAGAATTATTATTAATGTTTGCTTTGCAAAACATTACAAACTTATATATGAAACTAAAATAGTTTGGGCCTGTACGTCTATTTCTATATCCATCAAATTTGTCTTGCGGCAAAGATATTGTGGGTAAGTGGGTGGGGGTAAAGGGAGGGGGCACACAGAGAGATGTGTCTTAAAAACTCTGGCAATTTATTGACAATGAGGCAAGTTGTGTATTGATTGGAACAAAAAGACCCTTAAATCTCATTTCAGTAGTTTAAAATTCTTATTTATTTATTTATTCATTTCTTTTTATTTATTTACAAAGGTGTCTTGATTGGAGCACAAAAAAAGACCCTATAAAATTCATTTTGATGGTTTAAAATTCTTTTATTTATTTATTCATTTCTTTTTATTTATTTACAAAGGTTACTGAGTGAAATGGATTGCAAATAAAACCAGAGACAGGAAACCAGTAATTCTGAACAAAATATTTTTCACATTTTCAGCATTTTCCCCGTTAGAGAATTCTTTTTTTGTACATATTAAAAAAGCACTTCCTGTCTGATCTGAACACAATGGCTTCATTTACTACTTTTGAATCTGCAAATAATATATAAAAACTATCACAAATCCAAGTCAACATTTGAAATCTTTTGAGAAACCACTTAATTGATACTTAAGCTTCAAGACTTTCAATCAACCCAGGAGGTCTTTTGGAGAGCAGGTCACTGAAAGTTTCCAAGCATAAGCCCTGGAGATTGTGTGCTTCTTCATTCATACTCTCAGAGCCCAAAAAAATGCTTGTGATTTCTGAATGAGTTTCAGGTCACCAGACATATTTATACTACCTGTACACCATGGATATCACCTATCACTGATTGATTTACACATGTCAGAACAAGGACAAAGTAGCATGCTAGTTCATTCAGAAATTTTACTGTCTTATCCAAACAACATAGAGAGAATAAAATCCAAGGTTGTGCTCCATTTAGATAACCCAGATATACTTGTCTAATTATTTCAATGTTTGTTGTCAATCACTCAAAAAGCTTTGTAATTTCCTCTGACCTGACTCAAAAAAAGCTCCACAGTTGCCTCTGATATGATAACACTGGTTGGTATAGCAACCTGCCATATCTGCATATGTTATGGTAACACTGGTTGGGTATACCAACCTACCACAACATTCAGTCAATCATATGATTAAGGATGATTGCTTGTGAACTGTTGGTACATAGAACTTTTCACAAAAGTTACAGGCTGGTGTGCATTTCTTATGCTACATGTAGCTAAATATTTATCCCAAAAATGGTCATTTCAGAGACAAGTATTTAAAAAAGTACCCTGTCACTAATTGATCACTCCTGTCACTAATTGTCATCCAGTCACTAATTGTCACTGTCACAAACTGACAATAAAAATAATAGATCTGAGCATCAAGTAGTTGTTTACGAGTCCAAACAAAATACCTGACATTGCATACTGCACATGAAGGTCAAGGTCTTGTCTGCTTAGACCCAGATCTGCCAGTGAATTACAATAATGGCAGTTTGTATCTGCTGTCTGCTGTGTTTAAAATGCATCAAAGGTTGAAGATCACAGACTCTTATCAAATACACAAAGAATAGGATATGCTGGTGATAAAACTCTGTGAACAGTTTGGTTCCCTGCCTGTAAACATTTGCAAAATTGGTTTGGTTTGAGGAGTTTATCGCCTTTTCCAGCACATGACAGGCTACACACAGCAGCCTGTATATTTGAGAGGAAGAACCAAGGAAGACCATGGAAAGAACCACTGACCAAATATGAAGCTACTGGTAAGACCATGGAAAGAACCACTGACCAAATATGAAGCTACTTGTAAGACCATGAAAGAACCACTGACCAAATATGAAGCTACTGGTAAGACCATGGAAAGAACCACTGACAAAAATGAAGCTACTGAAAAGACTCTGGAAGAAACACTGACTCAATATGAAGCTACTGGCAAGTTTTCTCACATACCATGTTGGTCAAGCCAAACCAATGGATGGTGAGAAGATGTAGGTGATTAGTAAAGGCAAGTACTTTAGACCACTCAGCCAACCAGAGCACCTTACAAAATTGGTAACCATGTAAATAAGGTGCATTTTGCCATCCAATTAGTGATATATTTTCACATTTCTTAAGAAGTAGGATTTTTCTATTAATTCTTTTCATAAAATATGGCTGATTTTCTTGTCAAATGTGGAATTGCAAGGAAAATTTTGATTTTCACATCAAATATGGCATCGCTATGAGAAAGCTGAAGTTAATAAGATGGAACTCTTCCAACACAGTTCCACTTAAATCCATGCTGAATGCTGACGGTCTGTAGACAACTCAACATTTTTGACTTCTGATGCAGCTCTGGTGGTGGGGTGGAGGCTGGGGTATGAAAGTGGTTTTTCATATATTTCAAATAACTCCAAAATTAAGAGAACAACACATCTGAGAAATGGCGTGTGTGTTCACTGACACTAGTGTCAACACATGTTAGGGTAGTAAGGGGGCAGGCCCTTGGGTCAAAATTTAGAATGACTGAGATCCCCATTCTATAACCATGTATATTTAAAAGCACAAGAAAATAATAATGTATGAATACAACTGACACTGTCCATCTTTACCCCACTGGACTTTTCCCCTGGGTCTCAACTTTGAAACAACTGAAACCCCCACCTTATATCAACTTAAATAATTCCTGAATAAGAAAAATTGGGTTTGGTGGCACAGAAACAAAACTAAAAAATGAATTCAGCTATGGGTCTAAATCCGGCTCCTGGAATGTTTGATTATTTTTGAATATGGGTGGGACAAAGGATTGTGGAGTGTGGATTTGTTTTACCAAAACTCTAGTTCTAATTTACTTTTGCAAATTTAATTACCTAAGGAAATGAACATTTATGTATTGGTAATAAATATCTCAATACACAAGAAACAAATAAATGGAAAAAATTTAAATAAAAGTGTATGAAGCATTATAATCAATACAGCAGCTGAAAAATTATATTCATCCACCTCACAGTGTGGTATCCAAACAACAATCTTGCATACTGAATTAATTATCAACATAAAAGACACACACTTTGTGACTCAACATATTGACCTAGCACCCAGTCTTTAAAACAGATTCAACATATGAGCTTGCCTGAACAACTTTTTAAGGTAAAAATGTAGGCAGATCCATTGTGAAGTGTTTTATATCTACTCTCTTGACAATAAAAACACTGGATGGCACATGCTTTTGGTGCTTTATTTTCCTGTTTGGGGTATTAATTTCCTTGGGCTCATTTGCACATGCAAACACTACTAATGTAGTTATTTTGGCTGTAAACTAAAGGTTAATTTAGAATGTGGACATTTACAGTCATTATTATCACTAATAAGACATAAATTTGTCAGTACCAATTCATACAAAAACAAACCCATCATCTTTCCTACACAAATCAATCTCTCACAGTACCATTCTTAGTCTGCATTACTCAAGTCTACAAACAAAGGCACAGGTAACATTATTTAGAAAACAGTAAAACCTGATCTGAATGACCTCTGCTATGAGTGATCACCTGTAATTTGCAACCAAAATCACTATGCAGTTTGACTCTACTCTATAATTTTATATAATTTTAAACTGTTATGAGGGCCACCTGCTAAACAATACCAATAACCAAAGTACAGAATGTGTTTCATGTACAAATGTGTCTATGCAAAGTACAGAATGTTTCATGTACAAATGTATCTATGCAAAGTACAGAATGTGTTTCATGTACAAATGTGTCTATGCAAAGTACAGAATGTTTCATGTACAAATGTATCTATGCAAAGTACAGAATGTGTTTCATATACAAATGTATCTCAATACAAACTGCAATATTTTATCAAGAACTATAATAGCATCATTAGTAGTCATATGGTATTCCAGCACAATACTGGCTATATAAAGCCTAAAAAGAGAATGAAATAAATGTACAGTAATTTTAGCAGTATTTTCCCCTCATAAACCCAGCTGAATTTCTACCTCTGAGACAGCACAGAACCTGTTACAACTTTATTTTGAGAGATCACTTTGTCATGGCAGAAGAAGTGGTCTCTCAAGACAGGTTTGACTATATAACTTTCTTATCAAACAACCTGTCTGATTCAAGCAAAATCTGAACATAATTGGTGACTAATCCAATTTGCTGACACAAGTTTTATATTTCCCAAGTAATTGGGAACATGCATGTAGTTGCCAGAGGGGTGGGGGTTGTGCTATTTCAAGAATCGTCACAATGGGACAATATATTCTATGTTTTCCTAATTTCAAAGACCTGGACTGGTATCATGTTTCTTGTGTAGAAATATGACAAAACTAAGGAAAAATAAAATCATGGGAAACTGTATACAAGCAAATCATGACATTCTGAGATCATTATTGATTCACTAAATCCATAATATGAACAATAACTGAAATGATGTCTTTCATCTGGCATAATGCAAGAAGAATCCTTTGAAAGCAATTCAAAATAAGACAATTTCTTTCTTTTCAATGCTGAGAGTTGAAACCATATAACATTCTTCAACCATAACAAGGTTTTTCAAATTAGTTGCCACAGTGGCCATACTGGCTGCCAGATAGGCAACATTTTCATTCAGGACACATTACACATAAATATAATGGTGAAACCCCATGTTGGATTAGCCATCGGTGGGAGTTGAGATAACCATCGGTGGGAGTTGAGATAACCATCGGTGGGAGTTGAGATAATATTTTCAAGATGGCAATCATGATGGAAAAATTCAGGTCAATTTGCATGTTTCTTTTTATTATTTAGGTCCATCCAGCTCTTCTCAAGGAAAGCCCATCTCCAAATGACTTTCCAAATAAGAGTAGCAATAACAGAGATTACCACCATTGGGTCGTTTTGGACTACTTTGATTTAGTACCAACAACATACTATAAGATTGGGTCGTTTTGGACTACTTTAACTTAGTACCAACAACATACTATAAGATTGAGTCTTTTTGGACTACTTTGATTTAGTACCAACAACATACTATAAGATTGGGTCATTTTGGACTACTTTGATTTAGTACCAACAACATACTATAAGATTGGGTCGTTTTGGACTACTTTGATTTAGTACCAAGAACATACTATAGGATTGGGTCGTTTTGGACTACTTTAATTTAGTACCAACAACATACTATAAGATTGGGTCATTTTGGACTACTTTAATTTAGTACCAACAACATACTTTAAGATTGGGTCGTTTTGGACTACTTTGATTTAGTAACAACAACATACTATAAGAAGTCTTCTGGTGTAAACCTCATGTTGACATGACTTTCCCTTTTGGATGAATAACAACAGCAAAATTTAAAAATGGCTGACATAGAGACAGTTTCCATTTAAGACCTACCAGACATCATAAGATGTCTTCTGGTAAAAATATAATGCTGAAATAGTCAGCCATCTAGGAGTATAATGCTGAAATAGTCAGCCATCTAGGAGTATAATGCTGAAATAGTCAGCCATCTAGTAGTATAATGCTGAAATAGTCAGCCATCTAGGAGTATAATGCTGAAATAGTCAGCCATCTAGTAGTATAATGCTGAAATAGCCATATAGGAGTAGAATGCAGAAATAGTCAGCCATCTAGGAGTATAATTCTGAAATAGCCATCTAGGAGTATAATGCTGAAATAGCCATCTAGGAATATAATGCTGAAATAGTCAGCCATCTAGGAGTATAATGCTGAAATAGTCAGCCATCTAGGAGTATAATGCTGAAATAGTCAGCCATCTAGGAGTATAATGCTGAAATAGCCATCTAGGAGTATAATGCTGAAATAGCCATCTAGGAGTAGAATGCTGAAATAGTCAGCCATCTAGAAGTATAATGCTGAAATAGTCAGCCAACTAGGAGTATAATGCTGAAAATAGTCAGCCATGTAGTAGTATAATGCTGAAATAGTCAGCCATCTAGGAGTATAATGCTGAAATAGTCAGCCATCTAGGAGTAGAATGCTGAAATAGTCAGCCATCTAGGAGTATAATGCTGAAAGTCAGCCATCTAGGAATATAATGCTGGAATAGTCAGCTATCTAGGAGTATAATGCTGAAATAGTCAGCCATCTAGGAGTATAATGCTGAAATAGCCATATAAGAGTAGAATGCTGAAATAGTCAATCATCTAGGAGTATAATGCTGAAATAGCCATCTAAGAGTATAATGCTGGAATAGTCAGCTATCTAGGAGAAGTAGCAATATTAAGATTTTCCAGATGGCTAGTGTGGCATCATTGGCAATAAGAAGAGATCAGAGTGACCTATTTTAGCCCATAGTAAGTATTAACCCTCCATGATTAACCTAACCCTAACCCATTAGTTTACAATTTTTCATACATTATTCAGAAAAACCAAGTTTAAATACAAAACTTTAGGACATAATTGGAGCATGAAAAGTAATTCACTGTGACCTCATTTTCTTAGGCTTAGCTGTATCCTCAATGATGAACACACCCATCAAATTTCACAACTCTACATACATCAGTGTTGCAGAAAAAGAGGTAAATTCAAGTACTTAGCACAAATGTTGATGTAAACAAAAACAACAATGCCACTGGAATAATAGTACATGTACTTATGTCTCACCTATGTTTTTCAGGTGAGACAAGAAATTTAAGCCTAACACTTTTGAATAAAAGCTGCACACACTAACTACATTTCACAATTAAAAAACATATGGAAATTTTTCTAAAAATGATATCTAGAATTTTCGCTTCAAAGGCAATAAAAGGGCCCATTCTTGAATCCTATGGTTCCAACAACTAGACTCACAATGCAAGAAATTATCTTTAAATTATGAAAATTGTATATATGATTGAATTATTCAAGGCTATAATGAACAGAATTTGCCATATTTAATTAAGGAAACATCAAGCTGTGAAAATCCTGTTGACAGATGCACAGATATCTGCAAATATTAAATGATGCATAAAAAATGGAAATCATAAATCAACACTGGTATTGTCTCTGGCAGTTGTTAAATAACCCTCTCAGTGCCAGCAGTATTACTGACTCATTTCATTTGACAAGAATTCAAAAATTTTAATACAAATTACCTTTGGTACTGATTTACACCTGACAGCAATACTATTTCTTCTTAAAAATTTTTCCATCCACAGCAAACACATTTAATTTATTCAAAATGAGATCTACATAAAACATTCCTGCTTGTTCATTTAAGTCTACATGTATTACAACTCAGTATAACAAAAAACAACAGCTAAAACTTGACAGATTCTCTTTTCAATGAAGTACCAGTAAGTATCTAGTTTTAGTTTTCTTGCAGCAGCCATGGTGGCTCAGTGGTTAGCACATTTGACATGAGTCCAGCAGGGTGTGGGTACAACTATTATCATGGGATCAACTGAGTTAGCTATTGTGATGTGGCTATTTGTGTTGATGTGCCATTAAGTTAAGGAACCTACATCAAATCAACTCAACTCAACATCTTTTCCTCTGGCAACCAAAAGGTTTATTAGCAGCTTTTCCATCTCACCAGTGGGTGTGGGCCACTTCAAACTCTAGGTAACAGCTTCAGTGACAGGTGAAGATCAAAAGATATTGAGCAGGCAGGTGAGAATGCAGCAGCAATGGGTAATTGATCATTGATAAGGTAACAAGATTTATTCTAACTACTATCAAGGAAACTGGGACTAAATAAGCTGCACTAATTGTCAAATTATCTGCCCAAGATGGATGTATTTAATTGTCAGCACAAGGTCACTGATAAACTGCACTGATTTGATGAAAAGATAGTCTCTGAATGGAAACAACATTAACTCCTATAAAGAAGTTAATACAAATATATAAATCTTATCTGCTAAATCATATTTATATTTAGGACCCTGATATGGTTAGAGTCTCAGGTTTGGCCAATGTTGGTAGTGAGAAAGCTTACTAGCATCTTTTTGTGGATTGGTGGTTATTTCTGATGTTTTCCCAGATTGTTCCTCCACCATTTATATTGGCCACCATGTATAGCATATCTTGTTTTGAAATATGGTGTTAAAAACAACAACAGATGCTGGTGCATCAGGACAATATAAATCCAGATCAATTGTTAAAAATGTGTAAAGACTGATGTTGGCACACCACGACAATCTGAATTAGGGGACTCAAACACATCACTCATGGAGTTTTTCACTGCAACCTGCAATGATACCCTGAATTTTTAAATCAATAATTATTTGTTTTATTTCACAGCTAGACATTTTTGGTTGTTGTTGTTGTTGTTGTTGGGCTTAACGCCATTTTTCAGCACACGATAGGCTATTCATGGTGGCCAGTATTAATGGTGGAGGAAGAAACCGGAAAGAACCACCGACATTTTTAGATAAAAATTTGATTGCTTTATTGTTTACTTCTTATTACCAAAATTTAAATGGCTACCTTTTACATGAGTTAGTTTCATGAATGAAATGGTTTCAGTCATGTTGCCCTGGGGCAAATATACTAGTGCTCATGTGACCTTTGGGCTAATGTACTAGTGCTCATGTAGCCCTTGGGCTAATGTATTAGTGCTCATGTGGCCTTTGGGCTAATGTGCTAGTGCTCATGTGGCCCTTGGGTTAATGTACTAGTTTTCATATGGCCTTGGGCTAATGTACTAGTGCTCATGTAGCCCTTGGGCTAATATATTAGTGCTCATGTGGCCTTTGGGCTAATGTACTAGTGCTCATGTGGCTCTTGGGCTAATGCATGAAAAGTTTCAGTTGGCACAATATAACAGTCCAACTCCAGATCTGCTGTTTATAAACTTGTCTCTCAACATATAGTGTAAGACTATTTCCTGGTTTGAACTTTTCTGCTGTTAGGATTATGCCCACAAACAATATTGCAAGCAAACCCAAATTCTAAAGCATTAAGACAGTTCACTTGGCACACCTTGCAAGGCAGGATATGTTCCTATTGTGCATAATTACATAAGAACTAAATACTATATGTCACTCAGATAAAAGACCAAATAGGCAGGAGAGAAGATTTTGTTACAGTATGCATAACTACAAAACACAACTGTAATTTTATACTTCAAATAGTACAAACTAGAAACACAACATTGGATTAAATACTTGTTGTGCCTTCCCCAATGATACCTTGTCAGGTGCTTGTTGTGCCTTCCCCCAATGATACCATAGTCAGTGCTTTTTGTGCCCACCCCAATGATACCATAGTCAGGTGCTTGATGATGACCTTAAGAATATTTTTGCATATCCTTTCCTATGATTTTCATATGGATGCATGCACCGGCAATCTTTATCTGTTCCAAGACATCATTGAGCTAAATTACATCATCTGTATATTTGTTTTGCTTAACATGACAAATGATATTCAACTGTTTGTAGCTATGAGAAGTTTTATGCAAGTATCTCAAAATTTACCTATTTAAAAATATGTTATTTTGTTTGCCACATGAATGATTTTAGTACCATTTTGCATCAATTCACAGAGCAATACCACTCATTTGATACATGATAGCAAAGAGTGGTATGTGACATTCCATATGTTATTGTGGTTCTGGAATTTTTGTAGAGTCCATTTTTGATACCAGACTGAGCAGTTATGGCAGTCATTGTGTGCTACCCATAACAAACATCTGAATCATCATTAAACAAGAAATTTCAATTTCTACCTGATGTGTGTTTATGATGTGTTGTTGTTGTTGTAGGGTTTAACGCCATTTTTCAGCACAAGATAGGCTATATATGGTGGTCAGTATTAATGGTGGAGGAAGAACCATGGAAAACCCCCGGGAAGAACCACCGACCCAAGAGAAGCTACTGGCAGGCTTTCTCACTTAACCATGTTATGATGTGTGTTTATGCCCATGATCAGATGCTTCTTTACCTAAAGCAAATGAAAGCTCCCATAATGACTCTGTCCTGTACCAAACTGGATTCTTCCATATGGACCAGCATGGTAGATTTAATGTATAAAAACCACCTTTCTTTCAGCATTATCAAAGGAGTGGTCATGTTCTGTGTTCATAAGAATAAATTGCTAATGTACAAAACTCTAATTTTAGGGTAATTTGAACCCTTACCTAACCATTTCAAGACACTCATGTAAAAATGAACTCCTGAAGCAGATATCGTTAGCAATGTTAAGCTGAACAAAGTGACTGTGTTTGTGACTCACTTTGATAAAAAAAAAATTGCAAGAAATGAGTCTGATATGAGGTAAGCAGAGATAGTACTATGTAATATTTGGAACAGTAAAAACATAAGCATTTCCTGGAGCTGAAAGAATTGGATAATCATAAATGCCCCAGTTTTTTGTAAATTATGAATTTACATGTTCATGGTGGTCCCTTTTAAGGACTATAGCATTTCTCTCATGATAAACCGAGGTATACATAGAATCATTTTCATAAACATTATTAAAAAATTACAAAATAAAAAGTTTTCATTATGGATTTCACTCCTAAAGAAGTGGTCACAAAAAAACTAATAATTGCTGATTCTTGTATGAAAAACAAAAGGTGCCATTTTATTCTCCAAAACTTTATTAACCCTTGCACTCTCAGGTTTGGTAACTGTCTGATAACGGGTATAAGCAGACAAATATTTACATAATGACTGTAATCTATGAGACAGAGAGACTGCATGGTTTACATAATTGCATTCTAGGAATGGTTACTGACAGTTATGGACTCTTTACAAATTAGTTGAGTGCAGTATCTGTGTCAATGAAGTCAGTGCAAAGAGGCATTTTTGATGGAATCATGATATACATGGTTCCTAATTTTACTAAGAACAATAAGATATCAGGCAACAAGACACCAGGCAACAAGAAACCAGACAACAAGACACCAGCCAACAAGACACCAGCCAACAAGACACTAAACAAGACACTAGATTTGCTGAAAAAAGGCATATAGGTCAATTTCTAGACCACTGCACAGAAAATAAGACCAGCAGCTGACAAGATTGCTCAATAAAAAAAAAATAATGAACCAGGGCAGCACTCAATGGACTTTATCTGAACAAGAGGCCTAAGAAAGCCTAACAGTCAACTGGTTTTAAATGTGCAAGCTTAAGAATCACTGTAATTGGTACTGTTGGATACTTTACAATATCATCTCTATTATAAAGGTCAAACACTGTGCAGAAATTATTAATTATGTAAGTGAGATAGTTGTATTTTATCAGATTTTCTTACGGCTACATTGATAAACAGGTTATACAGATTATAGCTAACATTTAGCATTATATTTATTATGCAGAGAAGTAAAGGCAAAATATGAAAGCTTGTATATATTTCTTAGCTTTAACTGTATTTATCCAAGTGTAGAATTCATCTAACAGTATTTATCCAAGTGTAGCATCCATCCAACAGTATTTATCCATGTGTAGCATCCATCCAACAGTATTTATCCATTTATAGCATACATATAGCAGTATTTATCCAAGTGTAGCATCCATCTAACAGTATTTATCCATGTGTAGCATCCATCTAACAGTATTTATCCATGCGTAGCATCCATCTAACAGTATTTTTCCATGTGTAGCATCCATCTAACAGTATTTATCCATGTGTAGCATCCATCTAACAGTATTTATCCATGTGTAGCATCCATCTAACAGTATTTATCCATTTATAGCATACATATAGCAGTATTTATCCATTTATAGCATACATATAGCAGTATTTATCCATTTATAGCATACATATAGCAGTTATTTATCCATTTATATCATACATATAGCAGTATTTATCCATTTATTTCATACATATAGCAGTATTTATCCATTTATAGCATACATATAGCAGTATTTAACCATTTATAGCATACATATAGCAGTATTTATCCATTTATAGCATACATATAGCAGGAAAAAAAACCATAAGACCTAGATCTGCTGTTGCATAAAACATATCTCGATGGCTCCTATTGTCAGCATTGGGGAGAACTCTATAATATTAATTTTCTCAATGTAAATTCTGTAATTATTTGTGTAATTTGCATTATTTTTCAAGTGCAGAAAAAATTTACTGGTAAAAAGTATATTCATTTTCTTAGGTACTAACATTTGTAAAATTTTAGTAAGAAGAGACTACTCTGTAGGAAAAAATAATATGATAATTTTTGTGGGTTAATGGTGCAAAATATGTACAGGCAATATGCTATCCATCACCAAAATTGCAGATTAGTAACAGAAAGTCAGATTATTATTTATTTAAATGACAACAACAGATCTGGTGGCTGTAAATTTTATATCCAATACTGTTATGAGCAAATTAATTGCTCTGAAGTCACTATGTTTTCACATGTATAACATTTTTGAGGTTGTCAAATGATAAGACACTAAATTTCTTTTTAAAAAACCTTGCACATTTGCTCAATCTGGTAATATAACACACTTGTTAGTTAATAAGAAAAAGTTTAAGTATGTATGTAGAGTTTTTTTTAACAGATCATCAGCAGTCCTAGCTATATTGTGTTGAGCAAGTTTAAGGCTTCCAAAAAAGTATTAAAAAATATAGGTAAAAAAGGATAAAATCCTTAAACTATGAAGTCAATTCAGTTTAACAACACACTACACTGATGTACAAAATCGATGACATTCTCAGGTGGAATTTTCACATGAGACACAGCAGGCTGAAAAAATACTCTGTTCTTATGACATGTATATTCTAATTCTCAGACCCACAGGGGCAAAAATTACAAATAACGAAGGGGAATTATGACAGAAAATACTAAATGATCAAAATAACAATGGCCAAAGCTGAAGATGAACCAATCCTGAAACAAAATTCCTTTTCTTGTATACTAAATATTAAAATATGTCAGCAAATTTTGTGACAAAATTTGGTAACCAGCTGAAAAATTTGAGTGCCAGTCTAGACACAATAATAATATGTTTTCATAATGCTCCTTCCATGTTTTCTTTCCTTCATTGCAGTTTTTTTAATCTGTCCTTACATAATTTAAGTAAAGTGGTCTTGTAGTATACAACATAGAAACCATGAAATTGATAGAAAGCATGAAATTGATAGAAAGCATGAAATTGATAGAAACCATGAAATTGATAGAAACCATGAAATTGATCAGCAAGATGAAGTTCAAGTAAATGTGGAAAGACATGCAAGAGGTCAAACAAGAGTCAAACTCTTACATGTCAGAAGATTTACATGACTGGAGATCTTAGTACTATTTTATTTAGCTGTGTACAGTTTACCAAGAAAGGCTGGGCTTATTTCATGCATCATGCCCTTCCATTGTGTACTGTTCATGTCATCTGAAGCAACAAAATGATAGGAAAGAACAAACCATCAATCAAAGGCAATGCATCATGCAAATGCCAGGTTTACCTATGCAAAACAATTCAATGCTGCTTGAAATATTTTCTGTTGCATGTTATCAATCTGGCACCAGTATTTAAATATATATATATATATATATATATATATATATATATATATATATATATATATATATATATATATATATATATATATATATATATGCAATAAACTGACCAACAGTACAAACTAGTAACTAACTAGCCTAATCCTTTCAATTCTTAATGAGTCTTTTTCAAAGGCAAATACAAAACATATATACCACAAACAAATAAACACAAAAACAACGTGTTTGTAAACCTCTACATGGCTGTCTTCACATGTGCTAAAACTATAAATACAACCAGCTTGTATAGACTAGTTGTGGAAACTGAAAAAACATATAACTCCCTAAAAGTCTACAAGCCAAAGCGACATCTATTTTTACTTTTTGTACATATGTAACGCAGATTATATCCCAGATATTTGATTCTATACCGGTTATTCTTATAGTAAAAATTGAAGGACAATAAGAAGATTTAGAAAATGTTAAATTCTACTAGTGCATAGTTTTCATTTTCAAGTCTTCTTGGTTTAGACCGCTTGGTTTCAATGTTCTAAGGCGCGTATCCAGTATGATTCCTTTTCCTTCCTGGTTTTGGAACTCCAGCTGTGGTTGTTAGCAATATCGATAAGTATTATATCACTGAAAGTGTGGCCAGGGGAGGTGAAGTGTTCTGCAACGGGGCTTCTGTACAGCTTTTTTGTCATCCAATCAGATCTATGAAAGTTTATCCTTTTGTGTAGCTTTTCAGTTTCTCCTATGTACTGAAGGCCACAGATCTTACATGTGATGAGATAAATCACATTCTGTTTTGCAGTTTTGTTTGGACCATGTATGTTTAGTTTTTCTTTAGTCACTGTGCTAGTGAATGTCTTGGTCTCTATCATATGTCCACAGGTTTTGCATCTTTTATCGCCACAGGGTCCAGATTGACTAGGTTGGTTTTGACTAGTGATTGGGTTAGCTTTGCCTTGACTATATATATATATATATATATATATATATATATATATATATGTCTCAACCTTTATGAACTTTTACATTAGTTTTAACAGTAAGACAATAGTGGTAAGAAAATCATTTATTTTTCCTTGAAATGTGCTAACAGTGTCAATGGCATTATTGTTTTATTCTAAGAAAGTGATCCGGCCTTATAGCTAGCCTGATTTGTCTACTTCACTGAAACAATATCAACATCCACCACACCTCTTCCCTATCTGTTACACACTGGGATTTAGATGGCATTTCATCAAGCTGGTTTAAAGTCAGATTTGTAAATTGTAAATTGTTCTTTCAGATTAACAGACTTAATGGTGACATGTACAGTACTAAAGGTCTGTCAGGTTTCAAGTTCTTTCCTTAATATTTCAAAAGCCAAAGATGAGATGAGCGATCAATGATCAAACATGAGATGAGCTATCAATGATCAAACATGAGATGAGCTATCAATGATCAAACATGAGATGAGCTATCAATGATCAAACATGAGATGAGTTATCAATGATCAAACATGAGATGAGCTATCAATGATCAAATATGAGATGAGCTATCAATGATCAAACATGAGATGAGCTATCAATGATCAAACATGAGATCAATTATCAATGATGAAAAATGAGATCAGTTATTAATGATCAAAGAATGAGATCAATTCATTTAACGAAAATTGTTTAGCATATTTATGAATTAAATATAAAAATAATTTAATTCTGTACTGTTGACATATTTGTAAAATTCAGAAAATAAACATAACAATTGTTCCCACATGGAATACAGACTCAAATATACCATCTTGCATATCAGCTTTAACTGTTAAATGTCTTTGAAACAATTTTAAGTTAGCAAAAATATGATTGAGAGTATTTTGGATAGAATATAGAAATACTTTATATAAATTATTCACTCAGTATTATTTCTACACAGCAGAATATAGAAATGGTTTAGATAAATTTATTAAATTATTCACTCAGTAATACTTTTATGCAGTAGAACAAAGACAAAATTCATACAAAATTTATTAAATTATTCACTCGGTAATATTTCTATGCATTAGAATACAGAAATAATTTCAATAAATTTATTCACTCAGTAATATTTCTACATAGTAGAATAGAGCAATAATTCAGATATATTATTTTCACTCAGTAATATTTCTATGCAGTAGAATATACAAATAATGTAGATAAATTATTAACTCTATAATATTTATACACAGTAGAATATACAAATAATTAAGATATTATTTTCACTCAGTAATATTTCTATGCAGTAGAATATACAAATAATGAAGATAATTTATTCACTCTGTAATATTTCTATACATCTACATTATCAAGATGAATTTTTACGGGAATTAAAACTGCTATGAAAGTATAGGCTCCATGGCTCCGCTTAAATTTTAATGAGTTTTAATGCCACACAGATCAATAAATGTGATTGATGGTGTAATTCAACAAACACTAGACTTCATAACCTGCCAATAATTTCAAAGCTTTCAACACCATATTTAATACAATTACTTTTTTGTGATGATTTGGCAAATATAAAATATTTGTCTAAGCCTTATTATACATTATTTTGTAATTTTGTTGCCAAGTTTTATCTAAAACTACTTTAACTGGGTTTTAATTTCTATTTGCTTTGCTATATTCATCCCAAAACAATTGAAGTGTGGTTGCCTTGGATTAAATGACAATGAAAAATGTTGAAAGAGCAAGTTTACATTGTCAAGTGTAGTTTCTGATTCTGCCATTATCAACTGCTTTGTACACATTACCCATCTCAATGTCTTCATGAAAGTGCTTTCAAGTATGGATGGAAAGTGTGGGTCCAGATCATGTAATATAATCCCAACAGTTCATAAAAAGCCTGGATTAAATGCAGTTGACAACTACAGTCCTAATGGCTGTGATTAAATTCAATTTAATAGCTGGAAAACCATACAAGCCTAATCATTAAATTCAATGATAAATCATCAAGCAGAAGTGATTAAATTCAATACAAAACTCACTTTCTCTTTTAAATACAACCTCAGTGTAAGCTACCCCATTATAAGCAGTCTTCCTTATAAATATACAGTATTAAGATACAAAAACACTGCATGGATGCATAATTACTGACCTAAAATGTGTCTTTTGACTGAGGCCTATACCATTCTACAAAGAGTGGCCTATACCACTCTACAAAGAGTGGCCTATCCCATTCTACAAAGAGTGGCTTATACCACTCTACAAAGAGAGGCCTATACCATTCTACAAAGAGTGGCCTATACCACTCTACAAAGAAAGAACTATACCATTTTACAAAGAGTGGCCTATACCATTCTACAAAGAGTGGCCTATATCACTATACAAAGAGTGGCTTATACCATTCTACAAAGAGTGACCTATACCATTCTACAAATAGTGGCCTATACCAGGGGATAGCTACCAAGCGAAGTGGGCGAAAAAGTCGCCTGAGAAGCATAAACTTCACCTTCTTCTGTTATGAAAGCAAAAACGCCCTCTGATTTTTCAGATGTAATATGACTGTATATTATGACTTTGAGATGCCCCCTTGCTGTAGCCAGTAAGTACTGGCACTGCTGTAAAAAACAACAACATGGTGTTGATACCAATCAGCTTATGGCTCAAAGAAATTTTTGCACATTCACATGCTAGTTTTAATAGCTAACTGACCATTAACCCCTGCTTGATTTTGTGAAGTTGGGCCTACTGTGCTATGATGAAAAGATGCCGAATTCTATTTCAAAATTTAAACATCAATGTGCAAATAGTAATTTGCTTTTAAAAATATGATGGGTGAAGAGGTTTTCTAATTTATATCCTATTTTTAATAAATGCAGATTTTAACAGCCGTATTTGCATATTTTCTGTATAAAATCAATTTGAAACCTTAAATGAAATTTAAATGGCATACATCACTGTGTATTTGATATACCACTTCATTAAACTGTGAAAATACGAAAAATATATAAAGTAATGAAGCAAATAATATTTAACCAATCCATGTCATTATTACCAGTAGGTAGACAAACCATAAATATGCAGAACTTTTAATGGGGTTTTGTAACGAAGCAAAAAAGTGTGTAGTTTGAGACCCCCATCTGGTCTAAAAATAGATGCACTTGCTCTGTGCAAGACCGATTCTTGGATTTTTGGTTTGGGGTAAAAAGTAGGGTCCAGTTTAGTTATATATGACTTTATTGCTTCAGTGTGTTGTTTATGAATAGTTACATTAATATTTTATCTGGAACAATGAAATCAGGACCAACAGTGTGGATTGAAGTCACCTGTGCATTTATTCCTATGTACATATATTAGGGGCTGTTTCAAAACTTGCTAGAAATCTTTTTGACTGCAATTGTACACAAAACTTAAGAAAAATAAAATAAATAAGTGGTAGTTTTTTTAGGCATTTTTACCAACTTGCAATTACAAGGCTCTAATCTTGTTACTTCTATCAGTGAAAATTAATTGCAATGTTTAGCTTCATATGTGATTTTTAAGTTATACTTTCAAAAAAATGCATTTATTTCAATTCAAAAACACATATACTAAATATGAATAGAATGGGTATGAATATAATTTTTATATGCGTACAGAATATATTGATACTCAAAAATAACAATTATTTTTCAACTTGAAAATAAGGCATTGCTTGAAACTGTTAAAAGTATATCAAGAAATAGAGCCCATCATTAAAATATGCTAATGCATCTCTCTGTATGTGTGTGTTTGTTTGTGTATATATATTAACTCCCACTTCTCCCTGTTTAGCTCCCACTTCTCCCTGTTCTGAACAAAAGGAGAAGTCACTTTTCCCAAAAATTTAAGTCTAGCTTGACCCCTGCTATACCACTCTACAAAGAGGCCTATACAATTCTACAAAGAGTGGCCTATACCAATCTACCAAGAGAGGCCTATAACACTCTACAAAGAGTAGCCTATACCACTCTACAAAGTAAGGCCTATACCACTCTACAAAGAGAGGCCTATACAATTCTACAAAGAGTGGCCTATACCACTCTACAAAGAAAGGCCTATACCATTCTACAAAGAGTGGCTTATACCACTCTACAAAGAGTGGCCTATACCATTCTACAAAGAGTGGCCTATATCATTTTACAATGAGTGGCCTATACCATTTTACAAAGAGAAACCTATACCATTCTACAAAGAGAGGCCTATACCATTCTACAAAGAGACCTAGAAGATTCTACAAAGAGACCTATAACATTCTACAAAGAGTGGCCTATACCACTATACAAAGAGAGGCCTATACCACTCTACAAAAAGTAGGACCAATCTGCCTGGGTGAGGTATGTCTCACTTGCTGACACAATTTACAAGACAAGCAAAGTCAATGTTTTCAATTTACATGTTGTCCTTGGGCATAGTCAATCTGAATTCATTGTATAAAAAATAACCTTGGTAACTGTGGTAGCCATTTGTACCCCTATTACTCATGCATGCTTTTTGTTTGCTTGCAGGAAAGCTTTTTGCTATACAGATCCTATGTTCAATGTAAAAATAATGACTAATGTTGCTTGAATATCCTTCATTCAAAAGTTCTGATAGTGGATATGACTAGTTGTTACCTGAACATCCTTCTTTAAAAAGATCTGGTCAGAGCTGATGATTCAATACTCAGTAATTAATAACTAGCATCATCTTCCATTTTAATGCTCGTTTGAAACCCTTTGGAATACACATTTTCAATATCTTTTATCAAACTTTTAATTATCTGATTAAATATTGCATGAAGTTATTATTCTGGCACAGTTATGTGATCAAACACTGCAAGAATCTGATAATCTGGGACAGTCATGTGATCAAACACTGCAAGAATGATAATCTAGGACAGTCATCTGACCAAACACTGCATGAATCTGATAATCTGGGAGTTATGTGATCAAACACTGCAAGAGTCTGATAATCTGGGACAGTCATCTGACCAAACACTGCAAGAGTCTGATAATCTAGGAATTATGTGATCAAACACTGCAAGAGTGATAATCTGGGACAGTCATCTGACCAAACACTGCAAGAGTCTGATAATCTGGGAGTTATGAGATCAAACACGGCAAGAGTCTGATAATATGGGACAGTCATATGATCAATAACTGCAGGAGTATTAATCTGGGACAGTCATGTAATCAAGCATTACATGAAGCTGATAATCTTTCCATTTGTAAAAATGGATTTTATCAGTCTTGATATGTTTGATAACCAGTCAGTCTGGGCTAGAATCTCATCCAGTGGAAAAAAAATCCCTAATACCACCAAAAGATCTTATAACCAGACTGTGCTAGAATTTCATTCAGTTAAGAAATCCATAATACCATTAAAAAATTGAAATACCCAGTCAGACCTGGCTAGAATAGCATCCAGTTAAAGAAATCCATAATACATGTACCACCAAAACATCAACATAACCAGTCAGGCAGGGCAAGAGTCACATCCAGTTAAAGAAATTGTTAATACCACTAAAATATCTACATAATCAGTTGGTTTGCTTGGATTTTGTCCAGTTAAAGAAATCCAATATATAATTTTAAAAAATTCTACATAATGAACCTAGTAAAAAATGAGTGCATAAGAGCCTTCCCTCTGTATTTTTGAAGCAAATGTAAGTTGTTAGGGTTTAATGCAATTTTAGTGCAAGATAGGTTACAAATGGGAGCCAGTATAATTGGTGGAAAAAGAACCTGGAAAACCTCCAGTAAGAACCACCAGCCTATGGAAAGCTATTTCCCCATAAACTTTCTCACATACATGTATTGGCTGAGCACTAAGATGGCTATTATCAGCAAAACCATGGCCACCTGGGGCCTGTAGAAGAAAAAAATAACCCACACTGACATGACACACACACACACACACACACACACACACAATTTATTCAGAGTGAATAATCTACCTATTTATCTACTAAGAGTCAATAATCTATCCTACTATTTTGGAATTCCTTGTTTGTTACTGTCTTTTTTAAGAATTCCTTTTTCTAATCTTTGTGTCAATAATTTTTCCAGCTAGTTCACTATAAAAACTAACTTTTGGCATCAATAATCTAACTAACAATCAAGATTTTTCTATTGATTTTATCCTTCATGCCATTTATGTATTGTAATGACAATAGTTGACAAGCTTACAAAATACATTTTCCAATTTACTATATTTTCATGTACCTCAATGCTGATATGTATATACAAAATAAATGAACATACATGCTTATTGTCATGATATAATTGTATCTGCATCATCAATGATATTGACAGATGTGTAGTGTGCATCCAACTTCTGACACCAAAAACCAAGGCTATGCAGTCAAGAACAGAACTTGGTGTCTGCAGTTTGGCAAACAGTAAATATGACCAAATACCATAATCAGACTGGTTCAAAAATAATATACCAATCAATAACTCCCTTGCTGGACAACAAAAATGCAGTCTACCAACTTCCATGTAAAAAAAACAAAAGCCATTTTATTGACTATTCCCACTGCATCAGCCAAAAAATGCTGACTTCTTTGATATGACAATTTCCTGAAAACCCAGCATAAAATAACTTCAAACTCTCTTTAACTGGCCATGTTGTCTGTGCAGGTGAAACTGAATTTGCAAGTAATCTAGAAGGACAAAAAAACTAAAATCTCTTTGAAAACTTCACTTAAGACCAATAAATCTAAATCTACCATGACCAAAAAAGACATTTGTTGTTAGATGTTAGTGTAAACATGACTTTGAAAGTTTAATTGAATAATTGTCAGATCAGAATCACTTTTCCAAAATATATTATATGAAAGCATTATTGTCTGAAGGTAATACCCATTAAATACCAGACTTGTCTAACTTAAAAGGAAACAAAATTGAATTAGTCTTGAGCAGTCCAAGTCATTTATCATCCTCTGATAGCTCTGATAGTGAAAGCAAAGAGTAAACTTTTGGGATATGGAAGAAAAAACAATCGGGGTATGGAAGAAAAAACAATCTAGATGTCTAGTCTGGCAAAGTGCTAAATATTTCATGTTTTAGGACCAATCATAAGAAGTCTATGGGTGAAAACTGGAAGTAGAGAGGACAGAATAATAATATTAAGAACCAAGCAGAAGTCTTTTACCAAACTAAGTTTCCTACTGAAATGGTTTTAAAATTACATCAGACAAATGAAAAACAGCAGACGGCCTGAAAACTCTTCTTGTCTATGACCAGTAGAGCTAAAAACAAGTTCTCCTTTTTGCACAAACATGACCTTTTTTAAACCCTATCAAACAACAAAGACAATCAACATGTTGCCTAATTAACAACAAAGCCAATCAGCATGTTGCTTAATTAACAACAAAGCCAATCAGCATGTTGCTTAATTAACAACAAGTAAATTTATCTAACAAATTCATCCTCCACCTATTTCTAAATTTGCTTTTCTGCTATACTGTATCAGTTATGGAGAGAAAATTCTATTCATCATTCTTGTTTAAATGAATATGGGTTAATGCTGTCTTATTTCATTATTTTATTCTTTTTTAATTTAATTTTTTTTTGCTGCAGCCAACAGGACTAATGGTTTGGTTGTCAGTTTGTTGCTGTTGATATTGCAAGTCTTCATTGTAATAAGGGGATATAAAAGGCCACAGTCTACCTCCTACCCCCTTCCAAAAAAGAAAAGTCCTCCTCCCACCCACCCCATCCCAAAAAAGGCCAGTCCCCCTCCCACCCCATTCCCAAAATCTTTGCCATCTAGGCTCAAAACCAAAGCTACCAGTTAATCTGTTCCTCCAACCTTCAAAGGCACTTGGCCAAATGGAAAAACCTACAGCACATGTATTTCTCCTATGACAAGGACATGTGATCAAACTAATAAATTTTATCAGAATTTATAGGGAGGAATTATTATCTGATATTTCCAAATATGTGCCAGAATTCTGTCATAATGGCTGAAGGCTTATCAATGAATATCAGCTAATCATCAGATAAATGCAGTACATACATGTATGTGGTTACAAAATGAAGATGCAATAATTTCTTGCAGTTTGTTAAATGCCTTCAGCCTTTATGTGGATGACAAGTGTGAAAATTATCTCAGAGAAGACAAGCCTGCAAGTACAGATCTTCAAATAAAGTAATATATAGTTTTTGATGTCTCTTTTGTTTGGTTAATAGTTTGGTCTGGTTGATTTGAGAAATTTGCCAAGCCTTTATATAAAGGTCTGGTTCAAATTACAAAGTGCATCTCTACCTTATACAGTAAATTAGGGGTCAAGTTCTTTTTGCCATGGAGATACACAGCTACCTTAAGACATAATGAAATGCAAGAACTTATTTTAAATAAAAATCATCTCCTGCCAACAGACTGGTTTACTATTGAAATGTGTTCAATCAATATAGGAACCAACTATTCCCAACTTACACCAGGATAAAGGTGGTAACATGAGGCTCAGATTTACCACATAACTCCTCTCAAAATGATCAGCAGTTTTTATCAAGATGACACCAGACTGGCCCCCAATATATCTTTCAAAAGAAGAGATAATCCTTAATATTATCAGTTAACATGTCTGGCACTAGATCTGCCCTCAATATTTTCTGCATGAGAAGAAGTCCACATTATTATCACTGGACCAGTCTGGTACTGAAGCTGATACAGTCCATGCCCTGATTGTCTTTCTTATCAATTTAGCTTCAGATTACAATGTATGGCTTACAAGTCATGCAAACCTTACTCTTGGGAGTTATGCTTTATCAACTAATCAGTTGTCCACATAGCTCCCTATGTACATAATTTACCTTATTTTAGACTTCATTTATTTTATCCAAACCCAATTCCTCTAAAATAGGTTTACCTTGATTTAACAATGGTGCCAGTAAAACATGGACTCTCATTCAATCCATTTAAATGACCACAAAAAAGCAAATAAAATATGATCATTCTTTACAGTCCCATATAAAAAAACTTTGTTTTGAACATGTTAAGTAAGCAGTAAGAATATTTCCTTCATCAATTTTGAAATAACAGACCTATCTTGACAAGTCTGAGAGTGTACTGGGTGGGGTAATTACTGGTTGTAGTAGTGGCAGGGTACTGGGTGGGGTAATTACTGGTTGTGGTGGTAGTATTGTACTGGGTGGGGTAATTACTGGTTGTGGTGGTGTTAAGAGTACTGGGTGGGGTAATTACTGGTTATAGTAGTGGCAGGGTACTGGGTGGGGTAATTACTGGTTGTGGTGGTAATATTGTACTGGGTGGGGTAATTACTGGTTGTAGTAGTGGCAGGGTACTGGGTGGGGTAATTAATGGTTGTGGTAGCAATATTGTACTGGGTGGGGTAATTACTGGCTGTGGTGGTAATATTGTACTGGGTGGGGTAATTACTGGTTGTGGTGGTAATATTGTATTGGGTGGGGTAATTACTGGTTGTGGTGGTGTTAAGGATACTTGGTGGGGTAATTCCTGGATGTGGTGGTGGGATGGTACTTGGTAGGGTAATTATGGGATGTGATGATGAAGGGTACTGGATAGGTAAGTTACTGGATGTGGTGGTGGTGAGTGGGTACTGGGTGGGGTAATTATTAGTTGTGGTTCTGGTTGGGCAATTACTGGATGTGGCAGAGGTGGTGGTGGGTATTGACTGGAATAAACACTGAATGTAGTTGTGGTGATATTGGTTGTGGTAATTGCTGGATGTGGTAGTGGTGGGGTATTTTTGAAAAGTGGTGACACTGTTCTTTCTTAGTATGTTAAGACATTAGACCTTAAGTAATGATATCAAATTTCTGTTTGTGCAAGTCAACTGAGTTATATTACTCTTTATATCCTGTATTTCAAATTGTCAATGTTAGTTAGGGGCAGAAAATTCATGTTGGAGGCCCATGTGTGGATGTTTTGGAGAGAATTTATGGTTAGGTCAATATGACAAAAGTGATTTTGAAACTGAATTTACACAAACAAGCTATTAATTGTTTTTGTGTATTAATCTTCTTACATTTACATGTATTTTAAGTCTGTAACAAGAATAATTTACTTGAATAAGGCCAGAAATTGAAATAAGCTCAACTTTTTATTTATATTCTTTATTCCATCAAAGTGTACACAACTTTTAATCACTGAATTCTAATTTAAAGGTCTAATTTAAGACAAGAAAAAATTTGCATCAAAGACATGAAACTTCTGACAAGGAATCTGTTACAGGAATTCAGTAACATTCACCATTCACACCTTAATCACACCTGATGTTTGCAAAGCCTGCCAAGATTTCTCTGTTCTTGGACAAGACTGTTGTTCATGTTTTGTGCTCCAATTGGTGCTGATAGGGTTTGACTGGATCAGTTTTGAAGTTTGAAGTGCCTTCATTAAAGTATTAGTGTTATCAGATAGGCCAGGGAACACTCAACAATATTTACATGGGGGTTGGGTGTATGGGGCTTTTACAATTCACTTTATTCTGATCCAGATTTTTGCAAGTGCACCTGCATTCTCATCATCTATATTTGTGGACCATTTTAAAAATAAAAAAATATTTTGACTTGTAATTTCCTAATTACATGTGGACCTAAATTACCTGTCATAGTTCACTAGTTCTTGGTCTTTCATGAGCAGAAATGCAAATATAGGCTTGTTTTTACACTGTATTGATATGATCAAGTGAAAGTACATCTTTTACCTCTGCAGTTCATATAGCAATCACAGTACCACTTCACCTCCATGCTGCATTTTTAGATTACATGTGTTTGAATGTGTTTTCATTTCAACAAGAAAGAATCAGATGCTGAATTCAGTAATAAGTTTTGGAAAGTGATGCCTATAAAAGGACTGAATATTCATCAATGAAACAGTGTCTCTTTTTTCAGTTGCAACTAGGATAACCTCTCGAAAAATTCCTTTTATTAAAATTTTACTTTCATTATCATCCAATCATAACCAGTCAAACCCATATATACCATTTTATTTTTACCCATTTCTAGACTGGTTCCCATTCTTTTATATCATTTGCACTAAAGATTCAATACATTACAATACTGCTAATGGGTGAAACTGTGAACCTGACTGATTTGACTAGCTGAAGTACATGTAAATCTTGACTAGTCATTTTTACACTACATTAAAAAACTACAAGGATTATTGGAAGATGAAACCCAAGGACTAATTCTTAATTTAGGTAAAAATCTATTGATATACTAAGTTTGGTGGACTTTTTTTATGCAGAAACTATCTGGGTACCAAATTCTTAATTTGAAGTCTCAAACTTTGGGCTTAACAAAACTGCCAATGCTATGCTTATGCAAAGTATTGCGGAACTAAAGAAGCATTAAATTAAAATGCAGATCAAAAGGTACAAATTTAGCAGTGTCATAACAAGGGAAAATTTTGATGCAGATGGGAAGGTGAATAGATTTTTCTTCTATAATGCTCATTGTAAATTTCATTTCAATCCAGCATTAGTGAATGAAGTTTGTGATAAAGGCGTCACATTGATGGTTGGATATTAAATCTGTGATGAGGAACTGATGTTATGCAATGTAAATTTCCATATGTGTTCACTATATCTTCTTCCAAAGAATAAAGCTTTTAAAAAAAAAATGAATGAAGATGAGCAAATTATCTGATGCCAGATAGCATGTATTGACAGGCACCAGTGAAAAAAAACAATATTTCCATCCTTCCTGGAATATGGCACATAAAATAACAGGATTCAATGATGATGAAAAGGAGAAATATTTTGCAAAGGAGATGAGAAAAGTCACAAGGTTCTCTTCAGTGGCAGAGAAATTCAAATTAATTTGTGATCCAAACTGCATGCTGCATTAATGGAAACCGACACATAATGCAAAGAAAATCAGGAACCTATTGATGATATACATGTAATTAAAACTATACATGCAAGTAGAGTTGCCGCAAAAGTGTTACTTATGATTCCTGACTTTTACAACATACCTTGCTGCATTGCTTCAAATTGCCAAGATTTGCTTATTTAATCATAAATTAAGGCCACTACTTTTTTCCTTTGTGACCTTGACTTCAGATATACTGACTCTACCATGGACATAACACTCTCACCAGTCATCATATAAACCTGGGCAACATTTCATCAAAATCTCTATCAAGAAATGTTAATTAATGTTTCTACAGAAAACATAACATATAATGTCTGAATTGGGACACATGCATACAGTGTTGGATTCTTGCTATCTTGTTTGTTTTTAATGCAAAAGTGTTTCAAAAACTTTTTACTCTGCAGAATCGACATCTGTGATATTTGCTGGAAATAATTTTAGTCCTTACTAGATCCTCAGAGAGTGGCATTTACGTTGATGGTGCATTAAAATGTGCCTATTGCAGACGAATTTGGCATTTGGCATTATCAATGCAGCATATGTAAATTTTATCACTTCACTAACAATTTCCTCTATTTTGGGCAATTAAACCCACTTAAAAAATTATTTTACTAAACTGATGGTGCAAAATTTTTATTTTGAAACCAAATATTTAAATTTTTGTCTGGAATAATTTCTTTGTTAGCAGCACTTCCTTTCTGTAAACACAAAATATTTTTCCTTCAAAGAAATTTATGTGACCTTTACTATACTAGACAGCTATTGGTTATGTGTCTATCTTAGATGCTCTAGGGACACAATTTTGTCTGCATTTGATTCTTATTTGCATGACCCCCCCCCACTTAAAGTAGCCCATGATTCTGTTTTGGATCAATGACACATCAATCTGACATGCCTAGTGCTAAGTCAATGCATTTTTAGAATGAATTAGTAAGGATTTCTTGTTAGCTCTTTTATCTCTCCTGATTAAGTAATGATCACTTTTACACAATGGCTCTCAGGAGATTTCTGTTTCTATGAAATCTGACCCATGCAGCTCAACTGTCTTTACTCTCTAGCAAGTTTAATCTAGTTAGACTGCAAACAACACAGTCCAGACCCCTCCATCACAAAATGTATAGCTAGATCTGGTTTGCTAAGAGTAATCAGTTTACACCCAGATCTGCTGGTGACATGTACAATGGTAATCAGAGTTGCTGACTGACTTGACTTATATTCAAGTATATATGATAACATAAATGATGATAATATATTGTAAAAAGAATATAAATGCTGTGAGATTTTAAGACAATGTATTGTAAAAAGTATAAATGCTGTGAGATTTTAAGACAATGTATTGTAAAAAATATAAATGCTGTGAGATTTTAAGACAATGTATTGTAAAAAAATATAAATGCTGTGAGATTTTAAGATAATGTACTGTAAAAAATATAAATGATGTGAGATTTTAAGATCCTGATCACCCATAGAGATTTTGCAGCAATTTCAATAACATTTGTGGCAGAAGTTGCAATTCTGTCAACTTCTCAAGAACCATGAAAATGGTTTGCAATTCTTGAGACCATTTACATATTTTATGATCTCACCATATAAATTATTTTTATACTTTCCTCTAATATGATACAATTTGTTAAGGAGATGAAATATATACAATTGATCCCGATCAACAGATATTATAATGAAAATCCCAAAATTTGCACTTTTCCCAATGTGTTTTTGTTTTTTTTTTTGTTTGTGTCAAGCATATTGTCATGATAGTCTACATTGTGGCCAGTATAAATGGTCAAGGAAGAACCCCAGAAAAAAACACAGTAAGAACCACCAATGCAAGTGAAGCTATTATGGCAATCTTTTACTCTTACAAAAATTGGCTAAACTTGAGACTTAAACCAATGTCATCCGAGTTAAGATGGCAGTGATCACTAAAGATGGCAGTGATCACTAAAGGCAAACACATACTAGACCACTCAGTCATTTTCTCAGTGGATATTTGCTTGACACCAAAATATTTAATTTGCAGATCTGCATTCTGTTTCAAATATTTTACAGACTCAATTAAATGTTGCTATTGATAACAAGAGCTCTAGGTGGGTCTTAGTTTGCTCACCTGGCTCATGCTGGCCTAAAGGCCATTAGCAATTGGAGGGAAAAAATCCTGATCTGGTGCTATATTATGTTTTATTTTGAGAAGGCACAGAGTTCCTATTTCCTTGGCAAAGATACAATTGTAATGTGTTAGAAGTGCCATTAAAATCAACCTGCCTGACCCAATATATCTGCTGAAAAATCTTCCAATGCTGTTGATTACAACTGCTGTTACAAGAATAATAGTTGTACGTGGCAAGTCAGCATCATTTAACTAAATGGACTCCATGAAAATTTCTGTCAAAGCTGGATAAAATTTGTTAAGCATTTAAAAAAATAAATTTGTATACTCATATAAATGTATTTTTCATTTTTAGTAACATCCACCATGTTTTTCCATATTTAGCAACAGCCACCATATTTTAATGGTCTATCTGATAATATATATTTAGATGTGAAAGACCTTCAAGCTAGGATGCTATTTGTCAAAGTCAGCTATACAGTATTTCATCATAGGTTATTAAAGGTTTTTCTATTTTCATTGCCATGTGAGCTAACAAAGTACTGAAATGAAGATTAAAACTGACAGGTCAAACCAGTTAAATCAAGAATTAAGCAAAATGTAGGAAGCACTTTAAAATAAATAAGGCAGATACAAACTCTAGACAATAAATGATATATGGTTAATTTATTTACATAGCAGAGCATCATGAACCCTGGAGAATAAGTGCAGCTGACAAACATGGCAACTAAGGCAATAGAACAACCAATTTTTAATGACAATCTAAGACATCTTTCTATACAACTTTGAAATGGACCTGGACTCCCAAGGTTGCTGAGCTTTCAGAACAGATTTGGTTTTTACTGCATTAATCCATTACCAGTTGGCATTGGTATTAAGCATTAATTGTATACTAATTAATGTCCTATACCTACTTTCTTTGTTCAACTGCCAGACCTGACAGGAAAAAGGATTTAAACTGATTATTCCTGGCCTCATTTATTACCAGTATAAGTCACCAAGTCACTAAGTTTGGGAAAGGAACAAAAATGGCAGCAACTCTTATCAAGTTCCTGGGAACATAACATTTCTTTGACTGTCCTCTTTTAGAAACAAAAGTCCACAACTAATTAGCCCAAGTCAGCAATGGAAGACAATGATTACTGAAAGTGGAGGTTGAACTAAATTAGTCCATGTATGCAGTTAGGAGCTAAGGCTACTTGAAAGGGTCAGGGTACAGAATTCTAACATGTTTTTTGATACTTTTGTTGTGTGCTACTTATCTGTTTGATAATCAATTATCAGCCTAATTTTGAGTCAGCTAAAGTGGCCACTTCTTTGATTGTGAAGATAGGAGCTTATCACAATGTGCCACAATGTCTGACTGGAACAGCAGGCTGCACCATCACTTTTTCTTATCTATTACAAGAATAATGTCTCTATGGTGCCTGTGAAGTTAACAAAAGAAGACCCCCGAAAACACATATAAAGATTTTTTAATTCAGATCCAGATGAAATCAAGTACATATCATGCTGGCTTACTGAATGTAGCCTTGTGTTCTGCAGCCAAAGGTAGCACAATATAATAATTGGTAAGTATAAAAGAGTTTTCCAATTGAGAACACATGGTCATTGATCATGGTCAAAAAATATCAGCAATAAGATTAAAGCTATAGCAAAATTCCTGCTACAGGACCCCCTGCAGGCCCATGTATACAGAATGAGCATTATGTGCCCCTGGCAGGCACAGAGATATAGAATGGTCAACATGTGCCCACTCTCTCCAGCCTAAGGCATTTACAACAGGTATAAAGTTCCCAATGACAGGCTAGCATTAACAACAGGTATAATGTACCCTATTGACAGACTAAGGCATTTACTACAGGTATAATGTGCCCCATGACAGACTAAGGCATTTACAACAGGTATAATGTGCCCAATGACATACTAAGGCATTTACAACAGGTATAATAAGCGCCATGACAGACTAAGGCATTTACAACAGGTATAATGTGCCCTATGACAGAATAAGGCATTTACAACAGGTATAATGTGCCCCATGACAGACTAAGGCATTTACAAAAGGTATATGTGCCCTATAACAGACTAAGGCATTTACAACAGGTATAATGTGCCCCATGACAGACTAAGGCATTTACAACAGGTATAATGTGCCCCATGACAGACTAAGGCATTTACAACAGGTATAATGTGCCCTATGACAGAATAAGGCATTTACAACAGGTATAATGTGCCCCATGACAGACTAAGGCATTTACAAAAGGTATATGTGCCCTATAACAGACTAAGGCATTTACAACAGGTATAATGTGCCCCATGACAGACTAAGGCATTTACAACAGGTATAATGTGCCCCATGACAGACTAAGGCATTTACAACAGGTATAATGTGCTCCATGACAGACTAAGGCATTTACAAAAGGTATAATGTGCCCCATGACAGACCAAGGCATTTACAATAGGTATAATGTGCCCCATGACAGACTAAGGCATTTACAACAGGTATAATGTGCCCAATGACAGACTAAGGCATTTACAACAGGTATAATGTGCCCCATGACAGACTAATGCATTTACAACAGGTATAATGTGCCCCATGACAGACTAAGGCATTTACAATGGGTATAATGTGCCCCATGACAGACTAAGGCATTTACAACAGGTATAATGTGCCCTATGACAGGCTAGCATTTACAACAGGTATAATGTGCCCAATGACAGACTAAGGCATTTACAACAGGTATAATGTGCCCTATGACAGAATAAGGCATTTACAACAGGTATAATAAGCCCCATGACAGACTAAGGCATTTACAACAGGTATAATGTGCCCTATGACAGAATAAGGCATTTACAACAGGTATAATGTGCCCCATGACAGACTAAGGCATTTACAACAGGTATAATGTGCCCTATGACAGGCTAGCATTTACAACAGGTATAATGTGCCCCATGACTGATATTACCACCTTGCAGTATCAGGGATATAGAAGAGGCATGATATGGCTCCTGCATTGCATAAAAATCAATAATGGCCTTATTGGTTAGCATGCTGTTCATGCAACCAGAAGGGTCTGGGTTCAAATCAGCCCAGGCAGACTAACATGGTGTGTCCCTGAGCAAGACCCTTTGCTCTGATTGCCTCATTACTATATAGCCTACAGGGTGTTGTTGTGTTGCACTATAACCAAACCAATCCATCCAAAGTAGCACCTATGGGTAATACACAGTAGAAGATGAATAGGGGTAATACATGGTAGATGGTGAATCTTGCACAAGTAGGGGTAATACATGGTAGATGGTCAGGCCAGGATATTTTCAACTCAATTATGTTGTAAATGACCCCACTTTCCGACCAGTAGGGGTCCCAGAGCCCACTTTTCCCATTTATTTTCTAAAATGTCCTCACTTTCGGACTGATGGGGGCCCCAGAGCCCACTTCTTTCATTTTGGAATGAACACTTATTAAAAGCAAAATGGACTGCACAAACACTCCATCTATGCCTAACTGAAATGTCTATTTCATTCCATGGCATGGCCATTTTTTACAATAGACAAGCTTTTGTGAATATTGTTACTTGTTCTGCTGTCTGTGTATGATTGTACTTCCTTGAGGACAACAAATAAAAATACTAATAATAATGTACTATCTTGTCTGGTGCAGCAAACCCTCTATACAGACTGCTACTGTATAACAGTAACAGAATTGGTCAAATTAATGACATTCTTCAAGAACTAAATTTGTGTTTGCACAGCACTTAGATGCTACAAACTGTACCCTTAAAAATGTCAATATCTGAAATGCCTCCAAATGCTGCTAAACCTTGCATAATTTATTTATAATGAATTTTTTAAAATCCATGTAAAGAATCATGATGTAGGCATTCTCTGAATAACAGTGTAAATAAGATTTTAAGATATATTTTGAAATGAGCCTAAAAGTTCCATAAATAATGCAAATTTCTAAAATAAATATAAAATTGCGATTAACATGACAACAGTCATCATGATGACAAAAATGGCTATTAGCATAACAACACATAGTAATACTTTTTTACCTTTACTGCTATATTACTATTTGGTACTTATTACTAAGGCCATTATCGCATTACAACTGGTACTTATAAATATTGTTACTAATAGTACTGGTGTTAACAAGGCCATTACCACATTCATATTGTTACTTATTACTGGATTTGGCGAATGTGGATATGTGAGAAAGCTTGCCAGTAACTTCTTGTGGATCAGTGATTCTTTCTGCTGATTTTGCAGTTTCTTCCTCCACCATTAATACTGACCACAATGTATAGCCTATCATGTGCTGAAAAATTGCATTAAGCCCCAGAACAACAACAACTTATTACCAGTGTTACCAAGGACATTTCTATATTACTACTGTTACTTATTATTTGTGCTACTAAAAACCATTACTATATTACTAATATTTGTGTTAATGCTACAACAGTTGTTACTACTATCACTGCAGGTATTACTACTTCTATTCCTACTGATGCTACTACCACCACTAATATAACAATTGCCAAATATCTTCATTATTTAGTCAACCACTTGATACATTTTTATGAATGCTCCACGTAAAGTCAAATAGCTAGAGACACTTTCCAAGATTTCTCCAAAAATTAGCCAGTATCATGGATGCACACAAGTTAAGAATTCAAGAAAACCCAGTAAAAGAACTTGTACAACTAACACAGCTTTAACCTGAAGCACAATTTGAAAATTTCCTTACTGCTGACAGCAAAGTTAGAACTAATTTTCATCAAATAAATTCCACAGTGAAATGACTGCTGCTGATATATTCATGCCATCACTGAATCCCTGCTTTATTTTATAGCCCTCAAGAACTTTAAGTTGGACTGACACACATCAAAGCTGCATTAATGTCACTCACTATAATACTGGGCTGATAATCAATCCAGTTAATCAGAAAAGTCTGAGGTAATTAAGTACATCTTTTTGAACCAATGCAATCCATAAAGCTTGCTTTCTGTATGTCAGGTTTTCCTTTATGCAAACTACTTGATGTATTCAGTTATCTCCCCTGAAATTTTATTTATGGATTAAGATAGGCATATAGTAACATCATGAGATATTTGAAAAACATTTCAAATTAAAAATTTGAAAAAAATAGTGATCTTCATAATAGTCTGAACATTTAGGCCAATAAAATATAAAAAAATTACTTTATAACATGCCCTGTGAATTACTGAATTTTCTTAAAGGTACAACTTTGATAATTCACTGGAGAGAAATGTCAAAAATATTTTTTTTCTTTATCAAACAACATTGATGACATCAAGGCCAAGAAATCGGAGATAATTTTAGTTGCCCATCTGGCCTGTTGATAAGTATGGCTGCCTTGCATGCAGATGAACCAATGTTCAAATCCTCCAGTCTGCATACACTTTATTTCTTCATTGTCTTAAATGTGCTTTTTTAAAATCTTTGATTAAGAAGAAACAATATAAGATATCTGATCAAGACCATTTTCATTTAGAACCAACCAGACATTGTAAGTAGTCTTCCAGTGAAAACCCCATGTCACCATATAGGTCAAATCAGACAACACTAAATTACATTAGTATGCCATCATGTAGGTAACTGTATCAGACAACACTAAATTACACTAGTATGCCATCATGTAGGTAACTATCAGACAACACTAAATTATAATAGTATGCCATCATGTAGGTAACTGTATCAGATAACACTAAATTACACTAGTATGCCATCATGTAGGTAATTGTTTCAGACAACACTAAATTACATTAGTATGCCATCATGTAGGCAACTGTATCAGACAACACTAAATTAAACTAGTATGCCATCATGTAGGTAACTATCAGACAACACTAAGTTAACACTAGTATGCCATAATGTAGGTAACTGTATCAGACAACACTAAATTACACTAGTATGCTATCATGTAGGTAACTATCAGACAACACTAAGTTACACTAGTATGCCATAATGTATCAAATACTAATTTACACTACTAGTATGCCATCATGTAGGTAACTGTATCAGATATAACTAAATTACACTAGTATGCCATCATGTAGGCAACTGTATCAGACAACACTAATTTACACTAGTATGCCATCATGTAGGTAACTGTATCAGACAACACTAAATTTTACTAATAAATAGAATTTTCCTATCAAATCCATTAAAGTGGCACATATGGCAAACACAATGAGACCTGTATGAAATTGAGTGTCAATGGGATGGGGAAAATGTCCTTTATAAATTGGTGTCCTATATAGATTGGTATCCTGTATAGATTGGTGTCCTATATAGATTGGTGTCCTTTACAGATTGGTGTGCTTTATAGATTGGTGTCCTTTATAGATTGGTGTGGTTTATATATTGGTGTCCTTTATAGATAGGTATGCTTTATAGATTGGTGTCCTTTATAGATTAGTGTCCTTTATATAGTTGTGTGCTTTATGTGAAGTAATTTTGAGAATCACCAAGACTTTATGCACATGCTTTAACCTTTGTTTTATTATCTCTGACAAAGCTGTTGATTTTGTAAATCAACATTTTATAAGTTTATAAATAAATATTTAATTACATCAAACAAAACCCATAACTACACTGCTCCCTTATTAATCACAGTTATGGAATACATCAAGGGCATAATCAGTCCTCTTTGATGGCCTCTACACAGGAAATGAAAAACCCACTGGATTCTTAATGCAAAGTAAACTTATTCTTATCCTCTCTGTATAGTCATTCTTACAGAGTTGCATGAGTGGAGTGATTCCTTATAATATGGTTACCTATTTATATAAAGACCTCAGCTAGAAAATTATGAGAGAGTCATAAAAACTCTGGTTATAATTATAGTAATAAAAATGGTTTCAGGGACTGAAGGTCATCCATTTAATCACCTGTTTTCAAGTATGGGTACAACATTCAATGAAATTTTTTGTGACCTTAAAAATGTACTTTATAGCCACAAATTTTAAGTAATACTGTACTAAAAATAATTGCAAATGTCCAAAAAATTGGAGTTTTTCAGACCTTTAGATTCATTATGGCAAGAGCCCTCTGTCCACATTAGACACATATCTATACAAAGATCACATGAAAGGATTTATCCAAGGGATTTCTGAAAGTGTCCTTTATGAACAGATGTCATTAGGTGTCCTTTTTAAGGCAGGTTTCACTCTGATCAGAAAGATAAGATTATCAAATGTCAATGATGAGAGAAACAAGTTGATGACCATTAATCCACATGGCTAGGCTAACCATTAATCCACATGGCTAATCATTAATCCACATGGCTAATCATTAATCCACATGGCTAACCATTAATCCACATTCACGATCTGGGCAAGCAGGAGTTACTGCCCAAAGCAAGTGAAATCAACTGACAAAAATGACAACTTGTTATATGACTGCACACCCTATATGTCAACTTTCATTGGGTCCACTTGCATTAATTCATGATGTAAAACTTGCACTGACCTGAATAAAACTCATGATGTAAAACTTGCACTGACTTGAATAAAATTCATGATGTAAAATTTGCATTGACCTGAATAAAACTCATGATGTACAACTTGCATTGACTTGAATAAAATTCCAGATGCAAAACTTGCAATGACCTGAATAAAACTCATGATGTACAACTTGCACTGACTTGAATTTTTGAGAGAAAATCAGTTATAACAGATTTTGACCACATATTTTAAGAATTTTACAAGTTATATTCACCTTTAATTTTATTTACATTTTAGAGACTTAACATCTTTATAATTTATGTTGCATCTTGTTTTTTGCTTGCATTCGGTAGATTTTATCTTAAACTTCTGTGCAATTCATTTTTACACTGAATTTTACCATCAGCTACAGCAGTAACAGATACTATTTAGACATTTTACTAATGTCAAGTGTAGCTGTGCATCTAAGTTTATTGGCCACATCTTGTAACAAGTTGGCACAGCACAGTTAGTTGGTCATGTTAAAAATGTCCTAATGGCTTACAAACTCTTTATTTCTCAAGTGCTCTTTATTATAAATTTCAATTTACTAAGTTTTCAGGTTAGAGAGAGAAAGACTTAAAATTAACCTTACAAAGTAGAATCTACCCTAACATATAATGAAAGAATGAAAAGGAAAAAAAAATGAAGTGAATTGGAAAGTTAGAAGGCATAGTAATTAACTGATTGATTGCTGATTGTTAGACTGGTGGTTAGAGGCATATCTATACATGAAAGACTATTTTCTGTCAAAACAATGGGAATCAAGTGCCAGTCCAGAACTACACCATAGTAGCTTACTGAGCTTGTTTGGACATAACCATGAAATCCATAACCATGAAACCCATAACCATGAAAACCATATCCATGAAAACCATATCCATGAAACCCATATCCATGAAACCCATAACCATGAAAACCATATCCATGAAAACCATAATTATGAAACCCATAATCATGAAACCCATAACCACAAAATCCATAACCACGAAATCCATAACCATGAAACCCATAACCATGAAGCCCATAACCACAAAGCCCATAACCACGAAGCCCATAACCACAGAAAACCATAACCATGAAACCCATAATTATGAAACCCATAACCATGAAATCCATAACCACAAAATCCATAACCATGAAACCCATAACCATGAAAACCATAACCACGAAACCCATAAACCATGAAAACCATAACCCACTTATTCCAAGTTTGGCAAGCTAGACAATGAGTCACTAGCAATGAGAAATCCATAATCCCCTGATTCCAAGCTTGACAAAAGAACCATTGAGCCACAATAGCATCTTCAGAACAACACCATCCGGATATTTGAGATTGTGGATTTTGAAAATGAAGGCATATACATTACTGACATGCATCAGATCTGTTGCAAATCGGATTTTGAAACAATGTTTTGAAACAGCTTTGGTTTACATCTGCAAAACTGTCAAACATACAAAGTGAGCACAACAGTCCCAGGAAATGAAAGAAAGCTCCATTAGTCTCCCAGTTCACACAAATACAGATATCACAATAAGTCCTTATTCAATGCATGCAGTTTTGAAAACATGACACAGTCACATTTTCAGCTTGAGTAAAAACTGATAATGGACCTTTGATCAAAAAGTTTCTTTCAAATTGAGGTCCTAGCCTGTGCAAAATGGTTATCCCACTAATGTGCTACCTGGCTAACCACCCTGGTCATCATTAGCCCAATGGAATAATTCACCATTATTATAAATGCTGTGCTAATGTTTACAGCTTACATTATCACCTGTCCAAGCAACCAAGGTGCTTCCTCCATTTTTAATCCATACAAATACACTAGTAGGAAAGTAGTGGAAAATAAAGACTGTTAAAGAGAAGTGTTTGTTGTATTTAAAGCCTATATTTACAACATGTCACATGTTGTATTTAAAGCCTATATTTACAACATGTCACATGTTGTAGCTAATAATATGCTAGTTTAGGTAAGTTTTTTGGGCAACAACATTTTACAAACCTTCTCTCTAGAAAATGAACAGCCACTGATATATAATTGATAAAATAAAATCTTTACTAATTTGCTGATCCAATACTGGCTGCCATGTAAAGCCTATCCTGTGCTGAAAGATGGCATTAAACCCAACAACATCAATTAACAACAACATCAACAACTATCTGTACTAACGTGAGACTAAATCTTCTGGAGATGGCACCAGAACTGTTATAATTTGGTTTTAATTTGCACACAGTTACAAATGGTTTTACCATTTATTAATATTTGTGAATTTTTGCTATGGCAAAAGTAAATTTTATTTTAAATGGAACATGGTTTTCTAGCAAATCTAATAGACCCATTATTTCCCTTCTCATGCTAACTAAATTCTACTTTAAGTAGGTCACAACATGTAAATTATTACCCTTGAAAATCATACAAACTCAGATCAAGTACATCACACTAATTGGAGTGTAAACAAAATGTTCAGGAATACCCTAAAATTAATAAAATGCTATGAGCTACATGTTGTCTTAGGTCTCAGGCCAACAAGTCTAAAATCTGGACACAAAATCGGATTCCGACCTTGGGCTAATTTTGGGTAGAAAAAAACTTGGGTCCAAACAAATTTAGTTTTTCGCTTTATTTTCTAGTGCAACTAAAACATCCAGTTTATTTGGTATCATTGTAAAGCTACATCTGTCTACCTTTCTATAATACCACCAACTTTAGTGTATCATACATGACTTTGATGCTATAAAGCTTGGAATTAGGCTACTACCTCCTGCTTCATAAAAAAGGCGCCTGGGTTTAATGTGTTAACAGAGCTGACACAAAAAAACTGATTATACACAAAGTATACTTAAAGAGGTGTATCTGGGTAATGGGTGTGCTCTTTCTTTTGCCATTACAGTAGTTGTTGTTGTTTTGGGGCTTAACGTCATTTTTCAGCACACAATAGGCTATACATGGTAGTCAGTATTAATGGTAGAGAAAGAAACCAGGCTATCACCGGAAAGAACCACCGACCCACACGAAGCTACTGGCAAGCTTTCTCACATATCCACATTTGAGGAATCCTAGACTCAATCCACGAAGACAGATATGAGATGGCAGTGATTCATAACGGACATTGATTTAGACCACTTGGCCACGAGGGGCTTTTTTACAGTAGTAACTTTCTGGAATTTGACTGTCATGCTCCCTCCTCTCAACTCAGTTTGATTTCTAAAACTTTTTCATCTGATGAATTTTACGGAAGATATCCTCCCAGATTGTGTACATTATTACTCATACTGGATATGACAATGCACGTAAACAGATATAAAGCAGCACACATTTTTGATGAAGTTGTGCAATCATAATGAACAAGACAGACAGGCAAACTGAAGCAAAGAAATGTACACACATTTGTGAGGATGCTGGTTAATCATACACACACAGAAGAAGTTATTTAAGCATACACAAATATTTGTGCGGAAGCTGTTTAGGCATACACACATTCACAAGGATGATGTTCAAGTAAACACACATTTGTGAGGGAGCTGTTTAGCCATACCCACTCATATGTGTGGAAGCTGTTTAGGCATACTACACACACATTTGTGTGAGGAAGCTGTTTAAACATCCACACATTTATAAGAAAGCTGTGTAATCAAATCCGATGAAGTATGTGTCTAGAAAAAGCCATTGGCTAAAAAGTCATTGAAAAAAGGAAGAAATACTGTTCAAAATGTTGTGTAAAATATGATATTTAACAAACTATTAAGAACCCAAAGCCTGTACTAATTACAATACTGCATAAGCAGATATGATATTTAACAAACTATTAAGAACCAAAAAGCCTCTACTAGTTACAACACTGTAAGCAGGTATGATATTTTAAAAAAAACTATTAAGAACCAAAAAGCCTGTACTAATTACAACATTGTAAGCAGGTATGATATTTAAAAAAAAACTTTTAAGAACCAAAAAGCCTGTACTAATTACAACATTGTAAGCAGGTATGATATTTAAAAAAAAACTATTAAGAACCAAAAAGCCTGTACTAATTACAACATTGTAAGCAGGTATATTTAAAAAAAACTATTAGGAACCAAAAAGCCTGTACTAATTACAACACTGTAAGCAGGTATGATATTTAACAACCTACAAAGAACCAAAAAGCCTGTACTAATTACAACACTGTAAGCAGGTATGATATTTAACAACCTACTAAGAACCAAAAAGCCTGTAGTAATTACAACACTGTAAGCAAGTATGATATTTAACAACCTACTAAGAACCAAAAAGCCTGTACTAATTACAACACTGTGTTTGTAGAATCAAGGTTATAGATACAATATTATTACCAAACTCATCTTAATTGGATCAATAAACTCTACCAGAATACCAGTAATCCAATACAAGTACAGCAGTGTATCAGAAACATTATATACAAACTCTTGATTAATGTCTCTCTTTTTCAACAATTATCAACATCAAACCTACTTAAACTTCTTCATTACAGGCTTATTTCCCATTGGGGTCCATTCAGTTATCCTATATCAAGATTCTGACCTTCACTGTGACATTTCTGTAAAATAATATGTTTCCATTGGATTACAATTTCCTTGCATTGCATGTCAAATTATTTTCATACCATTAGAACTATGAGCATTTAACTAATCAGCTTTCATACAAAATACGACTCTTTATTAATAAAATAAATCATGGGTTTTAAGTTTTAAAACAATGAAACAAATGAAAATGGACTCTACATGTGAATCTTAGAGTGTGTCAAGTACAAGCAATGCTTTGTCCAAAAGCTAAACACATCATGTACATGTACAAGCTTGATCTTTCATGAAGCATAAAAGCCCAGACATCATGTACAAGCATGCTTTGCATGAAGCATGAAAGTTAAACATTTAGACACACCAATGGCAGAAAGAACCTATTACAAATATAATGAATTTCACAAATTTATAGAACTTTACATACATATTTTTACAAGTGTAGACTTGAATCCAAGAGCCAAGTTTTCTACCTTGGCACTTAGCTTTGATTTCCTTAGACAAAATGTGGCCAATATAATGTATTTCAAAATACTGTTGCAAAAAAACAACAAAACCATTTTTAAACCATGATAAGGGTTTGTAATAACTCCTATTAATACAGATGCTCCTGATAAACATCCTCCTTTTTCATAAAAAAGAGAGCCCTTAGTGACCAAGGGTCTAAAGCACCCACCTTTACCCATCTTTGGCATCTCACCTCAGGCTGTGACGGCCAATGTAAGATAGAGGTACCATAAGGTTCTTACCAAGTTCTTCATCTGCCAGTTATACTGGCTGCCATGAATAGCCTATCTTACACTAAAAATTAAACTCAAATAATAACAATATAAAAAACAAACACAAGCGAGTACGTCTTTTAAAAACATGCAAAGTTGAAATGGTGACCTACTTTGGTGAGCTCCCCCACATTTTCTCTCTCACACACAGACACACACACAGACACACACAAGCTCTATGTAGCTCCTTTAAAGATTATGCATCCGTAAGGGTTTGTTAACATTCGCTGAACATTTAGTCTTCATGAATTATTGCAATTTTTTCTGATACAATGACCTTGCTCCATATTAGTCAAAACTTAGCAAAAGGTCTGGTTGCAGATATTAAATTCTGTTTAATAAAACTGATACAAAGATTAAGTTATTGTTAGTACAATCACATAAAAGACTTGCAAAAAACTAAAGAATAAAGTTTTTTATTCTAAATTGTTTTATGCTAAAGAATATAGATTTGACAAGGATCCGATTCAATTTAATTATCTATATTCATACAAGTACCAATATATTTAATTTTTTTTGCAGGTGAAATGTCACCATAAAGCAAGAAAATTTGCAGGCAAGGAACAAGGTGGGAATTTGCATTAAACACTTGATGCCACTAAGGACATAAAATATAATGGCAGTGAAATTTTTCGGAAAGGATTTTGAATTACTAGAAAGCCAACAGCATTCAGCAGTACTGAGTGCTTCTAGATGTGGTGAATTGGTTTAGTTCTCACTGATATTTGGAGTGGTGTAATTGATTCCATATGACTTCCCTTTGGGACTAAATTTTGTCTGATGTGCTTTAGAATAACATTTTGCTAAAATAATCTAATAAAATTTTATGGCAAGCAAAACTAAATTAAGTTACATTTCCCTTGATTTGAAAAAAATGTTTAGAGCTTGAATATTAAAAATACATTTTTTTGTACCAAAGGTTTATTTCATAATTCTGCAACAGATGCTGGATGAAAAATGGTTTTGGCTTGAATACAGCATTCCGTCTGATGTTCCCTGGTCTTTCAGTATATATGGCAATGATCAAGATTTTCTGTACAGGAAATCCCATCTATTCAAACCTAGTCATCCAAATTATTGGTTTACCAACATAAATGTCCCTTGAACAAATGAAGAGACCCTTGAAGAGGCTTCTGCTCTACTGGGCAAAAAGAACTTCAAGATATTTATAACATGATCATTTCCTCCTTTTAACTGCTGAATATTGAGACCATCCCTGATATTATTCAGTGAGAACAATATTTTCACAATATCTGGTGTGGAAGACATATTGGATGTCAAATTGATGTTGTGGAAGACATATTGGATGTCAAATTGACACAATTTTCATTTTGGTCAAAGCAAATATCACAAGAAATCCTTTGGTGAAATCCTGATCAGTGATTTCATAATGATCACTAATTTCAGATAATTAGTGACAACAAAATGGCTATCATTGTGGCAGCCATATTGGCTGTACAATTGGTACCATTTGAATTTACCCCCATGTGAAGCCTATTGGGGATATTGCTATCCATTTAGGATTAAAGGTATAATATCTTCAAGACCGCCACCATGCTGACCACATTGAGGGTTGGTAATTTTCATTTGGGACCAAGTACACCTCTTGGGTCTCTTTCTCAGGCCAAGACCCTTGTTTTAAAATTGAATTAAACTGTATAGCAGGTAGTCCAAGTTTTTGTGCGAGGTCAAAGGTCTTGACTCCAGGAAGGAAAGGGTGTAAACCCTGGTAGGGATTGTCCAAGGGAGTTGATAGAGATGCATAGCCAGAGGGTAAGGAGTCAGTTCTGTGAAAGGGAAAAGAGAGTGACTTTCAAAGCACAATGTACAGTGTCCTAATTTCATATATAATTTTTCTTTGATACTAGTCCTAAGATCACTGTTCAAATTAATTTGTCTTACATGATATATGATTCATGTATGCTAAGATCTGGTTATTACTAGTTTGTAGGATGTTTATGCCAATGAATTATTATTTAGCAAATCATCTTGTCAAAAGCTCTATTTGCTTAACTAAGATGTGAATTCTTGTAACCAATGAATGGGTTGTATTAACAGAGTGCAGTAATGTGGATATATGGCCATTTATCATCAGTTATGTGTGCATGTGTCCGACATTTACTTGAAGACAGTTCACCCTGCAAGGACATCATTGTAATTAAGGGAGAGCAGACAAAGCTATCAACCAATTAATAATGGTAACAAGTTCTATTGGAGGAATACATTCATTTTCCTGTACTGTGTTAATTGTCTATGAAAAGAGAAATCAAGCCTGTAAATACAGCATTATTGTGTGGAATGCAAATGTTATGATCTGTGGCCATTTAACAGCATCTGTCATGACATGTGACATGGCTTATTCTGAGTTGGAGAAGGAATGTATACTCCATTCATGAGCAAAGAACAAAGATTAAGTCTGCATTTATTTTATTTTAGAAGGAAAACAGCTTCCAATTGAATGTAAGCATCAATGTCTGAATATAAAAATGGATAACCAGTAAATGACTGGATGACAGGAAGGCCATTGAAAGTGGCGACACAAGAGGAAGCCAGAGGGAAACACAAGTTCCTGTGCAAGTCAGTATGGACAAGCTATAATAATCCTGGAAAGTAACCAGCAACCAGTTATATTCTTATGTAGACCTGCTAGATAATTAAGTTCAAAATGCACAATCTTTTGTGATGATCAAAATTATGAAGAAACTTCTCACAACTGGGAATCTTATAAGACACTAATTAACCAAACGGAATAAAGCTCATGTTCTCATATTTGTACAAATCCCAATCAGAAGTGACAATTGTGAGAAAATAGAATTCACATCTGGGTTTTGTTTTGTTTCAAATACCATCTTTTAAAGTTTTAAAGCCTGTTGTAATATTTCTTAGTGGAATAGTACTAAGTCTTCCTAAAAACAGCACATAGCTTGTAGTCTGCAGTTATATTGGACCTGCTATTATCATTAGTTCACTGTAAAGCCTCAAGTCTAATCAATTAATATTGTAGTCCATCATTGTCCAACATAAAAGTCATACTCTGAAAGAAGTGGTAGTATAAAGAATGCTAAACAAACTGGAACCTGGCATAAAAGTGTTATTGTCATACCTAATCAAATCAAACAAGGTAATATCTTCAGGAGATAAAAGCTCTCCATAATTCCATTCTCTAGGTGTATCAGAAAACTGTTCTGAAAAACTGACCTATTGACAGATAGTGCTGTGTCAATGATCCCATGCTGAAAGACACACTGTTATAATACATGTATTCTGGTTTTAAAAGAATGTAAAAATAATAATATTCAGATAGTGAACCAGTCTACTAAAACAACTGCATCTATGCCCAATACATCCCCCATAAGAGTTTCCAACAATATCTTCTATAGCTTATTAACTTTTTAAATTTCATATTAGGAAAAAATATTAATTTTTCTTTACTTTCCTTTTTTGTTGAGGAATTTAAGGGCTTCTAAAAGTATACAAATTTTCCAAAAATTTTTCAATGAAGTTACACAACTGTTAACTGTATTGTTTGATATTTTTTCTTTTTCCACATGTACAGACCATGGCTTCCATTAAAGACTCACCTGTGTGGATTTCTTAGAGTCTGACAGTTCTGCAGACAACTTCCTATTAATCAATCCTCTCTTTCTAAAATTTAAATACAGCTGACACCCTGCCTTAATCTGCATAATTAAAATGATGGGTCACCTGCAATTTGAATCCATTAATTAGGAACATTTTTGTACTTGTAACAAAAATGTACACAAAGCAATTTGCATAATGTGGGACTGAAAAGGGAAATGTCCATGTATTTAAAACAGGTATCGGTTTTGTGCAGTCTGAACAGCAATATGATCAGGACATAATTTTCACCTTGTGAGGTACAACTGCAGACTGTGGCTAAATTTAAGTTAGTAGTTGTGAGTTGGAATTCACATAAGGTGACATTTTTTCCCCTTTGATTTAACCAAAACTTGAGATCAACAATACATAATAACAAGGATCTGGTCTTGAATTGAAAAACATGATGGTAATTTCCCCCTCCATATGAAAAAAGGGTGAAATTTTTAAATACAGCAGGTATTGCTACAACATTTACGAGGGTGAGCCACTTAGTTTAATTTCCTGCCTGTAAATTCTGATATAATAAAATATGTGCAAATGAAAATGCATGTGGTTGTCAGTGACTCTGGAATTACCTGTTCCTATCAAATTATTTTTTTCCACATTTCTGCTTCATCAAATTTGTATAATTCTTTTTTATGTATGTATTATAATTTTTAGAGAATGTGGCATTGCTAGAAAAAAAAAACAAGTTGACAAGAATTGGTAGTAGACAGCATTACACATCCGATTTACTTAGACTGCTCTTACAACTTTCATTAAACAAAATTATTTACAATCGAAAAACATGTTTGATAAGAGAACTTTTGATTAATAACATACAGCAAATGAAACAATGAAAATAGAGTGATGTACAGCATACATATCTTAACATTTTTCACCTGTTAAGAAATCCTGACAGGAAGATTAGTAAACAGGTTGTGCTTCTAATTGCTTTGATTCAAGGGCATTGCTTTTTGTAAACTGTATACATGTCTAGAAAATTTTAGTAAGCACTGTAGCCTTAATAGGTGTTAGGGTTTCATGAAGACATTGAAAATAATGTCTTGGATTGTATGCATTTTTTTTTTTTAAAATGTGCATACATGTAAGCCATTATTGACATGACTATTGTATACACCATTACTGAGATTACTGTTGTATACATCATTGAGATTATTGTTGTATACACCATTACCAAGATTACTGAAAGAATCAGCATGAATCCCACTAACATCCTTTATTAGATCCTGAATAACAAATACATCAATGTTAAATGTTTTACATCAAAATATGATAAAGTATTAACTTTACTATTCAAAATATTATGAATTACTCAGATTAAGTCTTTTCCAATCTATCCAGACAATCCATAGAACTTCCTGCTTGTGATTATATCTCTTGACCCAAATACCAAAACCTTGTAAAATCCAAAACTAAATTTCATGCCTTCCTTTGCATACAAATCCATCCTAGTTGAGATGCAACACAAATGAGTCTTGTCAACAGTAGAATCACCAGTATTGAAGACAAAGATATGGTATACATAGCATCATCTAAACTCAGTTTCTGCTTAAAGCCTTAATTTTTACCTCAGTTATCACAGCCCTCATTTCTACTTCAGTTATTACAGCCTTCATTTTGTACCTCAGTTATTACAGCCTTCATTTTTACCTCAGTTATTACAGCCTACAGAAAAAAGCAAGAAACTGTGAGTGACAAGATGAAAACAGTCAAAAGCAATACACTGAAGTGTGAGTGCCAATATGACAACAGAGAAAAGCAATACACTGAAGTATGAATGACAAGATGACAGAAAGGAAAGCAATACACTAAAGTATGAGTGACAATATGACAGAAAGGAAAGCAATACACTGAAGTATGAATGCCAGGATGACAACAGAAGAAAGCAATACACTGAAGTGTGAGTGACAAGATGACAGGATGGAAAGCTATACACTGAAGTGTGAGTGCCAATATGACAACAGAGAAAAGCAAGAAAACTTAAGTGTGAGCACCAAGATGACAGAGAGGAAAGCAAGAACAGAAGTGTTAGTGAAAAGATGGCACAGAAAAAAGCAAAAACACAGAAATGTGTGTACCAAGATGACACTAGAAAAACAAGAAACTGAAGCGCAACTGAAAAGTTGACTTGGGGAAAGCTAATGACATTTTATAACTACTGTAAAATGCTAACAATTTATTAATCTCGTCCCTGCAAAAAAAGTTGATTACATTTTATTATTAATGTCCCTGCTAGAAAGTTGATTATATTTTACTAATACTGTCCTTGATAGAATCCTGATGAAATGTATTAATAATGTCCCTGCTAGAATCCTGATGAAATTTTATTAGTACTGTCCCTGCTAAAATCCTGATGAAGTTTTATTATTAATGTCCCTGCTAGAATCCTGATGACATTTATTATTAATGTCCTTGCTAGAATCCTGATGACATTTATTATTAATGTCCCTGCTAGAATCCTGATGACATTTATTATCAATGTCCCTGCTAGAATCCTGATGAAATTTTATTATTAATGTTCTGCTAGAATCCTGATGAGATTTTATTAGTACTGTCCCTACTAAAATCCTGATGACATTTATTATTAGTCCCTGCTAGAATCCTGATGAAATTTTATTATTAATGTTCTGCTAGAATCCTGATGAGATTTTATTAGTACTGTCCTTGCTAAAATCCTGATGACATTTATTATTAATGTCCCTGCTAGAATCCTGATAAAATTTTTTCATTATTGTCCCTGCTAGAATCCTGATGAAATTTTATTATAAATGTTCTGATGACATTTTATTAGTACTGTCCCTACTAAAATCCTGATATTTATTATTAATGTCACTGCTAGAATCCTGATGACATTTTATTAGTACTGTCCCTACTAAAATCCTGATGATATTTATTATTAATGTCACTGCTAGAATCCTGATGACATTTTATTAGTACTGTCCCTGCTAGAATCCTGATAAAATTTTATTATTAATGTTCTTGTCACATTTTTTTATTCGATGTTGCTGTAACAAATTGATCCAAATGATTGTCCATTAAATTTATTCATGCAAACTATTGGAAATAATCTTTGCAGGGAATGTAAAAGATAATATAGGGCACATGACAGTTTTTTTCAATTCACACACAAGATTTCCTTCCAAGTTAAGGCATGTGGACATCAATGCATTATCACACTGCATACCCAACACCTGCAATGAGCTTTCTGATTGGTCAATTAATTTTATGTGCTAAGGGCAGTAACTCTTTCACTTGCAAGAGGGCACTTGTTCAAAAACACTTCTGACAAGTTACATTTGTCAAGGACAACAAGGAACAAACTGGACCAATGAGATGGTCATTAAAAAGCAAAGATGCCACACCATCTATTCAGTGTTCATTTGGAATACCATACTGGAATTTGTCAATATCAATGTTGGCTTTAAGTGCTTTACATCAACCTTAGGATGAAGTTCTGAAATCAGGATCAGAAATATAAAGAGTGAAGATCATCACTGGGACAGCAATGAACAAAAAACAGCATTTATGACCCTGAGCAAGCAAGGGAATGTAAATTTCATAAATTAAGTTATGAAAAGCAAAAGATTAATCAATAGTACCTAAAACATAATAGTACTCTATGCAGATAACTAAACTCTTCATCAAGGAAATCACATTTCTTCAAAGTTACCTTACCTTTTGACCTTTGAACCCAAGCCTTAATAGGATTCTTCCTTACCTCAAGTGAAAGCCATCAACAAATTTTGTCCAAAGCTGTAATACCGAAATAATGTTACTGAACAGAACCATTTTTCCTTTTTCACTAACCTTGATCTTTGAACGACAAAGTCAATAGGCTTCTTCGAGGCATGTGATATGAAACTAATGCTTTTTGTGCAGAAAAAAGATTTATTCTTTAATAGTGACCTTGTACTTTGACCTCAAAATTGATGCTTGACCTCAAAACTGATGGATACTTCTAATTACCCAAATGCAAACCATCCATGAAGTTTAGTAAGCACATGTGATGCAAAATTCAATGTGTGCAATCCATTTTTCTTCTTGCAGTCATGATGTTGACCTTGACTTTTAACCTGTTGACCCCAAAGTGAACAAGGTTCTTTCTTACCCCAAGTGCATGCCACCCACAAAAGTCTGATAACTGAAGGTGGATTTTGTCTGGAAATGATGTCTCAATCACAGTGACCCCAAAATCTAGTGTTTTTCCATACCCAAAAGCAAGCCAGCCAAAATGTTACAAAGATGAAAATATCTGTCAACTTTAGACATAATGTAGAACCCTTTCCCTGCTTTCATTCATAGTAACCAGTTAACTTCAAACTTATCGATATACTACCTTAACCCAAGTGCTTGCAATCTACAACATTTGCCAACTGAAGAAGGTGGAGAACATGAATAACTGTGTCACTCATAATGATCCTAATTTCTGAGGTTTGGACACTAAATTCAACAGCTGAAATCAAAAATCTTTCCCTTCCCCAAATCAACAGTTCTTCCTTACCACCATCCATGAAGTTTGTAGACTGTAGATGGTGATTGTGAAGAAACGAAATCAGTCAGACAGACAGACAGACAAATGGACAGGCAGCATCAGAACATAATATCATCCACCTGATGGCAGACTGACTCTGCATAGTAAGATACTGCAATGTTATTATTTACCAAAACTTATTTATCATTGTCTTATTTTTTTTAATTTTCTTTTGCATCATCCATCTAAAGTCTCACATTACAAAAGACAATGTCAGTGACCATAATTTATCATTTGAAAATTCTGAAAACTGTTTACATAAAACATGGTAAGTTGTACATGAGCCAAGTGTTATTAAGATTCTATCTCTGAACCTACGACTGGTAAAAAAATATGGATCATGAAAAAAAGTTGTATATATCTTCATTCAATTTTTCAGATTGGAGAACAAATGTTTTTCAATAAATTTTAAATTTCAAAAGCAATGACAAATATTAAGATTGTTTCTATTGATTTTGAAGAGATCATATAAGACTAGAAAATTTCTACAAGTGAATAATTTGCACAATTTTTTGATACAAAACTATACAGAAATTACTGTGCATCTCATTATAAACAATAAAATAATTCCCACAATATAAGAGCAAAGTAAGTATAATGTAACAATAAAGTAGTACAATGTTCCCATAACATAGCAGTAAAATAATATAACATTCAAATAACATTTTCTCCATAATGTAACAATAAAATACACAATGTCCCATAATGTAACAATAAAATAACACAATGTTCCCATAACCTAATAACAAAATAACAGAATGTTCCCATAGTGTAACTATACAATTATACAATGTTGCCATGACATAAAAAAATTTCTTTGGAAACTCCTTAATTATCTCATAGCAAATGTTCACGAAATGGTTCAATGAAAAGTGCCATGATTAAAGAGGCAATAAAGTCGTCAACAAAATGCCCTTCTGCAGATTATCAGGATTAAAATTCCTTCAAATGAAGCTCTGAACCAATCTATGCAACTAATTTGAATGACAATAGTTTCTCATAAGCCCTTGCAGGACATGAAGAAATTTCTGCAATACAGTACAATCCTTCAAAATTGATTCTGGGGCATACAATCAGAGATTGCATCACCATGGTCCTGATCAAAAGTTGTATAGTTAGTCATCATGAATGCTTTATATCAATTTTCATTTTAATTCCCTTACCAAAATTGGATTTCTCCCAACCCTGGCTCATTTTCATGGGTTTTGTGACATAAAAGATTGTAAATAGGTATGCCAAAGATTTTACGCTCTTCACAAACAAGGTAAATGAAGAAATAATATGGACTGTTCACCAGTCTGGAATGATTCGATAAAAGCAATGTCAATAATATAGAAATTTTTCAATAACAGAGAACAATACAAGGCATACTATATGGTCAAAATGAGACTGGTCAAGAATATCCATTGGAATCAAAGCAAATTGGTTTCCTAAATAAACTGGTCAATGCAGGATTTGGCCTATCTTTGCACTGGAGAACCCTCTCTTGATTGGCAATTATTACTGAATATTCAGCCTGACCTCTGTCAGTCTCATCAATGTCTGTAGGAAATGGTATGAAAGGGAGCTGGAAGGCCAAACAAAAGCAACACAAGTTAGTGGAACTGAACTAGTCTGACGCCTATCTTAACAAGCCATCTAGCATTCAACAACCATGATCAATCTCATTTGCCTTTTTTCCTCCTCTTCCAGCCAGTAGATATCTCTACAGATTTGGAATATAAATGATATTGGAGAAAAACAGTGGTTGCAATTAGCAGGAGGCTAGGTACTATGTGTGTGAACCAAAGTTTCCCAAATCTGATGGACAATGACAAATATCTGCTGTAGAATTGTTAAAAAAAAAATATAAAAGAAACTGAGAGGAAGTACAGGTTTAAAGATTTGGGGTTATAGGGACCAAAACTGGGGGAAACCCAATATCCCACACACAGAATAAGTGGACAACTGAGCCACTTAACAAGACATATAAATATTTCAAGACTAGATCTAGTCATGAAGTAGGTTTCTCTGCTGGCTATTTTGAGCTTATTAATAAAATCATGCTTTGGTACTAATACTCAGCAACATTTTTCTGTTTCCTATATATATATATATATATATATATATATATATATATATATATATATATATATATATATATATATATATATATATATATATATATATATATATATATAAAGATTACAAATCATATGGCAAATAACAGCTCTTTCAAAGTACTGGATCCACCAAGGGATCAGTGTGTCAGGGATTAATTAAAATAGATGCAATAAACTGACCACCAACGAAACTAGTAACTAACTAACAACTAGTCTATACAAGCTGGTTGTATTTATAGTTTTAACACATGTGGAGACAGCCATGTAGAGGTTTACAAACACAATGTTTTTGTGTTTATTTGTTTGTCGTATATGTTTTGTATTTGCCTTTGAAAAAGACTCATTAAGAGTCAAAAGCGATTAGGCTAGTTAGTTACTAGTTTTGTACTGTTCGTCATCAGTTTATTGCATATATATATATATATATATATATATATATATATATATATATATATATATATATATATATATATATATATATATATATATATATATATATATATATATTCTATAAATACAACACATTCCCTATGATGCTTTGATTCTGTCTTGCCAATTCAACACATTTCCTATGATGTTTTGATCATTGTGATTCTTTTTACAAAAAATGATAAAACCCACCTTCCAAACTACTATCAATAAAAACATTCCTATAATATTTTCAAACAGATTCTGTTTAACCAAGAAAATGCTAAAACTCGTCTAAATCTAAATGACTGCTTTTGTTGCTGTTATGGGTTTTAATGACATTTTTCTGCATATTACAAGCAAACATGGCAGCCAGAATAACCAGTTAAATAAGAATCTTGGATGTTCCCAACCAGAGCCAGGATCTTAGACAACACAATGCCCATGATCTTAGACAACACAAAGGCCATGATCTTAGACCACAAAAAGCCCACATCTGAACCACTGTCAATATGACATCTCTATCAAAAACATTTTTATCATTATTTTGTTTTAATTCTAAAATCCAAGAAATGCTAACAGCCATAAACATTGTTTATCCATAGTTGGACTGTTTGTAATTGGATATATCTGGTAGACAAGTTGCTACTTCTAAGAAAACAATTAAAATGTGTAAGTAGATTAGACCAATGTCTCCATTTCAGACAATAGGTCATAAAGAATTCACTCCAATTTCCTGAGGAGCACTTACAGAGGCAGCAAACTCCAAAGTGTAGCATATTTGTGTATGCAGTTATGCAGTGAAAACATAAATTGACCATGTTTATTCATAGTAAATAGAATATTCAATGAAGTGCCAGAAACTGTTTTCCATCTAATTGATAAAGCAAGTGCTGTACTTTTCCAATTATAAAAAAAGCACAAAAATAAGAGGTTCTTGTAATGATTTTTTGAAATTACGGAAAAGTCATGGTATATTTTACATCTAGATATGGTCATAGTTCATATATCCCCGGAATTGTTTTCAAGGTCTTTTAAAACATTTCAAGGACTTCCACAAGTTTTCAAGCAGTATTTTTATCATCGAACTGAATTTTCATTATTTATTATTTACTTTATCAATGCATAAAAATAAGTACAAAAGACGAGGGGGGTGTAAAACAAATAACCTATCAAGCTGCGACAGCCAAGGGAAGTTAATCCATCTGGTAACCCATCTTTGCTAGCCAAGGTTCCGATAAGTTTCACTCACTGCACATATCATAGCGATATAACAAAAATTGTTAAGGCTACATTAAAATACTGAATTACAACACTCATTTTGTACTGGGTTTATTTTTGGTACTTTTTCAGTGGAATTTTCACTAATAAAAGAAGCTGTATTTTGCATTCCTGTACTTTTTCTTTACTTTTGATACATTGTTCAAAATAGTATGAACAATTATTTCTATTCCAAGTAAGTAAGTTGTCTGAGTCATCCTCATTAGAAAGGCGTTTTTAAACAATTTCAGCAATCAGGTTTTTTTTATGTGCACTTAACACCAGAACTTGATGAAGTTGATGAGAAAAAAAAAACAAAACAATTATGATGATTGCATATCAGAAATTAAGAGCATTCAGACAAGAATTCAAATGAATTCATGAGAGTAAATTGAAATTAGAAACAAATGCGATTAGTCATTTTCTTTTGTCTTTATATATATATATATATATATATATATATATATATATATATATATATATATATATATATATATATATATATATATATATATATACACACACACACAAACACACCCACACCTACATGACCTGAGCATAGTTTGATATAATTTTATATATACCTGTCCAGGGCATACTTTGATATAGTTTTATTGAGGCTAAAAGGTCAGTATTGGCAGTGATGTTTTTTACAGCTTGGGCATGTTCATAAGGTGTTGATGTTTTCACTTATGCTCTTTTTTATTGGCAGAATAATCAACTTGTCTCCAGTACCATATACTGCTTTCTTTGCTCCAGCCATTTGTATATAGTGCAAGAACAATCTATGATACAGCTGGGTAAGGGCATAATATGTCAAATCCATGATACATCAGGGTAAGGGCATATGTCAAATCCATGATACATCAGGCATAATATGTCATATCCATGATACATCAGAGCAAAGAGCATAATATGTCAAATCCATGATACATCAGGGCAAAGGTATAATATGTCAAATACATGATACATCAGGGCAAGGGCATACTATGTCAAATCCATGATACATCAGGGTAAAAGGCATATTATGTTAAATCCATGATACATCAGGGTAAAGAGCATAAAATGTCAAATCCATGATAAATCAGGGCAAAGGCATAATGTTAAATCCAATACACATCAGGGCAAGGGCATAATATGCCAAATCCATGATACATCAAGGTAAAGGGCATATTATGTCAAATCCATGATACATCAGGGCAAGGGCATACTATGTTAAATCCATGATACATCAGGGTAAAGGGCATAATATGTCAAATCCATGATACATCAGGGCAAGGGCATAATATGTCAAATCCACGATAAATAAGGGCAAGGGCATAATATGCCAAATCCATGATACATCAGGGTAAAGGGCATAATATGTCAAATCCATGATACATCAGGGTAAGGGCATAATATGTCAAATCCATGATACATCATGGCAAGGGCATAATGTCAAATTCATGATAAATTAGGATAAAGGGCATAATATGTCAAATCCATGATACATCAGGGTAAAGGCATAAAATGTCAAATCCATGATACATCAGGGCAAGGGCATATGTCAAATCCATGATACATAAGGGTAAAGGGCATAATATGTCAAATCCATGATACATCAGGAAAAAGGCATAATATGTCAAATCCACGATAAATAAGGGCAAGGGCATAATATGTCAAATCCATGATACATCAGGGTAAAGGGCATAATATGTCAAATCCATGATACATCAGGGCAAGGGCATAATATGTCAAATGCATGATACATCAGGGTAAAGGGCATATTATGTCAAATCCATGATACATCAGGGCAAGGGCATACTATGTTAAATCCATGATACATCAGGGTTAAGGGCATAATATGCCAAATCCATGATACATCAGGGTCAAGACATAATATGTCAAATTTATTGGAAATGGCCAGGTGAGTTGGATCTGCTGATGGAATAGGTGTGATATATTCTCAAAATTTTCTTTTAGGTTATTGTGGATTAAAAAGATTGATATATGATTTGAATATAAAAAAGGGAATAAAATTTGAGGAGTGAATTATGCAATCTTGGAAATTGGGCATACTTTATGCTTTAGATGTACTGGGAAGTCTGCATAGTTTACTTTTAGGGTATACTTGGAAGTCTGCATAGTTTATTTTTAGGGTATACTTGGAAGTCTGCATAGTTTATTTTTAGGGAGTACTTTTCATCTGATCAAATGTCTGCACTGATGATCTTAAAAATTGTGGATTGTGTGGAATCAGTTTTCTTGTCCAGTCACAGCTTTCAGTGATTTTTCATAGAGTTGAATCACTTTTATACAAATAAATGGTGGTGGGGTTGCTTGGTATAAGAAAACCATCATGCAGTCCATATATGTTGTTTATCTTCATATTAATTTTTTTAACCTGACCTAATCTGACACTCCAGTTTTAAAAATCAGAAAATTTAGTAACAATAGGACCTTGAATTCACATTATCTTCAGTTCTAAAAAGGACTCCAGAAATCATTAGAGATGGAATTCCCAATTCCCTGAATTTTACTCCATATATTATTAGAACTGGAATTTTTGTGAGCAGCTCAAGGGAGTCCTTGCTTAATGGACTAAAGAGGATATATGGTGCAGACAAAGAATATACATGACAAGTCCTTGCTTAATGGACTAAAGAGGATATATGGTGCAGACAAAGAATATACATGGCTAGTCCTTGCTTAATGGACTAAAGAGGATACATGGTGCAGACAAAGACAATATACATGGCAAGTCCTTGCTTAATGGAATATGGGTGACTTGCATTTCATGCTAAAACCTGGAGGTTTTTAACTGTAAGGAGAAGTGCTAATTGTACTGTAATTGCATTATTGCATCACACAGTTGTTGTGACTACCAGGAGAACATGAACCTAATTTTTCAACCAATGATGCCTCTATATTTGTCAGATGAAGTAACATTCTTGACAGTTAAAACTCTCCAGTGACTCTTAAAGCTTGTTGGCCATCAGGATAACTGGTACCACAGAGGTCTAAAATTAGCCACTAGATAAAACAGTTCCCTGTAGGAGGTACTACTGAAATTTAGGTCAGGTTGACCAAAGTAGTAAACAGGTCAGGAAGTAAAGAAAGAAAGAAAGAAATAAAAGAGAGAGAGAGAGAGAGAGAGAGAGAGAGAGAGAGAGAGAGAGAGAGAGAGAGAGAGAGATGCTGAATTAAAAAAGGGCATGATTTAAACAAGTTTATGTAATTTATGTCCTGTTTTATTAAAATATTATGCTTAAAATTTTGCAATTCTTTTTTGATCACCTTTATAAAACAAGCATGACTATCTTAAATTTACTGACATTGTTTATCAGTATCATCACAATTATTGGTTCTGATTAATTTGCTTTGCACAGAAATTGTTTGTTGCATGTTTTTCAGAACTGTCTCTTTATGTCTTTTTCTGTTGAGGAGGAACAGTACATAGCTACGTCATGTAAAATCTTATAGGAGTGAATATTATCACATTAATGACTTATACTTATCACAATTTTATCTATAAATCATTCATCATAGAGGCGAGTACAACATATCAAATGTCCAGAGTTGTTTGAAATGTTTCAACCTTGAATGTCTATTCCTTCTTCATATTAAATTTTCTTAAACACTCGAATCAACTGATTAATTGCAATTATAATTGCACCAAGCCTTGGATATAACCCTATCATCTGTTCTAATGAATTCTAGTAAGGGGACCATTCTAATGAATTCTAATAAGAGGACCATTCTAATGAATTCTAGTAAGGGGACCATTCTAATGAATTCTAGTAAGGGGACCATTCTAATGAATTCTAGTAATGGGACCATTCTAAGGAATCACTGACAAATAATTCTCCTAGTTTCATGAGGCATGGTATAATCATAATCAAATATTGAATCTCAATTCATTCTTGTTTAAGTCCACCTTGTACAATTTTTATAACTCATGGCAAAATCCTATTTCAGATTGCTCTGCCTGACATTGCTAGTTTTCCTCTATATTGCTATGGTGCATTTTTCTTTTGATGGTTATCAACTAGTTATTACAGCCCAGATCAAGTGAAAATATGCTCAACTAGTTATTACAGCCTATGATCAACTAGTTATTACAGCCCAGATCAAGTGAAAATATGATCAATTAGTTATTACAGCCTATGATCAACTAGTTATTACAGCCCAAATCAAGTGAAAATATGCTCAACTAGTTATTACAGCCTATGATCAACTAGTTATTACAGCCCAGATCAAGTGAAAATATGCTCAACTAGTTATTACAGCCTATGATCAACTAGTTATTACAGCCCAGATCAAGCGAAAATATGATCAACTAGTTATTATAGCCTATGATCAACTAGTTATTACAGCCCAAATCAAGTGAAAATATGCTCAACTAGTTATTACAGCCTATGATCAAATAGTTATTACAGCCCAGATCAAGTGAAAATATGCTCAACTAGTTATTACAGCCTATGATCAACTAGTTATTACAGCCCAGATCAAGTGAAAATATGATCAATTAGTTATTACAGCCTATGATCAACTAGTTATTACAGCCCAAATCAAGTGAAAATATGCTCAACTAGTTATTACAGCCTATGATCAACTAGTTATTACAGCCCAGATCAAGTGAAAATATGCTCAACTAGTTATTACAGCCTATGATCAACTAGTTATTACAGCCCAAATCAAGTGAAAATATGATCAACTAGTTATTACAGCCTATGATCAACTAATTATTACAGCCCAGATCAAGTGAAAATATGATCAATTAGTTATTACAGCCTATGATCAACTAGTTATTACAGCCCAAATCAAGTGAAAATATGCTCAACTAGTTATTACAGCCTATGATCAACTAGTTATTACAGCCCAAATCAAGTGAAAATATGCTCAACTAGTTATTACAGCCTATGATCAATTAGTTATTACAGCCCAGATCAAGTGAAAATATGCTCAACTAGTTATTACAGCCTATGATCAACTAATTATTACAGCCCAGATCAAGTGAAAATATGATCAATTAGTTATTACAGCCCCCCCCCCATTCAGTGAAAATATGATCAAAGATATACAAGAGAACATGAGGCCCCTAAATAAGGATGCAATTAGCAGTTCTCTTTACATAGATATGGCAAATTTCATCACAAAATCAAGTGAGAATTAGAACTTTAATTGTCCAGCATGTTTTCATAACCAGATAAATGGCTGCTAGTTACTCTCCAGAATCTGACCAGCTTGTCAGTAAACTTGCACATCCATCCTACTCTTGCATCCCTGCCTTTAGTGGCCTGTCACGATGGTCCATTCTCTTAACCTGCTGGTCCATTCTTATGTTGCTCAATCTTACATCATCCAGGTAACCTATTTTCCTGATAAAATAAATAGGGCCTAATCCCTTTGATGTTTATCTCCAACTTGAACTGATTATACAATGGAGGCTCAGTAACCAGTATATATTTCACCATGGCTTTAAATCCTAACCATGCATTCCACACAACAGTTCAGTTTGTATACAATCTTCCTTGACTAGTTTAATTATGAGACCTTTAATCATATTACACATACTAAAATAGTTATATTTACACATTTGTTGTAACACAAATTGACCCTTTTATGTACACATAATACAACCTGTTTAGGGTTCATTTAATGATGGTTTAAATTTGTTTCTATTCATTCTTTACAAGTCCAAATTTAGCATTTAAGAAAATCAATACTGTATATTGTTCATGAGGGCCTGTAAGACCATCATAAGTGTGATTAGCCCAGAAATGATGTGAATTGTTATTTTAAGCATATCAGTTCAGTGAATATTAGACTAGGACTGCCTATTTTGCATAAATGTTATAGTAACCAGAGTTTGTACAACCTTCCAATATCATTGAATATGAGGGATGGCCTTGAATAGTTTGAATCAGTTGAAAAATTTGTTGAAATTTTTGCCAAAAATTAATCTGAGAAAATACAAATGTTACAATTTAATGAAATATTTAGTGTCTTAATTTCAGAATATATGGATTCTTCTTTCATATTATTTTCCATAATTAACTCAATATAAATAAATAAATAAATAAATAAATAAATAAATAAATAAATAAATAAATAAATAAATAAAATGTGGTTGAGCAAATAACATTCAGCAATGGTTACCAGCATCTATTTTAGCCAAGGCTCTGATAAGTTAGATAGGGTACCAGTCATACACTACAAGTTAGATAGGGTACCAGTCATACACTACAAGTTTGATAGATACCAATCATACACTACAAGTTTGATAGATACCAGTCATACACTACAAGTTAGATAGGGTACAAGACAGTTTAGAGTGATGTCTAGCACCAAGGCATCAAGCTGCAGACATGTATCATGATGTCCCACCCAGTCACATTATCCTGACACTAAGCCAACCAGTCCCCACACTAGCCTCTTAATGCTTAGTTCCAAGAGAGTCAACTGCAAGTACCAATTTTATAAGTCTAAGTCTTTGCTATGACTTGGTTCAGTTTTGAACATGTGACCTCCCAACTTTTGAAGTGTATTCTCTAACCGATTAGGTCACCAGAGCAGTTTATATAAAATATACAAGTAATTCTAAGACAAACTACCCCCCCCCACAACCAACTGAAAAAAGTACAAGTAATTCTCAATAAAAACAAAGTACCTCTCAATAAACCTACAGAAAAAGGACAAGTAATTCTCAATAAAACAAATTTACTAAATAACAATTGGAAAACCATGCTTGCAAATCAGTTCACATGCTAGGTTTATACTTTAAGGAAAATCCCTTGTGTCCTTGTATGTATGTATGTATGTATGTATGTATGTATGTATGTATGTATGTAGGTAGGTAGGTAGGTAGGTAGGTAGGTAGGTAGGTAGGTAGGTAGGTAGGTAGGTATGTATGTATGTATGTATGTATGTATGTATGTATGTATGTATGTATGTATGTATGTATGTATGTATGTATGTATGTGTGTATGTATGCATGTATGTATGTAATTATTAACCTTTCCCAGAATGATGTACAATAAATTTTTCATGCCTTGCTAACAGAAATAAAAAGTGTTGATCATATTCTCTGTGTATTACAGTATTTCCTTGTTTTGTTGCTAACAATTTCAATATTTCCTTGTGTTTTTGCTAGCTAACAATTACAATATTTCCTTGCCCTGTTACTAGTTAAAAATTATAGTATATCCTTGTGCTATTACCAGATAACAGTCAGAGTATTTCCTTGCCATGTTACTAGTTACCAGCTAACAGTTACAGTATTTCTTTGCCAAGTTACTAGCTACTACATTATATCCTTGTGCTGTTACCAGCTAACAGTTACAGTATTTCCTTGCCATGTTACTAGTTACTAGTTAACAGTTACAGTATTTCCTTGCCAAGTTACTAGTTAATAATTACCGTATATCCTTGTGCTGTAATTAGCTAACAATTAGATACCAGCAGGTCCCAATATAACTACAGACTACCAGCTGCCACTGTACTTCACACATCACTGTACCACACTATGAAGTGGATCATTGGACATTTAATTGTGGCCCACACCTGTTGCTTGCTACCACAGCATCCTCATTAACAACAGCACAGTAACATTAACTACAGAGACACTGACAGCTAACACATAACATTAAGTTTCATGGCACTTTAATATTGACAGTGATAACTGGAGCAAAAGCTGTCCTTTATTAACCTCTAACCTATGATCTGCTCCAGAAATGAAGATAAAATAGACTACATTCCACTAAATTCATTATTATTGATGCATTGTTTTATTATTAAAATAGACTACATTCCACTAAATTCATTATTATTGATGCATTGTTTTATTATTAAAATAGACTACATTCCACTAAATTCATTATTATTGATGCATTGTTTTATTATTAAAATAGACTACATTCCACTAAATTCATTATTATTGATGCATTGTTGTACATGTATTATTAAAATAGACCACATTCCACTAAATTCATTATTATTGATGCATTGTTGTTTTATTAAAATAGACTACATTCCACTAAATTCATTATTATTGATGCATTGTTTTATTATTAAAATAGACTACATTCCACTAAATTCATTATTATTGATGCATTGTTGTATTATTAAAATAGACTACATTCCACTAAATTCATTATTATTGATGCATTGTTGTATTATTAAAATAGACTACATTCCACTAAATTCATTATTATTGATGCATTGTTGTATTATTAAAATAGACTACATTCCACTAAATTCATTATTATTGATGCATTGTTGTATTATTAAAATTGATTACATTCCACTAAATTCATTATTATTGATGCACTGTAATGCAAAAACTGAAGCAGCAACTAGTTTTTTCTCATATTGCACCAAAGTACCACATACATGGTTCTACATTATTCTAAAGGCCAACTCAGATCTTAGATGTTTTCGGTACAGTGTATATAAACTGTATCTTAATCAATTCTAATTGTTTAACAAATTAGAAAAATTCCAACATCAAACTAATGTTAAGTCAATTTTATTTCATAGGATACCAGTTTCTCTGAATTTTGTGGTTTTCACAAACCATGAATTTAAGAGGTGTTGTCACAAACCATGAAATTAAGACCCAGTGAATAGTGACATTTTGTGGTTGAACAAACCAAGAATTAAAAGACTCAGTGACTAATGATCATTTGTGTTGCCACAAAACCTTAATTAAAGACCCAGTAAGTAGTGATTATGTGTTTTGCCACAAAACATGAATTAAAGACCCAGTGAATACTGATCACTCTTTAAACTATACATGTTTGAAAAACACGTATGCTTCTGTTTAAGTTCCCAAAAATTTTAAAATTTAAAAAGTGTATTTAGTCAAGACAGCCCAACAATAAAATTGAAATTTTGCTGTAATGATCTGAAAATACAATCAGGTCATATGAATACACGATACTTACAGAACTTTATTTGTCCACACTGATTGGTCATCTTGTTCAACAATAAACTGTAATATTCAACTTATATTGTAAAAAATGATTAAGTTGCCGCTATATCAGTGGTATGCTGGCAGATAATGTTATAAAAAATATATAAACAGAATGTAAATCAGGCTTTTTGCTAGTAATTTATAAGAGTGCCTTGTTTAAAATCTTCAAATTTGGTGACAGCATTTAGGAGAAACTGCCAGGCTGCCCATCCTCCAGGTCAAATGGTAAGAATGTCATCTCTTCATGACCTTATTGTGATTCGAACCTATCCTGTTATGTCCCTGTTTCATATTAAACTTCGATTTAGAGCTTTTAAAGTTATAATACAATAATGTGTCCCTTTTTTAATATTAAATTTTATGTGGTTCTACTAGCATGACACAAAATTCATAAAATTAACTAGATAAAGTTTTAAAGGAAGAAAGTCGTTTCCTGAAGTGTGTGTATGTGCGTGTGATTTGGATTTGAACATGCCTATAACAATTTTTCAGTCATATGCTATGATGTCTTCAGTGTGGTAATGTATAATGATGTCTAGCACATTAACATCATGCCCAGACATGTAGCATGATGTCCCACCCAGTCATATTATCCTGACACCAGGCCGACCAGTCCTAACACTAACCTCCTAATGATGAACGCCAAGCAAGGCAGCTGTTAGTACCATTTTTATAAGTCTTTGATATAACTCGGCCAGGGATCAAACCCATGACCTCCTGCATCTGAGGTGGACACTCTAACCACTAGGCCACTGGAGCAGTAAGTTCTGAAGTAATGTATATTAAGAAATAAATATTGAGGTATCTGAGATGATCCAAAGGATCAGCTTCCAGCACCAGTTTATTTCTTTTGCTCTACGTAAATAAAGTTTTTATGAAATATATCAACGATGCGTCTAATGCAATGTCAAACAAGCAATATCTTTTAAAGCAAAATTAATTAAAATGCCAAGTCCTTTTTCCAAAACAAATGACAGTTCTTAAATATCTAAAAGTACATTGCTTCGATTTCCATAAACATACTTTACAGTATGCAATGATATCCATCAACCATACTTTACAGTATGCAATGAATTCCATCAACCATACTTTACAGTATGCAATGAATTCCATCAACCATACTTTACAGTATGCAATGAATTCCATCAGCCATACTTTACAGTATGCAATGAATTCCATGAACCATACTTTACAGTATGCAATGAATTCCATGAACCATACTTTACAGTATGCAATGATATCCATCAACCATACTTTACAGTATGCAATGAATTCCATCAACCATACTTTACAGTATGCAATGATATCCATCAAACATACTTTACAGTATGCAATGATTTCCATCAACCATACCTTACAGTACACAATGATATCCATCAACCATACTTTACAGTATGCAATGAATTCCATCATCCATACTTTACAGTATGCAATGATTTCAATCAACCATACTTTACAGTATGCAATGATATCCATCAACCATACTTTACAGTATGCAATGAATTCCATCAACCATACTTTACAGCATGCAAGCTTGCTTCAATTTCCATCAACCATATTTTACTGTATGCAATGAATTCCATCTACAATACAGTATGCAATGAATTCCATCAGCCATACTTTACAGTATGCAATGATATCCATCAACCATACTTTACAGTAACACAATGATTTCCATCAACCATACCTTACAGTACACAATGAATTCCATCAACCATACTTTACAGTATGCAATGAATTCCATCATCCATACTTGACAGTATGCAATGATTTCCATCAACCATACTTTACAGTATGCAATGATATCCATCAACCATACTTTACAGTATGCAATGAATTCCATCAACCATACTTTACAGCATGCAAGCTTGCTTCAATTTCCATCAACCATATTTTACTGTATGCAATGAATTCCATCAACAATACAGTATGCAATGAATTCCATCAGCCAAACTTTACAGTATGCAATGATATCCATCAACCATACTTTACAGTAACGCAATGATTTCCATCAACCATACCTTACAGTACACAATGATTTCCATCAACCATACTTTACAGTATGCAATGAATTCCATCAACCATACTTTAAAGCATGCAAGCTTGCTTCAATTTCCATCAACCATATTTTACAGTACGCAATGATTTCATTCAACCATACCTTACAGTATGCAATGAATTCCCTCAACCATACTTTACACTACACAATGAATTCCATCAACCATACTTTACAGTATGCAATGATTTCCATCAACCATATTTTACAGTATGCAATGATTTCCATCAACCATACTTTACAGTATGCAATGATTTCCATCAACCATATTTTACTGTATGCAATGATTTCCATCAACCATATTTTACAGTATGCAATGATTTCCATCAACCATACTTTACAGTATGCAATGATTTCCATCAACCATATTTTACTGTATGCAATGATTTCCATCAACCATACTTTACAGTATGCAATGATTTCCATCAACCATATTTTACAGTATGCAATGATTTCCATCAACCATATTTTACAGTATGCAATGAATTCCATCAACCATACTTTACAGTATGCAATGAATTCCCTGAACCATACTTTACAGTATGCAATCGATTCCATCAACCTTACTTTACAGTATGCAATGAATTCCATCAACCATACTTTATGCAAGATTGCTTCAGATTTCCACCAACCATACTTTACAGTATGCAAGCTTGCTGTTTGCCCTCAAGAAAGAATTTCTTTTAAAGACAAGTTCCAATTTTCTCTAAAAGGAAAGTTTCAATTACTTGACTCTTATATACATACTTTTATAAACAAACACAATAATCTGCCCCCTGAAGAAAAACACCTGTGGTAAGAAAATGCTTTAGACATACATAGTCTGTGAATGATCCAATGACAAGCAAGGGTCATAAATCATGTAAAATTACTTCCACAATAAAAAGGCAGGTTCTAACAGCTGTTCAATTAGGATTAAATTGTGTAAGATCTCCAAATACACCTGATGTCTAGTCATTGAATTTTTACTAGTGTAAACCACTCAGCAGGGTTCAGCCATTTCAAAAAGATATTTATCATCAAGACTGCCACTATCTGCTGTACAGTATTTTGAGCATCCAAAAGTAATGGCTGTTGATTCAGTGTCCATGTACAAGTCCCTGTCAAGTCCATGTACAAGAAAAGTCCCTATCAAGTCCATGTACAAGATAAGTCCCTATCAATCAAATCCATCTACAACTCCCTATCAGGTCCATGAACAAATCCCTATTAAGTCTTTCAAGTCCATATACAACACAAGTCCCTGTCAAGTCCATGTACAAGTCCTTATCAAGTCCATGTACAACTCCCTATCAAGTCCATGAACAAATCTCTATTAAGTCTATGAAGTCCATGTGTAAGACAACTTCCTACCAAGTCCATGTACAACTCCATAGTGATCCATGCAACTAGTCTCTGTCAAGTCCATGTACAACTCCCTATTAAGCCCAAGTACAACACAACTTCCTATCAAGTCCATATAAATGTATATGCCAACTTCCTATTAAGCCCATTTACAAGACAACTTCATATCATATATTATGTACAATTCTGTAGGATCCATGCAAAAAAGACTAGTCCCTGTCAAGTCCATGTAAAAATCCCTATCAAGTCTATATACATGTACATGGCAAGTTATTATTACCTGCTGCAAAGGTGTTTGCAATTATGAAAAAAAAAACAACAGCTAGGTGTGTATTATAATACAGTCCCCTGGGCATCTATTTTATTCAGTCCCCTGCAGGTCAGCAGCCTATTTTTCATTCAAGTCCCATAGAGCTGGACAGCCTGAATCAAATGATCTCCCCCATAACTGTGCTAATTTTTTTGAAATGACATAAGCTCTGTAAATTGTCCCCATCAATAAAAAAAATTAGGTTTTACTAGAGGTTTTACAAAGTGACAAATGTTTATGGAGTCATGAGAAAGAACAATGTTAAATACATAGTTCTAAGGTCTTCATACTGAATGCAGTCCATCTAATTAATACAGGACTAAATGACTGCTAAATGAACAGAATTTTCATACTGTATGCAGTCCCTGAGAGTCATACATTTTTAAGTGAGTGCTAAATGAAAATAATATTCAAGCTCATATAAAATTTAATGAAATCACTCAAATTAAAATACTACTTAAATTTAGTCATGGAATACAACACAATAATGCTTCATTTGTGGACTGAAGCTTGCATTATAACCAATCCCCCCCACAGCTGTTCTTACCACCACCAATTACCCTCCCACCAACTGCTGTTCTTACCACCACTAATCACCCACCCACCAAAAGCTGTTCTTAACACCACTAATCACATCACTCACCCACTGACAGCTTTTCTTACCACCACCAATCACTCACCCACCAACAGCTGTTCTTACCACCAATCACCCACCCACCAACAGCTGTTCTTAACACCACTAATCGCATCACTTACCCACCAACAGCTGTTCTTACCACCACTAATCACCCACCCACCAACAGCTGTTCTTACCACCACCAATCATCCACCCACCAACAGCTGTTCTTACCACCAATCACCCACCCACCAACAGCTGTTCTTACCACCAATCACCCATCCACCAACAGTTGTTCTTAAAACCACCAATCACCCACCCACCAACAGCTGTTTTAACCACCATCAATCTTTCATCCACCAATAGTTGTTGTTACCATCACAATCACCAATCCACCAAATAGTTGTTCCTACCATTACCAATTACCCACCCACCAATAGTTCTTACCACCACCAATTACCCCCTACCAATGGCTTATCTTAGCCACCCACCCACCAATAGCTTTTTTCACCATCAATTACCCATCCACCCACAGTTGTTTTTAAAAAAATTTTCCTCTCATCTTTTTTTCCACAAATAAAGTGAAATATAAGCCAGTTATAAAAGCCAGAGGTTGTAATCCACTTGATTTATTGTAAGATAATAGACAAAAGTCCTGGACTGGCACTACTATGCTTGATGAGCAATCAAACTAACTCTTTATCAATACAAAGTTCAACTTATCTCATAATTAGCCTAGAACAGCACACATCCCATCTGTAAAGAGATTCATTTACATGGTGTGGGTTTTTTGCCAAGTTGTGAGAACTTGAGAAACTATGCAAACTTAGGCATCTATTTACAACCACATGCATTAGAATTTTGGCATCCTTCACCAGTATTTTTGTGTGTGTGTGCAAATATGCAGTTAAACTGGCTGATATTCACAGACATCAACCATAAAATAACCTGGCTAAAAAGGAATCTAAGCTTGAACCATGCACAGAACACAGGAATTAATTTAAAACCTGAGGAAATGTATAATCTGTTTTTTGTTGTCTTCAATTCTGGGGATATACTACTCTTTAGTGACATATACGAATAGGTGAAGAAGAAGAAGAAGTGAAAGGGAAAAGGTGTCTATAAACTGGGACAACAAGAAGGGAAGTGGCCAACCAGGGCCTGGACCCATGTTTGAACAAGAACTAGGAGAGAAGCCTGGGTGTTTCTTACCCCAGGGTCTGTGATTGCTCACTATGGCTTTGTCTATAAATATAATGAACAAGACCTTTATACAAAAAGTGGGATGATGCTTGGAAAAGTTTTTATAAATCTTTACTCTTGTCAGTGGGTGGATATCCACAGGTCTTGGTCTTCTATTGACAGGGCTGATGTACCAATGAAAGATGGTAATGCAAGATTTCCCATAATACTTAAACAGCACACTGTTACAAAGTTGACAAAATCTTAAATACAAAGACTTTTCAATATGATTAAAATCAGATCTCAGTGTTCTATGTGAAGATCTGACAGTGACCACTTAGAGTCATGTTCTGGTGACCTTTGACTTAGCCAATGGAATTGCAGCTTTTAGAAATTTGAAAGTGAATCAAATTGTTTGTTACAGATGGATCCTATTCAGCCATACTGATCAGTCTCCCAAATGTGAAGGTATAGGACTTCATTTGACTGGCTGATAAAATTAATGATTATAGAATTATCGTAGGTCACCAGAACATGACATCAAAGTGGTCCGTTCACGAAAGACAGTGGAGATCTGATTTTATTCAGACTGAAATATGTTTTAGAACAAAATTATTTTCATGAAAGTGTTAATGCCACAAGCCTTGGGCCATTATTCAGATAATTAAATAGTCTTGATATTGTATAAATTAATATCAAATTTTGATAGCATTTTCTCAGCATAAAAGCATTCTGAAACAAAATATTTACCATGCTCTTGTGAATATGGCATGCATTAATGATTACATTAATTTTTTTAAAAACCCTCTTTAACAGTTTTCTGAAGCCAGCATAATGACAATAATTAAACAATGATATCTGACAAGGGACTTCATAAACTGATGTTTTAATATTACCCAGTTCATATTTTGAGCTTGCGTTACTGATAAAAAGCATTTAGTAATCAAGGAGGTCAAAGTACCTCCATTAAGCCCAATGAATCGATTGAGAATGCTCAAACATCAGGGTCCCATGTGCACATGGAGCATCTGTCTAGCATTTAGCAGAAATGTTTAATCTCACACATTAGGCATGACATCACTGCATTAGATATGAAAACAATGTTATTAAAATATCAAACAGATCATGAAATGGAGTATTACCATATCATCGCTCTAATCACATTATGGGCTCTACTTAAAATGTTGAGGCAGAACTGAACTGTCTGATTTACACATAGCAACATAGATCTGTTATATATAGATCACTATAGTATATTGTGAGATCTGCTTTACAGACAGATCAATATGGTACTCAGAGAACTGTTTTATACACAGATTAATTAGTAATTCTGAGACCTGGATCACACAGATCAATATGATAAATCTGATACCTACATTACACCAAGTTGATTGAGATACACTATGAGACCTGCTGTTAACATGGCTGAATATAGAGATCTGCCTATACATGAAATAATACTGTACAGAGAGCCCTTATACAAGGATGAATATGACATGCTGTATACAAGGCTGAATACAACACTTTGAGACCTGCTTCACACTGTAATAAATATGGTACATTATCTATGAAGAAAATGGTACAATTTGAGACCCACTATATAAACATGGCTGAAAATGGTACAATGATACTTGCCGAATGTGTAGATAAATACAGTAAACTCTGAGACATATACAGATATAAATATACTACACTTAGAGACCTGGTATATAGAGAGTTAAATAGGATATACTCAGAGGACAGCTTTATGTGGAGAAAAATATGGTATATTTTGAGACATTCTATAGATAATATGTTAAATTTTGAGACATAGAGATAACATGGTATACTGAGACATGCTATAGACAATATGGTACACTGAGACATGCTTTACATATAGATAATATGGTACACTCTGAGACATGCTTTGTGTAGACATAATATAGTACTCTCTGAGACATGCTTTGTGGAGAGATATGGTACACTCTGAGACATACTAGACATATTATGGTACACTCTGATACATGCTTTGTTTAGACATATGGTACAGACTGAGACATGCTATAGATAATATGGTACACTCTGAGACATGCTTTATATAGAGATATGGTACACTGAGATATGCTTCATGTATATGGTACACCCTGAGACCTTATTTATGCATGAATGTATACAGTACAGCCTGAGATCTAATGCATGAATGGATATGGTACATCCTGAGACCTTACTTAGGCATGAATGGATGTGGTACACCCTGAAGCCTTAAGCATGAATGGATACAATACAGCCTGAGACCTTACTCATGCATGAATGGATACAATACAGCCTGAGACCTTACTTAGGCATGAATGGATACAGTACATCATGAGACCTTACTCATGCATGAATGGATACAATACAGCCTGAGACCTTACTTAGGCCTGAATGGATACAGTACATCATGAGACCTTACTCATGCATGAATGGATACAGTACACTCTGAGACCTTACTCATGCATGAATGGATACAATACAGTCTGAGACCTTACTTATGCATGAATGGATACAATACACCCTGAAGCCTTATGCATGAATGGATAGAGTACACTCTGAGACCTTACTTACATATGAATGGATACAGTACACCATGAGACCTTACTTATGCATGAATGAATACAGTACACCCTGAGACCTTATTTACATATGAATTGATATGGTACACTTGAGACCCTTCTTATGCATGAATTGCTACACTTTACTCTGAGACCTTACTTATAAATGAATGGATAAAATATACCCTTAGACCTTACTTATGCATGAATGGATATGGTATACCCTGAAACCTTATGCATGAATGGATATGGTATACCCTGAAACCTTATGCATGAATGGATATGGTATACCCTGAAGCCTTTAGCATCAATGGATATGGTATACCCTGAAACCTTATTTATGCATGAATGGATATGGTATACCCTGAAGCCTTATGCATGAATGGATATGGTATACCCTGAAACCTTATTTATGCATGAATGGATATGGTATACCCTGAAACCTTATTTATGCATGAATGGATATGGTATATCCTGAAACCTTATTTATGCATGAATGGATATGGTTTATCCTGAAACCTTATTTATGCATGAATGGATAGTTACTCACAGTGACCAAACTCAGATTCTAAGTAAAGATGCCCAAACTAAAAAACAATTATAATTTTATTAACTAAATCAAAACTTGAAGAAAAAAAAAACAAAGATAAGTAATCCCCTCAAACCCCCCCAAACAATTTATCATAATATTCAAATCTTTCCAACACTTGTGTGTATTCACTTTCCTGTACATATATGCCAGACCTTAATTTTAGACAGAAACACTGTCATGTGGTGCTCTGCACAAAAAGGTGTCCATATTGAAAAGGTGCTGGGACAATTCTTTCACTAAACCTGACACATAATTAAATGAACCATTTCAAGGAAGCAGAGACATAAAATACCTATGATGTCCAAATGAAGCAAAATCTCATCTCTAATTACTGGCGAACAACTGAATCTTAAAAAGTATTTTTAAAAATAATTTAGCAATGAAATTTGTTGTCTGAAAACAAAGAAATACAGAATATACACCATACACTGATGGATAAGGTAAAGTCTCAGACATGCTTAAACAGCAGATAATTTATATTATAAGTTCACAACTCATCTTCAATTAGATAAACTGCTTATCTGCCTATAAATCATTTTGCATAGATTCCAGCAGGACAGTAAAGAACCAATATGCAGTCTGCAACAATCTAAAAAAATGATATCAATTATTCCAATATTATAGCAACAGATAATCTATAACAATGAATATTCTGATACCGTCATTTTTGTCTTCACTTTGCAAATATTGACTTTAAATTTCCAAACAGATTATAGTAATGAACTCTAAGCTATTAGCAGTAAATTAATTTTTATGAATAAATGAGAATCTTTTTTATTGGGAATTATTGCATGAAATATTATCCATATCAAGTCTTTCTCAGAACAGATTCACTGTTAGTCATTAAGCCATATCTTCCACCTAAATTTGTAATCAAACAGGTACCCAAGTGCAATCAGAATTTAAAATCAAACAGGTACTCAAAAGCAATTAGAATTTAGAATCAAAGAGGCACCAAAGGGCAATCACAACTTAGAATCACCCAAGGGCAATTAAAATTTTGAATCAAACAGGTACACAAGGACAATCAGAATTTAGAATCAAATGGGTACTCAACAGCAATAAAAAAAAATATAATCATACATGGAGGCTATCATGCCCTTTAAAACCATTCCTTATTATGACACGCTAGTTTGGGTCCATAACTGCCATTCAGATATTCTCCAAACAGTGATATATGTATTGCAAGAATGTGTGTGTGTGTGTGTGTGTGTGTGTGTGTGTGTGTGTGTGTATGTAAGTTGGAGAGGAGTAGGTGTAGGAAATGAATAAAACACCAGCTAAATGATAATATTTGTGAATTTAACTTTGTCAAAAAATAATGTTTAATCAAAGAAACAAAGAGACAATACTCAGCATGGTGTTGTTTTCTTTCAATACATATAATCATAAAGATGATACAGCATTTTAGTGTTTTAAATCTATTCATGATGTCCATAGCAGCAAAGTGTAAAATCTGGAATTTCATTATAATAAAGGGTATGTATACATGTGTGTGTGTGTGTGTGTGTGTGTGTGTGTGTGTGTGTGTGTGAGAGAAAAAGAGAGAGAGAGAGAGAGAGAGAGAGAGAGAGAGAGAGAGAGAGAGAGAGAGAGAGAGAGAGAGAGAGAGAGAGAGTGAGAGAGAGAGAGAGAGAGAGAGAGAGAGAGAGAGAGAGAGAGAGAGAGAGAGAGAGAGAGAGAGAGAGAGAGAGAGAGAGAGAGAGAGAGAGAGAAGGAGAGATTATTTATGTATAAAAAGAAGTATGTTCTTAACAGCTGTGTATAAAATTAGTAAAGAGCCATGTTAGCTATCATATTAAAATATGCAAGAACACTTTCTGGTATTTTCTATCACCACTGTAAAAATCCCAGGACTTATTTATTCATTGGGCTGGATGTGTGTAATATTGTGGAACTGCATGTTTGGAAACAAAATATTCTAGACAGGCTTGCAGAACTTATCTTGTTTCTAATCTTCTGCATATTTCTACTTGTTTAGATAAGAAATTAAGATAAGATGTACCTCCATTCTGGCCATATTGATTTCCAACTTTGTATTCTGGGTAATCAAGTACCTTTTACAATTATAATTGCAGCATAAATCCATTATGAAAAGTTGAATGACTTTAGAAATAAAGTTTGGGGGCAGATATAAATCCCCCCAAATCTACTGATAATGAAGCAATAAGTATTACTATTGGCAACTGCATTATTTTTCCCCTGAATACCATACTTGTTGGTTGCCATGCCCACTGAGCATCAAATGAAAAGTCATATCAATATTAAAGTGTACACATTGTGGGAACAGTTTGAGTATGCACACTGTTGGTGTACACACTGTGCAAGTGTGCACATTGTAGGAGTGTACACATTGCTGAAATCTAGTGATGGCACATTAAAATAACAAAAAACTGCTTTTGTCATAAAACAAAAAATTTGTTTTCTATACACAGCAAAATGTTGTTCATTTTATTCCTGGATTGGGAGAAATCTGAATAAAACTGAGGTCTACATAAAAGATGTCACTGACACTGATTAAGGTTCCTGTTTGGCGATTTTTGGAATTCCCTATCCAATAACTATTAGGAATTTTTAGGTCAAGTATTGCATTTTGTGTTGGAGAGTTTATAATTACATTTTTCACTTTAACAAATGTGCAAGTTGTAACTGATTCATGTGTCAAAAGAACATGGATTTGTTATATAATGCTTCCCGCCAGTTTATAAAAATATTGGGTAAGGACATTCCAAAGAAAAATGTCCTTAACTTCAGGGACCAAACATCTCACAACTTGGCTGATTTGGTACCTCTAAAATGAAAGAGTCCATGGATTATTATTTGGAGGTGTGCCCATTGGTATGTCTTCTTCCATCTTCCATTTTCTGTTTTCAGCGAGTTTTTTGTTTATTGTTTGATAAACATAAAATATGTTAGTAATGATCACAAGAAAGATGATTTTGCTGATTAAAGAATAGAAAAATAAAAAGTAAAGACTTTTTCAAGAATTTTCCACTTTTTTAAAGAAGTAAGCACTTTTTCTAGCCTTACTAGAATTATATAAAAGGTACACATATTTCAACTCTGAAAGGACTGGTACAAACCATGTATAGCTGTCCGCCAGATTTCCAAGATATCATCGGAGATCTAAATTTTGGGGTCTAGAGAAATCAGTCTGTCAGGTAAAAAAGTATGAACAATTAGACAAAATGTTTGTGTTTAAAATAAAATTCAATGATCGCCAATTTTATCAATTACATTTTTTTAAGAAAAGAAAGAAAAAAAGAAAAGAAAATGACAATATGTTCTAATTCTATTAATCCAAATTTGGTGTCTGTCAGTGTTGTTTTGCACAACAATGGTGGCTGTGTCAGTGTTGTTTCTCACAACAATGGTGGCTGTGTCAGTGTTGTTTCACACAACAATGTATGGGATATTTTATTTACATAATCAAGTAAATTGAAATTAGAATTTTTAGAACTGAAGTAACTCAGATTGATGAGTGCTGGATTCATAATCCAAGGGGCATGGATTCATTACCAAGAGGCAAGGATTCATTACCGACCAAGGCCAGCTTAGATAGGCTGTTACGTTCTTGAAAAGAGTGTCCATTTACAAAGCATGATACAACCAAAACCGTTGTGAAAGTACTGATAACAAAATGACCAATCATCTGGGTCATTTGTTCTTGCATCAGTTTCAATTCCAAACCCATAGTAGCATAAGATAAATTATGTATTCAGAATCCTCATCAGATTTTAGCACATCACCTTCTTTCCGCACATCCTTCCTTTCTTAGACAAGACACTAAGAGACACATCTAAAGTGTGGAACAATCTGGCCAGATTGATTTCCAATGTTTCCCAAAGGTATTCTATTGGGTCTAAAATTATTACTGTAACGCAAGTTATACAACTCTATACTATTAGTCAAGGATCAGATCTTAAACCCAACAGGTGCCATTTGGCATTAGGATCAGTCATATCAATCTGAATATAACAGTTGCCATGTGGCATTAGGATCAGTCATATCTATCTGAATATAACAGGTGCCATGTGGCATTAGGATCAGTCATATCAATCTGAATATAACAGTTGCCATTTGGCATTAGGATCAGTCATATCTATCTGAATATAACAGGTGCCATGTGGCATTAGGATCAGTCATATCTATCTGAATATAACAGGTGCCATGTGGCATTAGGATCAGTCATATCAATCTGAATATAACAGTTGCCATTTGGCATTAGGATCAGTCATATCTATCTGAATATAACAGGTGCCATGTGGCATTAGGATCAGTCATATTAATCTGAATATAACAGTTGCCAAATTGCATTAGGATCAGTCATATCAATCTGAATATAACAGTTGCCATGTGGCATTAGGATCAGTCATATCAATCTTAAGTATTAGTTCTGGATCTAGAATCAAAGCCACCAAATCCAATGATTCAAACACTATTAACACTACAACTAATGATTATAACCTTTGACCTGCAAAAGCTTTTAAGAGCATATGATAAGTTTCTATTTATATAATCTGCAGTAAATCAAAACTGACTTAGCATGTTTGGGTTATTCATGGAATTACAGCAAGTTTTATACTGAAAGTAAAAATCATTTCTCACTTGTATCTGATCATACAGTGCTCCTGCTTCCATCAACTCTATAAAGCTCAATATCAGCTCTACATATTACCAAGTATGGGAAATCATTCTATCATACAGAGGTAATCACATTAGGCTTTGTTGAATACACACATTTACTTCAGTTTTTGTCACTGAACAGAACTAACTGGTAACTGGCTTCATCACAATAGAGTGAAAAGGAAATTCTATTCTCTGAATTTGCTATTTTTTGTGGAGTGGCTTTCTTTTTTTAAATTTCATAGTTGCTACAAATCACAAATTTAAATACTCAACCAAAAGTAATTTTACTGTGAAACAATAGACTCAACCAACAGTAATTTTACTGTGAAACAATAGGACTCAACCAACAGTAATTTTACTGTGAAACAATAGGACTCAACCAACAGTAATTTTACTGTGAAACAATAGGACTCAACCAACAGTAATTTTACTGTGAAACAATAGGACTCAACCAACAGTAATTCTGCTGTGAAAACAATTAAACTCACCCAGGTAATTTTAATGGGAAATCAATAGGACTCAACCACAGCAATTCTGCTGTGAAAACAGTAGGACCCTACCAACCATAAATCAACTATGAAAACAATAGAACTCAACAAACAGTAATTCTATGGTGAAAACAACTGGACTAAGCCTGGTACTTTTGCTGTGAAAACAATATGACTCAGTCAATGGTTATGCTTCAGTTTTGTGGGGTTAAATGTCATTTTTTTCAGTACATGATATGAGATACATGGCAGTTAATATATCTGATGGAAGACACAAGGAAGAGCTCAGGAAGGCTCCAGGAAGACCTCAACCCAGGAGAATTTTCTGGCAAGCTTTCTCACCTACCCACACTGGATGAACAAAGACCTCAACCACCTTGGACAGAGTTGTGATGCATGAGTGACTAGTGAAGGTAAGCACCTGAGATCACTCAACCAAAGATGTGTGAGTGATCTGTGTAGGCAAGCACCTTAGATCACTCAACCAAAGATGTGAGTGATCTGTGAAGGCAAGCACTTTAGATCACTGAACACCTGGGGCTCTGATATGGGATAAGAGATGCTCTCAAATGTTTCACTTTAATATTTACCAGCAATTGGTAAGTAAAATGAAATGCAGCATTCAAATTATTAGCAAGAAAATGAAATACAGTATACCATCTTATAGCAAGACCACCTCATAATGAAGTACCTGATGCATATAAGTTTTATTACAACTTCGTGAAATGGGATCCAAGACCATCCTCACTTTGCAATAGGAAATGTGTTATAATGACAGGACTTAGAGAGAATTGTATTATCAATTTTTAGAAGGACAAATAAAATACAGAGAATCACTGAGACAATGATGCTAAGGTAACTCTCAAAAATATGGAATTTGAAGAAAATAACTTCAGAAATACACCAAGAGAGAGAACTCAATTGTACAAGTATTTAGTTATTTCTATGCTGACTTTTAAAACAATATAACTATTGGAAGAGGGTAAACTTTGTTTAATTAATTTACAGGTAAATTAATTATAATCCTGCATAATGTTGTATCCTAGTAACATTAATGTAAATGATCTATTTACATGATTATTTCAGTCCAAATTCTGACCAATATGAAAGTGAGACAGCATCTAAGCTGCAACTGAAGAGAAATTGTATCTTGTTCTGTAACATCATCACTGTAACTGCACAAATCATTAATTTCTTTCAAAATCAAAACTGTTAAGTTATAGACTCTTAAGTATAGCATTATCTGTTTTTACTTAAAACAAGTCATTCATCATGACAAGACATTTATCAAATGAAATATGCCACCTGTGTGAAAACAGGTGCTATCTGTTTTCAACTCCCAACATGCAATTTTTCATGTCAGTTACAGATATATTAAACATGGTAGTGTCAGTTTGTCTGCTAATTTTTCTTCTCAATTTAATTTTGTCTAATAAACTTTTTACAGCATTAATGTAAGCCACTACTGTGTGAAAACAGGTGCGCTAATTTGGGCAGCTGTAGGTTTAGACATTTTACTGTACATATCAGATAACAAAATAATGCAAATGGCTACAAATCCATTACATATGAATCCAACAATTTGCTGTGCAGACTTTGTTCTATCCTTGTTTATACTCTCTTCCACCTGGGTTGATAATTCAGTCATTTCACTAACAATTTCCATCACATATTACATGCCAACTTTCATGACAAAAAAGAATTTTTATAAGCGAAATTAAAGTAACATCTATAACTGTTTTCTTTGCATGTAACACAACAACATTTCTTCCATGCCAACAACAATAGGTTTCTACCATGAATCAAAGATTTCAACTGTCCCAGGTTTCTATGATATTCTAACATGTAAACCACCAGGATATAAAATACTTCCATACAGCCAGATCTGCCACCACATGCTTCACAATCAGTTTGTAGTCTTTGCTGTCAGAGAAAATCCTAAGTATAACCAGAGTAATCTACCCTGATCTGCCTCAACTTTATTTGACAGCAAATCTAGGTCATTATTGTTGTTGATGCTTGTTATATACATTCACTGTGACAGTTTCTATTTCTAGCAAGATGGTTCACAGTAATGTGTGTCTGTGATGTGTCATTTGAATTCTTAATGAAGCTTTACAAAAATTTTAGTCACATTACTACATGTCTGCAGTGTGGCAGTTTATAGTGGTGTCTATCACTGTGACATCATGCCACAGACATGTAGCACAATTTCTTACCAGGTCACATTTATTCTGACACCAGGCTAACAAGTCCAAGCTCTAACCTCTTAATGTTGAGCACAAAGCGAGGCAGCTGCCAGTACCATTTTTACAAGTCTTTGTTATGACTCACTCTGGGTTCAAACCTGCGACCTCCTGCATCTGAGGTTTACAGTAATGAATGCTGCAGTCACTTTACAAATTCTCCGTTTGGTGAATTGTGTATAAGGATGCCACAGCTTTTGGACTGTTTGTTTAAATTCTATCAAATCAAAAATATGGAATTTTTTATATTCAAAGCATGGAGATTTAATAACTGAAGGCCATAAAAAAGTAATCAATTAGATTAACAGAGCAACCCCATTTCATGGGTAATATCAAAAAAGGAACATAGGAATATCAAATTAGCTAGTTTTGTTTTCCAATACTGAATGATGTTACTGGCAATGGTCATGCCACAAATTATTTAAGTACCACAATTAGAGAATGGCTTTCTTGATCATTACTGTCATTGTATCTTCTATCTATAAATTTCTTCTTCCTAAAGAGAATCATTGGTCGACTCAGTGAAATGTTCAATTAGCAAAGCATCTGTGAGTAAATTTGCTGCCTCTGACGATGACTCACTCGGATAAATCATCCAACTGTCATATTCTTTTATCATATTGGCTGACACTTGGGAATGCCAATGCTTCTTCTTTTGACCCCAAGATCAGCTATAATTATATGTAAATATCTACTATTAGTCCCTATTCCGCTTCATCCATAACTATTGGATGTTTGATACAAAAAATGAAATAATCGTACAGAATTGTATCTATTGACTGTTCAGAGATCATAGAACACAACTAGTTTTGCATCCACATAAAGCAGGGATTACTAACCAAATTTGTGCCGGCTTTTCATCCATTTCTATTCTAGCCAGCCAATAAATAGGATCTATGTGTAATTTTTAAATCAATAAAATGGACATACAATACAAAGATCCATATCAGACAATCATTAAGGACAGAACAACATCCAAGCTGTATCTTACAATATGTGCAAGTTTCTGCTTTCTCATTCTTACAATATTTTACAACTATCCATACTTCAAAAACTTCAGCAATCATGTGATCACTGGTATAGTAAATAAATGGAAAATTAATTTATTTTTGTGGCACCAGTTTTCATAATTTTGCAATAACTACTTTTAGGTTTCATTGGTGTATTGAAATTCGTGATTGTGCAGCAAAGAAAAAACTCATCAAAATTTGGTGTCCCTTGAAACAAAGTTAATTCACATTTTATTGAAAGCCCCTGTATGTATGTATGTATGTATGTATGTATGTATGTATGTATGTATGTATGTATGTATGTATGTATGTATGTATGTATGTATGTATGTATGTATGTATGTATGTATGTATGTATGTATGTATGTATGTATGTATGTATGTATGTATGTATGTATGTATGTATGTATGTATGTATGTATGTATGTATGTATGTATGTATGTATGTATGTATGTATGTATGTATGTATGTATGTATGTATGTATGTATGTATGTATGCATGAATGTATGTATGTATGTAAATTTCATAGGAAAGGAAAACTGTTCTAGCAATTATGAATTTAAATGAACAGTTTTGCATTACATCAAATCTGCAAAATGCAGATGACAGCAGAGAAAGGGTAATGACATGCATATAGCTCACATAAGCTGTAAATCAGTTGGATAATGTACAGTTGGATAGAAGAAACTCTCCTGTATTTTTCATCACACATCACACATGGTGATTTGGCATTTTATATGAATGTTTAGTATAGATCTCTTGGATCTCACATGGTGATTGGATATTTTATATGGATGTTTATTATATACCTCTTGGATCTCACATGGTGATTGGACATTTTATATGGATGTTTTTTATATACCTCTTGAATCTCACATGGTGATTGGGCATTTTATATGGATGTTTATTATATACCTCTTGAATCTCACATGGTGATTGGACATTTTATATGGATGTTTATTATATATAATCTCACATGGAGATTGGGCATTTTATATGAATTTTAATTATATACCTCTTTAATCTCAAACGGTGATTGGGTATTTTATACGGATGTTAATTATGTACCTCTTGAATCTCACATGGTGATTGGGCATTTTATATGAATTTTAATTATATACCGCTTGAATCTCACACAGTGATTGGGCATTTTATATGGATGTATAATATTGACCTCTTGAATCTCACATGGTGATTAAGCATTTTATATGGATGTTTATTATATACCTCTTGAATCTCACATGGTGATTGGGCATTTTATATGGATGTTCATTATATACCCTTGTTTTTCCTATGCTAGAAGGGCTCTAAGTAGCTGAGTGGTCTAAAGCGCTCAGCATTATGGATCATTGCCATCTCACTTCTGTGTGGGTTCATGTCTCGGGTTCACCCAATGCGAGTATGTGAGAAAACCAGCAAGCAACTTCTCGTAGGTTGGTGGTTCTTTTCGAGTTTTTTTTCCTGGTTCTTCCTCCACCATTTATACTGGCCGCCATGTATAGCCTATCTTGTACTGAAAAAATTGCATTAAACCCTACAACAACAACAATCACCTGTGTTGTGGGGAAGGGCTAAAAACTTGTCTGGTACAACATACCAATTCCCGTATACATGAGAGCCTCAACTTCTCTCTACTGTAACTCCATTCCCACATAACCCTACTGTATATCAAATTCCACATATCCCTACTCTAGATCAAACTTTATGTATACTTAATGTATCTCAAACTTGACATATCCCTACTATATACCAAACCCTACATATCCCTACAGTATACTAATCACCACATGTATCTACTGTACATCAAACCCTACATATCCCTACTGTACATCAAACCCTACATATCCCTACTGTACATCAAACCCTACATATCCCTACAGTATACCAATCACCACATCTCCCTACTGTACATCAAACCCTACATATCCCTACTGTACATCAAACCCTACATATCCCTACAGTATACCAATCACATGTCCCTACTGTACATCAAACCCTACATATCCCTAGTGTATACAAATCACATGTCCCTTCTGTACATCAAACCCTACATATCCCTAGTGTATACAAATCACATGTCCCTTCTGTACATCAAACCCTACATATCCCTAGTGTATACAAATCACATGTCCCTTCTGTACATCAAACCCTACATATCCCTAGTGTATATCATACTATACATATCCCTAACGTTCTCTGCAATGAAACTTCAAATTTCCCCAGCAGTTTGTACATTTCTATATGTTTAATACTGTGTTACTACCAAATGAATATCAATGATTTATCAAAATAACTTTCCATAAACTTCACACAACAAAAGGGGAACTGGAGAAAATCAGCTTGATCATTTTTGTCTTAAACTTCCAGATAAAACATCACATACAACATCTTGGCACAATGTGATGCCTGACTGGTCTTCATACCTTCTACATATATAAAAGAAACCAATATGGAGCTGACTACTTGGTAAGCAGTCTACTTGACCAACCTGACCACCTGAGTGATTGAATGGTCTATATAAATGTCTAGTGCATGCACCCAAATGATGCATACAACAACAGTACCTCAACTAACCCAAGTTTTGCAACCTCTGAAAAATTCCAGTAGAACTCAGAAATTAACATATGACAGTTCAATTGTAACTCAGATATATTATTTTGCAATCAAGTAGTAGCTGAAAATTTCCAGTTTGTTCCCCAAATGTGATCAATATTTGCAAAAATTATTGGACTTTTCACCATCTGGAACAAACAATTTCCTTCTCCAGACTTTTTCCAAATTTCCAGGTAGCATGGGAACCTTGCTTATTTTATTACAGTGGAAAAATAAGATCATGATGGTCGCCATATTTAAAACTGCCTGAATCATGCAGATTACGCCTTCCTACAATGAGGCACATAATGGTGGCCATCTTGTCCAACCAAAGACTGTCATTTTCATTTAATATTGGCTACAGCAGGAGATGAATGTGCATGCAACATTTTAGGGACATTCTTAGGAGTAGTAGTAACACAAAACTTAGGACATCAGACAGACGGGCCTTGGGCAGCCGAAAATTCAAAAAGATGTTTTGGTCTATTACTAGTAATACTAAAATTATTCACCTTTCTATCCGTAAGTGCATACAGGTGTTGTGCGCCTTTATCAAAGAACATGTCAGCATAAATCTTGCTTCCTTCTTCCACAGTCATGTCCTCATAAGATGTAGCCATCTGTCCAGACTTGACTGCAACCTGAAATAGTCAAGAACTCAATAAGAACAGCCTGCATTTTATGGAATCATATTTAATTTCAAGCATAAATCAATGATTTGTAAAAGTTTTATCTGACATTCATTTTGCAAAAGAGCACTGATTAAATTTAACAGTGGTTAGAGCGTCTGCCTTGGACATGGGAGGTCGTGGATTTAAACTCCAGCAGAGTCATACCAAAGACTTACAAAAATGGTACTAACAGTTGCCTTGCTTGGCACTCAGCATTAAAAGGTTAGTGTTAGGACTGGTTGGCCTAGTGTCAGGATAATGTGACTGGCTGGGATATCATGCCATATGTCTGGCATGATGCCCCAGTGCTAAGCATCACTATAAAATGTAACACTGCAGACATCGTAGTGATATGACTGAAAAATTGTTAAAGCTACTGACCAGCAGTGTACTATAAAATACCTTGCATTGCTTGAGCATGCCAATAAAATGTTAAAGAAAACCAAACAACCAACTGTAGCAATATGACTGAAAAATTGTTAAAGCTATGTTAAAAATCTAAATCACACACACAAATTTAACAATAAGTAAACTATTGGTTGTTTGGTCTTTGTTGGCATTTTATTGGCATGCTCAAGTAATGTAAACTAAGTGCCTTTCCAAAGAACACATGATAGCTGACATCAGTTTTCCTCCATAGGTACTGAATCTGTTACACCTGGATTATAGGTCTGACCCTTGACCAATGTGGCTTCCAAAGATGAAAAAAGTCTTGAAGCTGATGTGTCATTATTACAAGAAATGTCATCTTTGCCAGATTCCAATATGATGACCCTATCTGAAGCTGATGTGTCATTATTACAAGAAATGTCATCTTTGCCAGATTCCAATATGATGACCTATCTAAACCTAATGTGTCATTATTACAAGAAATGTCATCTTTGCCAGATTCCAATATGATGACCCTATCTAAACCTAATGTGTCATTATTACAAGAAATGTCATCTTTGCCAGATTCCAATATAATGACCCTATCTAAACCTGAGGTGTCATTATTACAAGAAATGTCATCTTTGCCAGATTCCAATATGATGACCCTATCTAAAGCTGATGTGTCATTATTACAAGAAATGTCATCTTTGCCAGATTCCAATATGATGACCCTATCTAAAGCTGATACATCATTATTACAAGAAATGTCATCTTTGCCAGATTCCAATATGATGACCCTATCTAAAGCTGATGTGTCATTATTACAAGAAATGTCATCTTTGCCAGATTCCAATATGATGACCCTATCTAAACCTTGCAGTATGGAGCGGATATTTCTATGTTTCAGGTCTGAGAATTTTGTTGGATGCAGCAGCATGCCATCTCATCCAATCAAAATTATTAAGTGTATACAGGACACACTAAAGAAAACAATACTTATCTTCAATATTGCATTTATCATAAAAGAAGCACATCTTTTACTTGTATTGATTCTATTGTTTCCATACATGTACATGTATCTCCCAGTATCAAATCTCAAATTAGGAGAAGATAGAGTTTTGTCAAATTTGGTCACAAGTGGATTTAATATAATTGTTCTATCATCTGTCCACATGACTGCTCAGGGGAATGCTTCCTTACTTGTCCAAAGCATGTGGGCAATGGGAATTGTCAAGCCCTATCATAATGGACAATGGAAAGTGGAAATATATATATATGCATGCAGGTAAAGGGCATAATACTATGTCAAACAGAGGCTATATCTATCTGCAGAGAAAGGTTTTATGTCAAACAAGGGATATATCTATTTGCAGATAAATGGCATAGTTCTATGTAAAACAAGGGATATATCTATTACAGAGCATAGTTCTATGTCAAACAAGGGATATATCTATTTGCAGATAAAGGGAATAGTTCTATGTCAAACAAGGGATATATCTATTTGCATATAAAGGGCATAGTTCTATGTCAAACAAGGGATATATCTATTTACAGATAAAGAGCATAGTTCTATGTCAAACAAGGGATATATCTATTTGCAGATAAAGGGCATAGTTCTATGTCCAACAAGGGATATATCTATTTGCAGATAAAGGGCATAGTTCTATGTCAAACAAGGGATCTATCTATTTGCACATAAAGGGCATACAAACAAAATTTGATAAAAACGGAACCTTTTCCTTAAGTTTCCTTAATATAAATCTTCATACCAAACTTGGAGTCAATTAATGACATTTTCAAAAGTTACTGGGGAGAAGAAAAACTGTGTCCAGGTCAAGAAAGGACAGAAGGACATTGGTAACACTCTATACATGTATCCTGGTCAAGAAAGGACATAAGGACATTGGTAACTCTCTATACATGTATCCTGGTCAAAATAGGACATAAGGACATGGGTAACACTCTATACATGTATCCTGGTCAAGAAAGGACAGAAGGACATTGGTAACACTCTATACATGTATCCTGGTCAAGAAAGGACAGAAGGACATTGGTAACACTCTATACATGTATCCTGGTCAAAAAAGGAAGGCAGGACATTGGTAACACTCTATACACATGTCCTGGTCAAGAAAGGACAGAAGGACATTGGTAACACTATATATGTGTCCTGGTCAAGAAAGACATTGGTAATTCTTTACATTCGTCCTGGTCAAGAAAGAATGGAAGGACATTGGTAACTCTCTATACATGCATCCTGGTCAAGAAAGGAAGGCAGGACATTGGTAACTCTCAAGACATGTATCCTGGTCAAGAAAGGACAGAAGGACATTGGTAACACTATACATGTGTCCTGGTCAAGAGAGGACCAAAGGACATTGGTAACACTATACACCTGTCCTGGTCAAGAGTGTCCTGGTCAAGAAAGAACGGAAGTTCATTGGTAACACTCTATACACATGTCCTGGTCAAGAAAGAAAGAAAGGAAATTGGTAATACTCTATACACATGTCCTGGTCAAGAAAGGACCTAAGGACATTGGTAACTCTCTATACATTCGTCCTGGTCAAGAAAGGATGGAAGGATATTGGTAACACTCTATATATGCGTTCCGGACAAGAAAGGACTGAAGGACATTGGTAACAATATACTTGTGTCCTGGTCAAGAAAGATTGGTAACTCTCTATACATGTGGTTTAAAGCCATGTCCGTTATGGATCACTGCCATCTCACCTCTGTCTGCGTGGGTTTGATTCTAGGATTCGGCGAATGTGGATATGTGAGAAAGCTTGCCAGTAGCTTCTCGTGGGTCGGTGGTTCTTTCCGGTGATTTCCCAGTTTCTTCCTCCACCATTAATACTGGCCGCCATATATAGCCTATCGTGTGCTGAAAAATGTCGTTAAACCCCACAACAACAACATCTATACATGAGTCCTGGTCAAGAAAGGACCTAAGGACATTGGTAACACTATACATGTGTCTTGGTCAAGAAAGACATTGGTAACTCTATACATGCATCCTGGTCAAGAAAGGATGGAAGGACATTGGTAACACTCTATACACATGTCCTGGTCAAGAAAGGACCTAAGGACATTGATAACTCTCTATACATGCATCCTGGTCAAGAGAGGACAGAAGGACATTGGTAACACTATACATGTGTCCTTGTCAAGAGAGGACCAAAGGACATTTGTAACACTATACACAGTGTCCTGGTAAAGAAAGACATTGGTAACTCTCTATACACAAGTCCTGGTCAAGAGAGGACCGAAGGACATTGGTAACACCTTATACTTTGTCCTGGTCAAGAAAGACATTGATAACATTCTATATACTCTCCAAAATTATGGTTGGGGTTTACAAATCTGATCAAAACAGTAGTCTTTTTTAAGTTAGCCTTGACCAGGAGTCTCCAGTTTCATGCAAACAAATACTTTTAAGTTGGTTGCTCAAAATCAAATTAATCTTTACTATACCCTTTCCATTTACTGACATTGAACCACAGTTGCATTACTAAATTTTATTTCTTTGAGAAAACAAATCTTGCAAGATTTACTCAACAGTACATTACATGATAGATATGCACTATCTCTATATTTAATTAATCTTCAGTCTGATAAAACCTTCTATAAATTTCAAGCTGATAATGATTAGTGAACATTAGGCAAAGGTAACCATTATTGAATCATGCTTTCTAATCTATGTCTATTACAAACTTAGAAAACACTGTAAAACATAGAAAGCATGTTAATGAGCATGATATCTAATACTGTAGTCTAGGTTCAAAATAAAATCTGGACTGCTTGCTACATACAGAACATTCAGAATTTCATTTTGTTCAGTTTTTTTAGCATGGTTGGCAGGCAAAACATAGGGTTGGCTTGGAAACCAGAAAAAAAAATTTTGCATAGGAGATAACTATTTCCATGTAGTTATTGGAGTCAAATATAAGCTTGAACGAACTCATGAAAATTATTAATCATGTGACCATTATTTCTTGTTAAAGGTAAACACCATCACAGAGCAGCATGTGAGGACATTCATTTTTCTAAAATGACACTTTACTTTGTTGTCTGCTGCCAAGCTCATTTTGTTTTAGCAGATGGAAAAATGTTTCTCAAGAGACCAGTTCTGTGTTATTGATAATGCAATCCCATGTTTTGTGCCAAAAGGTCTGCTTTTTTTGACAGACTGTCTGATGATACAGATGGGGGAGAAATATGTGGGCAGCTTGCATAATTGTGCTTCAATGTGTCCCATGAGAGCCGGGCATAGAAGCTAACCAAAGTATGACATGGAAAATTTCTATAAATATCCAATCTCATTTGTGGATGCAAAGTAATTTGTATGTATGACTCTAGATGCAAAGCAATTTGTACGACTCTAGATGCAAAGTAATTTGTATGTACGACTCTAGATGCAAAGTAATTTGTATGTACGACTCTAGATGCAAAAGAAATTTGTATGTATGACTCTAGATGTAAAGTAATTTGTATGTACGACTCTAGATGCAAAGTAATTTGTATGTATGACTAGATGTAAAGTAATTTGTATGTATGACTCTAGATGTAAAGTAATTTGTATGTACGACTCTAGATGCAAAGTAATAATTTGTATGTATGACTAGATGCTAAGTAATTTGTACGACTCTAGATGCAAAGTAATTTGTATGTACGACTAGATGCAAAGTAATTTGTATGTATGACTCTAGATGCAAAGTAATTTGTATGTATGACTCTAGATGCAAAGTAATTTGTATGTATGACTCTAGATGCAAAGTAATAATTTGTATGTATGACTCTAGATGCAAAATAATAATTTGTATGTATGACTCTAGATGCAAAGTAATTTGTATGTATGACTGTAGATGCAAAGTAATTTGTATGTATGACTGTAGATGCAAAGTAATTTGTATGTATGACTCTAGATGCAAAGTAATTTGTATGTATGACTCTAGATGCAAAGTAATTTGTATGTACGACTCTAGATGCAAAGTAATTTGTATGTACGACTCTAGATGCAAAGTAATAATTTGTATGTATGACTCTAGATGCAAAGCAATTTGTACGACTCTAGATGCAAAGTAATTTGTATGTATGACTCTAGATGCAAAGTAATTTGTATGTACGACTCTAGATGCAAAGTAATTTGTATGTATGACTCTAGATGCAAAGTAATTTGTATGTATGACTCTAGATGGAAAGTAATTTGTATGTATGACTCTAGATGCAAAGAAATTTGTATGTATGACTCTAGATGCAAAGTAATAATTTGTATGTACGACTCTAGATGCAAAGTAATAATTTGTATGTATGACTCTAGATGCAAAGTAATTTGTATGTACGACTCTAGATGCAAAGTAATAATTTGTATGTATGACTCTAGATGCAAAGTAATAATTTGTATGTATGACTCTAGATGCAAAGTAATTTGTATGTATGACTAGATGTAAAGTAATTTGTATGTATGACTCTAGATGCAAAGTAATTTGTATGTATGACTCTAGATGCAAAGTAATAATTTGTATGTATGACTCTAGATGCATAGTAATTTGTATGTATGAATCTAGATGCAAAGTAATTTGTATGTACGACTCAAGATGCAAAGTAATTTGTATATATGACTAGATGTAAAGTAATTTGTATGTATGACTCTAGATGCAAAGTAATTTGTATGTATGACTCTAGATGCAAAGTAATTTGTATGTACGACTCTAGATGCAAAGTAATTTGTATGTATGACTCTAGATGCAAAGCAATTTGTACAACTCTAGATGCAAAGTAGTTTGTATGTATGACTCTAGATACAAAGTAATTTGTATGTATGACTCTAGATGCAAAGTAATTTGTATGTATGACTCTAGATGCAAAGTAATTTGTATGTATGACTCTAGATGTAAAGTAATTTGTATGTATGACTCTAGATGTAAACAAAAGAATATAAAGTGATGAATAGCTTGCATTAGTAATACACATTTATAAATCTGAATAAATAAATACACTGTGCATGGAATACACATTTCTACCTATGTATAAATAAATGTCCTGTTTTTGTAATAAACATTTCTATCTCCTCATTTGGAATACACATATCTGTTCTGTATCAATAAACACCCTCTATTTGGAATACACATGCCTATTTTGTATCAATAAACACCCTGTATTTGGAATACACATGCCTATTCTGTATCAATAAACACCCTGTATTTGGAATACACATGCCTATTCTGTATCAATAAACACCCTCTATTTGGAATACACATGCCTATTCTGTATCAATAAACACCCTCTATTTGGAATACACATGCCTATTCTGTATCAATAAAAGGTCACAAAAGCACAATGAACAAAATAGTGAGAGTCTCCATGGCTTTAAACACTGCACTGTTTCCCCACAAAGAACTATCCCTTAATTATTTTCTCTTATCTAATTGTCATCTAGTTATTATTCCTTATTTAACTGTTTACTTGCTTGTATTCATGGTATACTTGTGGATCTGATAGCTCAAACTACAAATTCTGAAAGGGCCAGTGATAGCAGCGTGGTCTGTGCTTGCCTTTACAGATTACTGCCATCTCACCTAAGTCTGCCTGGGTTCAAGTCTTGAGTACGGACAACTAGGGCAAAAGAAAGAAAGCTTGCCATTAGCTTGCAATGGCTTAGAGATCTTCCCTGGTTCTCAGATACACTGGCTATCATTAGCTTGCCATTAGCTTGGAATGGGTTAGAGCTCTTCCCCTGGTTCGAAGATACACTGGCAGTCATGAGCTGAAATATGGCATGAAACACAAAAAACAAAGAAACAGACAAGCATTTGCTTGCCATTAGCTTGCAATGGGTTAGAGATACACTGGCTGTCATGTATAGACTATCATTTGCTTGCCATTAGCTTGCAATGGGTTAGAGATCTTCCCTGGTTCTCAGATACACTAGCTGTCAATTATAGACTATCATTTGCTTGCCATTAGCTTGGAATGGGTTAGAGATACACTGGCTGTCATGTATAGACTATCATTTGCTTGCCATTAGCTTGCAATGGGTTAGAGATCTTCCCTGGTTCTCAGATACACTGGCTGTCATGTATAGACTATCATTTGCTTGCCATTAGCTTGGAATGGGTTAGAGATCTTCCCTGGTTCTCAGATACACTAGCTGTCAATTATAGACTATCATTTGCTTGCCATTAGCTTGGAATGGGTTAGAGATACACTGGCTGTCATGTATAGACTATCATTTGCTTGCCATTAGCTTGCAATGGGTTAGAGATCTTCCCTGGTTCTCAGATACACTAGCTGTCAATTATAGACTATCATTTGCTTGCCATTAGCTTGGAATGGGTTAGAGATACACTGGCTGTCATGTATAGACTATCATTTGCTTGCTATTAGCTTTGAATGGGTTAGAGATCTTCCCTGGTTCTCAGATACACTGGCTGTCATGTATAGACTATCATTTGCTTGCCATTAGCTTGCAATGGGTTAGAGATCTTCCCTGGTTCTCAGATACACTAGCTGTCAATTATAGACTATCATTTGCTTGCCATTAGCTTGGAATGGGTTAGAGATACACTGGCTGTCATGTATAGACTATCATTTGCTTGCCATTAGCTTGCAATGGGTTAGAGATCTTCCCTGGTTCTCAGATACACTAGCTGTCAATTATAGACTATCATTTGCTTGCCATTAGCTTGGAATGGGTTAGAGATACACTGGCTGTCATGTATAGACTATCATTTGCTTGCTATTAGCTTTGAATGGGTTAGAGATCTTCCCTGGTTCTCAGATACACTGGCTGTCATGTATAGACTATCACTTGCTTGCCATTAGCTTGCAATGGGTAAGAGCTCTTCCCTGGTTCTCAGATACACTGGCTGTCATGTAAACACTATCATTTGCTTGCCATTAGCTTGGAATGGGTTAGAGATCTTCCCTGGTTCTCAGATACACTGGCTGTCATATATAAACTATCATTAGCTTGCAATGGGTTAGAAATCTTTCCTGGTTCTCAGATACACTGGCTGTCATGTGTAGACTATCATTTGCTTGCCATTAGCTTGCAATGGGTTAGAGATCTTCCCTGGTTCTCAGATATCCTATATATATAGACTATCATTTACTCAAAACTGGCGATAAATTTACAACAATAATGACACATTTTGAAACCTAATGATTAAGTGAGTATCCGAATTAATTAAATTTTTAATACAAAGGTAATGATGAACACTGTAGATCACCTGACTAGATAAATCCATTATGTCCATCTGAATGCATATGTCATCATAAGTGCATCTCAAATGACCTAAACTGTATCCCATTTCAAACTGGTTATATGTCAATTTACTGCAATGACAGATTCTGCATCATACCCAATGTACATGTATATCATACCCAATGTACATGTATATCGTTATGACATCTGCTGACTCCAGTAACAGTACTACTGCAACAGTGAGTTATATTATTATGTCTGCAACACAGTTCAGTAACAACATCACACAAATCTGATTTAAAGGATACTATTATGATGTCTGCAACAGAGTTAAATAACAGTACTACTGCAACATTCTGAGCTTTAGGATTATGATGATGTCTGCAACACAGTTCAGTAACAACATCACCATACTATCTGAACTATATGTCACCATGAAGGGACCCAGGTGACAAAGTGGTCTAAAGTATCCATTTTGTGGATCTCTGCCACTCATCTCACATGGGATGACATCTTGGCTCAGCCAATGTGGGTATGTGAGAAACTTGCCAGTAGCATCCCATGGAATGGCATTTCTCTTATGGGATATTTTCCCAGATTCTTCCTTCACCAAATATACTGGCTGCCATGTACAGTCAGTCAGTCATGAGCTGAAATATGGAATGAAACACAAAAAACAAAGAAACAGACAAGCAGATTATTATGAAGGGTACAGCAACTACATCAGCACACCGATCTGAACTCTAGTATTATTATCAAGTTGGCAATAGAGTTTGGTAACAGTGTCACCATACAGATCTTAGTTACACACATTTAGCATTATGAATGAAGTTGGCAATAGAGTTTGGTAACAGTGTCACCATACAGATCTTAGTTACACACATCATTTAGCATTATGAATGAAGTTGGCAATAGAGTTTGGTAACAGTGTCACCATACAGATCTTAGTTACACACATTTAGTATTATGAATGAAGTTGGCAATAGAGTTTGGTAACAGTGTCACCCACCATACAGATCTTAGTTACACACATTTAGTATTATGAATGAAGTTGGCAATAGAGTTTGGTAACAGTGTCACCATACAGATCTTAGTTACACACATTTAGTATGATGAAGTCTGCAAATGAGTTCACAAATGGCACACAAATCTGAGTGATAGGACATTATAGACACATTATATACCAAGAAAATAATCACTATTATAGCTTAGAAAGAGTTACATTTCATTCAAATATGCAAGCCTGAATTTCTTGGAATGATGGATACTGTTAGGAACAGGAATTACATTTACAGATTATGAAGTGAAGGGAAAAAAAATCATTTAGCTTTGGCTAAGCAAATCCTGAACTTATATATGGTTCGCATGTGATTTATGATTGTTGTTGTTGGGCTTAACGCCATTTTTCAGCACAAGATAGGCTATTCATGGCGGCCAGTATTAATGGTGGAGGAAGAAATCACTGGAAAGAACTACCGACCCACCAGAAGCTACTGGCAAGCTTTCTCACATATCTACATTGGTTGAATCCTAGACTCGAAACCATGCAGACAGAGGTGAGATGGCAGTGATCCGTAAGGGACAGTGCTTTAGACCACTCCGCCACACGCCCTGATTGTGATTTATGAAGGTCCTATGATATTAGATAAAATACCAGATAAACAAAACACATTAAGTGATAGGAAATCATTTTGACTATATATATATATATATATATATATATATATATATATATATATATATATATATATATATATATATATGTATGTATGTGTGTGTGTGTGTGTGTGTGTGACCTTGGGAGGGTCATTATTTATTTTTAACAGCCACATAATCCACATAAACTGATATCCAATGAAAAATAGTAAAATCATATGATATAAAAGGACAAGATCTTGGGTGTGTGTCTCTCATAGGTATTGTGCCAACACTTGAAACAGCTCCAAAAGGAGGAAGTTGAAAGAGCCTTACTTCCTTTCCTTTAATAGTCCTTAAATCAAAGCCATAAATAAATATGGGGCACATGGAATAGTCTCAAGTCAAACTGTCATGGGAACAATATAAATCTAAATCAGCAATAATAATAAGGGCGGACACCAGAGACTGTTTAACTACAGTACAAAACCTGATTTCAGAGAATCAGAGTCACCTGTAATTTACTAGTCAGTACAGGAAGTAGTTAACATTGCAACACAATTATCAAGGCATATTTAACAGGTACTTGTTCTCCAATATAAACTTAAGATAAAGACTTTTCTAGTTATGAAACTGTCCTAAAAACACTATCCCATTGGGCTGTTAGTTTTATTATAAATTAATGGTGCAAAACCACTGAATTATTTAAGTATGAAAAATCAATAGAATTCCCAATGAGAAAATAAAAACTGCATTTTAAACAAAGCCACTGAATTTTTTGTGTGTATTCTTTCTAGAGTTCTTTCCTTGGCACCCAAAAAGATAGGCTTGATTATCCATGAATAACCTGGCACACCAAATAAATGATCACTGTAATCTTATTGGAACCAACTACTTGATTAAAATATCTGTGAAGATAGCGACTTGTGAATATCCTGAAAAACTTAAGCTACTGACAAGCTTTCTCACATACCCACAAAAACAGAGCCCCAGACCCAGGCATAGGCAGAGGAGAGGTGTTTGTAAACTGTAAAGTTAAGCAACTGGGACCATGTGCCCCCCTCCCCTGCCCCCTGTAAACACTCTCATAGCCAAAACACTAGTACTAGTGTTATTCATCCAAAGAACTGCAAAAATTTACTATGAATCACTTGTCCCAACTTCTTTCATTTCTTCATTATCAGTCTCATGGACATTTATCAAAAGTAAGTGTGACCAATCATTTTTTTAAACAAATGAGGTGACTATATACAGTAACTGTGACCAATCATGTTTGAATAAGGTGACTTGATACAGCAACTGTAACCAATCATTTTAGAATGAAGTGACTTGATACTGTAACTATGATTAATCATTTTAGAATAGGTGACATGATACAGTAACTGTGACCAATCACTTTAGAATGAGGTAGTTTTATACAGTAATGTGAACAATCATTTTATCAGGTAACTCATACAGTAACTGTGACCAATTTTAGAATAAGTTGACTTGATACAGTAATGTGAACAATCATTTTATCAGGTAACTCATACATAAACTGTGACCAATTTTAGAATGAGGTGACTTGATACAGTAACTTTTGACCAATCACTTTAGAATGAGTTGACCTGATACAGTAACTTTGACCTATCACTTTAGAAAAAGTGAGGTGACTTGATACAGTAAATGTGACCAATCACTTTAATAAAATAATGTGACTTGATATAGTAACTTTGACCAATCATGTTACAATGAGGTGTCTTGATACAGTAACTGTGACCAATCATTTTAGAATGAGGTGACTTGATACAGTAATTGACCAATCACTATAATAAAAATGATATGGTTTGATACAGTAACTTTGATCATTTTAGAATGAAGTGACTTGTTAGAGTAACTGTGACCAATCACTTTAGAAAAAAAGTGAGGTGACTTGTTAACAGTAACTGTGACCAATCACTTTTCTAAAGAGTGAGGTGACTTTATACATAAACTGTGACCAATCATTTTAAAATGAGGTAACTTGATACAGTAACTGTCACCAAACATTTTACCAAAACAGAGATGTCTGCCTGCAACTAATTTTAGAAACAAATGAGGTGACTTGAAATGGTAACTGTGACCAATCATATTAGAAACAAAATGAGATAACTTGATACAGTAACTGTAACCAAACATTTTACCAAACCAGAGGTGTCTGCCTGTAACTAATTTTAGAAACAAATGAGGTGACTTGATACAGCAACTGTGACCAATTACAGCAACTGTGACCAATCATTTTAAAATGAGGTGACTTGATACAGTAACAACATTTTCATGAGTGTCTTTATAGAATTAAGTATTCTAGAGTTTGTAACATTTCTCAAGGAGAACAACCTAATGACCCCCTTCTGAAACAACCTGGCTCCCGACCATAGCCCTAAATGACCACCTTCTGAAACAACCTGGCTCCCAACCATAGCCCCTAATGACCCCCTTCTGAAACAACCTGGCTCCCAACCATAGCCCTAAATGACCACCTTCTGAAACAACCTGGCTCCCAACCATAGCCCCTAATGACCCCCTTCTGAAACAACCTGGCTCCCAACCATAGCCCTAAATGATCCCCTTCTGAAACAACCTGGCTCCCAACCATAGCCCCTAATGACCCCCTTCTGAAACAACCTGGCTCCCAACCATAGCCCTAAATGATCCCCTTCTGAAACCTCTAACACCTTTATCTCCAAAGATTTAAATTAATATGATTTTATTACCATATGCATTTTTATATACAAAAATTATAAAAATATATATTATGTTTATAGTGTTTACAAAATTCTGAGCTTTATATTTCTTTGTTGATTGTACAAAGCTTCCATATTAAATAGGTCTTATAAGGGAACACACATCATATAAAGAGCACAATGAAAATAAATTAATGCTATCTGCAAAAGAAAAACAAAAATTCTTTTCAAATCTGCAATCCTGTTGCCACATCTAAGAACAAAAATTGATTAGGACACACTTGATGGAGTACCTTAGTTGGCTGATGATCGAACCATCAAAGGGAAAAGTTAAATTTAACTGACATGGGATCTGGCTTGTTGATCAAAATGAAAATGCAAAGTTTCGAAAAAAACAGATGGTTCCAATGCCATGGACACAAAAAATGCAATTAATTAATGATATACATTAGAACCTGTATGGCAAAGAATCAAGAACAATGATATTTATCCATGAAGCATGTTTATTGATGAGCATAGATATAATGCCTGTACAGACAATTTTATGAATCAAAGATCAATGGCTTCAGGTTGGTCTAGATAACACTGATTGTTCAAGGACAAGCTGGTGGAAATAAAAAATCACCCAATTTATGCAAAGTATTGGCAAAGTTTGTATAAGATAGATCCTTTTGACAATAAGCCCTCAATCTTCCCTTCAAAATATTAGCAAAGCTGACCCAAGGCTAACTATTAGCATTTCCACAAGGGCATTCTTTCCAATTATGACCAAAGCCTATTGTAAGAAGAAAAGACTTATGATTGCTTTGATTGCTTTCATATAAAATAATGTGCCTGACAACTACTGATGTTTAGATACAAAAAATTTTTTTGTAAAGTCTTGGAAAATGTGAATCTTGTACTTGACAAGGTCTCAGTTATTTGCTAGTAATACATCTCCAGATGTACAATGAACAGTTAATTATTTTACAATAACAACAATGAGCTCGTAGTTGCATCTCATGCAGCAGAGAATTTGTTTTTCTTAGGACAATTTCCATAAATAAAAAATTGATGATAAAATGTTATTCTTTCAAGAGCTATGTAAAATTTCTCTATCTGTTTCACACTGTACATCTGTAAAATGTCTCAATCTCAGTTTCAAATTGTACATCTGCTGATCTTTCAATTGTTTGTCTGGCGGTCTGTCCATTTGTCTCTTAAACTGAACCAGTACATCAAATGATATCAGGGGTCTGTTAATAGCACTTTTAATGGATCTCTGATTAGCTGAGAATCAAATGTAGAAAATTTAGTTTTTTCTTCCAGCTTAACCAACAATAACCACTATCCAACATGTAAAGTTTCGGGATTTAACATCATTACACAAAATCCCACAAATCATAAGGTATGGTATACAAATATACCAGCTGGGAGAAATACCCTTCCAAAATGTCTCATACTTGTATTTTTAAATAATATTTACATCAGCTGTTAAAACTGTTTTGATTAATTCCTAATAAGAAGGTTTTCACAACAGCTGAAAATATCTGGAATAAATTTTATCATGGAATAAACACAGTATGACATCAGAATATCAGTCTTTCTGAGGCCTTTTGCAACTGTACACACTGTATGTGGCATTAGTATAACAGTACATAATTTTGAGGCCTTCTGCAACTAACTGTACAGTTACTGAATGGTTCAAGTAAACAATATTCAATCATAATATATTGTGAGTTTTATCAAAATTCAATCAGAAATATAGCCCAGAGAGTGGTAACATGCTCAACCAATCAAATGCAAGATTACTTTGTGTATATACAGTAGTCCCCCTCTTGAACGGCCCCCTCACCATCCGCCACCTGCTCCTTACGGCCAGAATCTGAAGGCACCGACGAATTTGTGTTCAAAATTACCCCTCACGAAAGGCCACCCGGCTAACTCGCCCAGCATATTTTTGCACAAACATAAAATTTACCCCTCACAAGCAGCCACATTTTATTTTGTAATATGTATCTAGAACAATTTTTTTTCTAATTGTGTTAAGTAATCAGATTTCTGTTTCCCCAAGGTCAGGTTTGTCAGGTTTTCGTTTTTCAGAAAAGTGTTCTACATGTACCACTAAGGTTAATTTATATCCTTTATACCTTATGAGAAGCCACATTTATTCCATAAAGCCGAGAAAGACTCAAATTTTAATCCATACCTAAAGGTAATATGTATATCTTTACTTCTGTTATCATAAGACATCCATCCGGTTCATCCACTGATAATTGTTAAGATTACACTTACTAATAGTAGTAAGGGGCAATATTGACAAACCCTACAAAAGTCTACTCTGAAAATGGTTTGATAGCCTTGACGGCATCCCTTTACAAGATGTAGAGCTTGTTAACTTACATAATTAATGGCTATTACACAACAATTGTAATGTTTATAAATTCTAACAGCTGCAATGTGTTCAGATCAAATCTGCATACAGATCCAAGCTGTTTTTCGAACTTAGAGTAAAAAAAAAATAATATAAAACAATAGGGTACCAGACTACCACTAATGAATCATGTGACAATCGATGCCTTTAAAAATATACGGCAGGTTGTTTAAATGCAGAAAAAAATTTGTTTTATCAGTCTTGTAGTTGCAACATTGAAGATTATAACTGGACTTAAGGTCAGCATTGGCTAAAAACAGAAACAGGGTACTAGACAACATTGAAGATTATAACTGGACTTAAGGTCAGCATTGGCTAAAAACAGAAACAGGGTACTAGACAAAGACCGAAAAATCACTTGACAACACAATTTTGTCGCTTCTTTAGGAAGAAAGCATTTCGTATGCTGAACAAATGTGTCATCTGCATAATTAAATCGCATACAGTTAGCAACAGCGAATAACTCATTACCAAACATTAACATGTCATCATGTAAACAAAGATGATTATTTCAGAAAATGTCGGTTATTATAGTCTATGATATCAGGTGAGATGGGGATGGGGACTGGCCAAACAAATTTAGGTAGAAAAGACTTGAATAAAAAAATTTTATGTTGAAAAAACTCGAATAAATAACATCGGAACCGATAAGTTATTTAGCAGCAGTGGTAAAATGGAGCAAATGGAAAGATAATTGCGTATGTACCAAGATTCAAATGACATTTTTGAATGGTTCTGCAACATGCATGACAACATCCGCTCACATATCACGCTTACACCAAGAATAAGAACTATTAATGCATATTTATTTGAAATAAGTCAACTATTATAGCACAAGAACCGTTCAGTAGTTAATGTTGCTTTTAAACGAAGATATTAAATGCTTTTAAAAATGAAGCTTTCTTACTACGTACATATACTTCTCACAAAAAAATTAGTCCCCCTCTGGAAAGGCCACCCGCCATATAAGGCCACTTTCCCGGTGCAGAAGGGGTGGCCGTATAAGAGGGGGACTAGGGGGACTACTGTACAGTGAAACCTGTCTTGAAAGACCACTGCTATGTGAGACTACCTGTCTCATTCTCAGTGCACAAACTTAATGATTATATAGCACTGTGACCTGTTATAAGAGACCACCTGTCTTGAAAGACCATACTTTTCTTGCAGAAAGGGTGGTCTTTCAAGACAGGTATAACAATATATATATATATATATATATATATATATATATATATATATATATATATATATATATATATATATATATATATATATATATATATATATATATATATATATATATCTTGCACCTTAATAAACTTGTCAAAGATTTTAATACCAGCCCATGTTTTACAGAAAAAGAAGCAGAATCATAAAATGTAGCCATTACATGATGTGAGTGCCTTACTCAAGGTCATACCACTGTAGCCATTTTATGATATGAGGGCCTAACACAAGGGCATACCACTGTAGCCAATCCATGATGAGAGTGCCTTACTCAAGGGCATACCACTGTATCCAATACATGATGTGATTGCCTTACTTAAGGTCATACCATTGTAGCTTTTGTTGCTGTTGTTCTAGGGCTTAAGGCCATTTTTCAGCACACGATTGGCTATACATGGCGGCCAGTATTAATGGTGGAGGAAGAAACCTGTGGAAAGAACCACTGACTCACGAAAAACTACCGGCAAGCTTTCTCACATATCCACATTCCCCGAATCTTAGATTTCCACATTCCGGAATCTTAGATTGGAACTCACTCTGGCAGGCAGTGATACGCTGGCAGTGATATGTAATGGACAGCACTTTAGACCCATACCACTATAGCCATTTCATGATGTGAGTGCCTTACTCAAGGTCATACCACTGTAGCCAATCCATGATGTGAGTGCCTTACTCAAGGTCATACCACTGTAGCCATTCATGTGAGTGCCTTACTCAAGGGCATACCACTGTAGCCAATTCATGATGTGAGTGCCTTACTCAAGGTCATACCACTGTAGCCATTCATGATGTGAGTGCCTTACTCAAGGGCATACCACTGTAGCCAATCCATGATGTGAGTGCCTTACTCAAGGGCATACCATTGTAGCTAATCCATAATGTAAGTGCCTTGCCCAAGGTCATACAACTTTAGCCAGTCCAAAGTACTTGTGCAGCCCAAGGTCATACCACTGTAGCCAATCCATGGTGCTAGTGCCTTGACCAAGGTCATACCATTATAGCCAAGTGCCTTGCCCATACCATTCTAGCCAATCCTTGATGTGTCCGTTCTTGTGCAAGCACATTACTCAATTTGACTCAACATGATTTAATTTCTTCTGAGTGTTGTGTGACAAAATACCCACCCCCAATCCCCAAACAAAGGGAAAAATGCATGAACCTAGTTTTTCCTACTTCATCAAGTCATGCTGATGTTTGTAAATTGGCAGTTGGGCTGTTGCTATTGCTAGAATAAGCACATTAGAAGCAATCATAAACAAAGTGATTGCCAGTTCAAACAACATAATGACTAACACAGATCCTTCCTTGCCACAGTGTGAAGTAGGTTTGCTGCTAAGATACTGAAACACCAAACATCTGTCTTTACAATAGGAATTTAGATGGAGAAAGAAAACAACAATTTTGCTTAAGTAAGTAATTTAGTTGTTGGGAATAGGAGAATAAATTGATTCTCATTAAGGACATCAAAGGGGGGGCAGGTTGGGTCCAATTATTACAATATTGGTACTCTATGTACTTTCACAGCAAACTGTTCAGTTTGGTTTCATTTTTGTGGGGTTTAATGCCATTTTATTCAATACAAGATATACCAGAGACCTTGGAAATGCTTAATTACATTTTATTCAATACAAGATATACCAGAGACCTTGGAAATGCTTATTTACATTTTATTCAATACAAGATATACCAGAGACCTTGGAAATGCTTAATTACATTTTATTCAATACAAGATATACCAGAGACCTTGGAAATGCTTATTTACATTTTATTCAATACAAGATATACCAGAGACCTTGGAAATGCTTAATTACATTTTATTCAATACAAGATATACCAGAGACCTTGGAAATGCTTAATTACATTTTATTCAATACAAGATATACCAGAGACCTTGGAAATGCTTAATTACATTTTATTCAATACAAGATATACCAGAGACCTTGGAAATGCTTAATTACATTTTATTCAATACAAGATATACCAGAGACCTTGGAAATGCTTATTTACATGTATTTGGATGCAAATTCTTTCTTTGAGAAACAGAAAATGAACCACACAAAGAGTCCTCTATACACACATTTTTTTGTTGCAAACAAGAAAATTTTGCAGCAGAATAAATATGTTCTAATCACTATGAAAACTGAAGCAGTGCTTTTATTTAAGTTTGTTGATGACTTTTTGCCGATTGCTTTGATGAAAGAAAGTGTATGTTATTGAAAGCACCATAAAGGCTTTCTTTGAAGGACCAAATAAATATATGTTTATTATTGCTGCAACAACATCAAGTAATTGTAGAACATTGAGACAATTTTTTAATAAAAAAAATTTCCTTAGTATACATTGGTGCTAATCAGAGGTAATCAGATTTCATAGAAGTTGAAGCAATACTATTTTTTCTGAGTATTTTTGTGTATAAATTTCCATTGTGTGGTCGACTGTCCTTGGGTGGCTTGGTACCATTTGATCCACGGACCGGTACTGGTCTGCGGCCCGGGGGTTGGGGACCACTGGCTAGATGACTACTAATACATGTATATATTATATATAAATTCAAACCATCAAAATGCAAACATTTTTAAATCCTTTTTCATGAAATGAATCATATATATACAAAAAATAAATTCTAATCAACATCAGGTAAGTGTCAACATAATAATCGGAACTACATGGATGTGGGGATTAAAATCCTACATCAAGTAACAACTTAGGAGTCATGTTCTGGTGTCCTTTGTTAACACTATAATTGCTAATTTTATCAGCCAATCGAATGAAGTCTTACAGTTTTGCATTTGAGAGACAGAGCAGAATGGCTATGAGCATCACTGTGTGCCAAATGATTGGATTCATAGTCAAATATCTGAATGTCGAATTTTAATTGGATAATTGAAAGGTTGCCAGCACATCCCCTAATCAGTCAGTCAGCTCTTCCTGTATTCCTTCAGATTAAGGATCTACAGTTACTTCTGCTTAGTGACAGGTCAGTTGCTGTATTATACATTTAATTTTCACAATTTTTAATTCTGTATGTTTTAATTAATAAATAAAAATGACCATTCATATATGAACTGGTTTGCAATTTACCTATTTGTACAGGTGTGCATGCGCAATTGTTTCATTTGTAACAGCTGAAGTAGGGAATACATTTAGGATGTGCCCGACATGTATTTTATTTGTGTGTGTGTGTGTGTGTTGGATTTTTAACATAAATGTTTTAAAAATTCAGTAATATTGCTACAATGTGGCAATTTATAATGATTTCTAGCAGTGAAGCATTAAGCTGCAGACATGTAGCATCACGTCCCACCCAGTCACATTATCCTGACACCAGGCTGACCAGTCCTAACACTAACCTCTTAATGCTGAGCACCAAGTGACTCAGCTGTTAATACCATTTATACCAGTCTCTGGTATGACACGGCAGGGTTAGAACTTGTTATCTGCATCTGAGACAGATGCTTTAAACACTTAGGCCACTGGAGTGGTTTATTATTTTATTTGTACCAGGTAAAATAGGGTTACATCATACATGTCATGTACATCTGTTTGATCTGTATATACCAAGGTAAGCTAAAGAGTATTTCTTACATATGCACAATTTATTGTTATATATTATCCACTATTCATAAAACCAATACATGTACACAATTTTAAACCCAAATTTTATGTTGCATATTATACATTTTAAAATTCTAATGTAGTAAAACATTATACACCATTCAATCAGGCAAAATTTTTTTTCTGGGCCTATCTTCATGACAAAAACAGAAATTTACACTTAACCAAAATAAACTTGCCTTATAATTTCCTGTCATTATTATACACAAAAAAGAAAGAAAAAGATATATAATGTAATACAAGTTGATTGTACTATTAATATCTCCCTCTCAAATGCTATCCAACCAGACTAGCTGTACAAATTCCAAACACTTATTGTTATGCAAAGAATGCACAGAGAGTTCTAATAATGCCATTCCCACAATTCCTGTCTACCTTAATTACAGTATGGGGGCTTTCTTTAAACAGTCTCAAGGTGTTAGCGTCTCAGATAGTGACATTTTCTTGGCAACTGTTGAATCAGTTTTTATACTTATCTTCAGTTTTTTCCAAAAAGTAAAATTCTCAATTTTATGAGTAAAAAACAAGACCAGCTACAAAAGCTGGTCATTTTCAAAACTGAAAATAATTTAAGTGACTACCAAATGACCTGTCAAAGTACGACAAATTTTCTGCTCACTGACCATCCACCATTTGTCACCTGCAGAAATAATTCTTAACAAGGTCTCATAATATGATCTCTCCACTTTTCAAACATTTTTCCCATGCTACACTGGAAGAATGACCCCATTGGCCATTTCACTGGTCTAGATAAGAAAAAATATCCCCACTAGCCTGCCCCTGACTAGAATAAGAAAGGATGCCACCACCAGCCTTACCCTTGACTAAATATGGAAAAGTGTCTCCACTGGCCCTTTCCTATTACTAAATAAGGATGAATGTTCCCACAGATCCTCCCCTTGGACTAAATAAGGAGGAATACACACACCAATCCTTCCCTTAGACTGGTTTGAATAAGGAAGAAATTCCTACTAGCCCTTCCCCTGGACTAAATTCGGAAGAGTGTCCCCAATGGATCTTCCCAATTACTAAATAAGGATGAAAGTTCCCACAGATCCTCACCTTGGACTAAATAAGGAAGAATGTCCCCACCAGCCCTTCCCCTGAACTAAATAAGGAAGAATACAACCAACAGTCCTTTCCCTGGACTCCTCTTGACTAAATAAGGAAGAATGCACTCACAAGTTCAATAGGGAAAAATGTCAAGTTTTAGACCTCTATGTGGAATAAAAATGTCTACACAAGCTTAATTGGGAATACTTGTCTTCAGAATTGATGTTTGGAGTAATTGTACTTAATTGATTTAGCTGTATATGCTGCATAATTGTATATGAAATTAAAACCAAAATCTACACAGGTATGTATAGTTATTGTGTTTGCACCACCAAGGTATGTTTCCTGTCAAATCCCATGTCATTTTAAGGGTTCATTCACACCTTGTAAATCATAAAATTGTCAAAGTGCCATAGAACATAAAGCTAAACACCAACTTAGAAACAAATACTTAACAGGTGTAACTACTCTATAAAGATCAGTTATCTTTTGTACATGTTCATACAGAATTTCAGTTTTTGTACATGTTCATACAGAATTTCAGTAAGAAATATTTCATGACCTATGGATAGAAAATTTGCTGAAATATTTCAATAATCTGATTTTTTTAAGACTTTGATTAATTTCATGTTTAGTTGGCTTTCATTTAAGAATCCAAATAACCAAATCACACACTAGGTGGACCTGCTGATTAGGAACAACTGATGTGATCTCAGGCCTGTAGGCAGGTATGTTGGGTTTTTTGACTGTGTCTGTTTTCAGGCAAATATTAATTTTATAATAAAAAAAAATCTTTCATAATTGGTTGACACAAAATCTCAAGCTCTGACTCAAGATCAAATATATTGTGGCCATCAGACTGAGCAATGCAAATGAGACCTTGGTAAATTTTATATTGTGACCATCAGACCAGCATTGCAAATGAGACCTCGGTAAATTTTATAGTAATAAAATAACATTAATAAAATAGCAAGATTTGCAGAAAAACATAAATTCTTTCAAATTTAAATAATGCATACACACAAAATGCAAGTCAAATAAGTAAAATGCAGAATGAGACTTAAGCCAGTTGCATTTTTGTGAGTGCAAAAGTTTTCAGTGATATGCAGTAATCATTAGCAACACTTCTTTAAAGTACCTAACTTCAGTAAATCATTAGTAAAACTCCTTAAAATACTGTAAATCATTAGTGACACAACTTTAAAGTACCCAAATACAGTAAATTATTAGTAACACTCATTTAACCCTTTCATCACTAAGTAACTTTGTAGGCATAGAGTCCTCAACACTAAGTAACTTTGGAGTTGTAAAGCAAAATGACTTGTGGACTTTATAACAACATAACTTTGCCAATGTTAAAGATATCTGGCTGGATTAGGTGTCAAAATCTAGGTTAAACATCATATTTTATGACTAATTCAATAAAATGTGCATATCTATTACAACTGTTAAAATGCAGGTGCAAACAGGTAACACAACAGGTAAAATACAAGTAATTATTTTATTACCTCTTAGAAAACATAGAAAGTTCTCAAAATTTGTTCAATTGACCCTAGATGTACTAGTGAATAATCACAGTAACAGCAAAAGTCATTTTTTTCATGGTGTTCATAATATATAAAATTCTATAAAATGAACCAAAATGATCTCCAAGGTGAGGTCTGTCCACCCACCTATCTTGCTCTGCCACGTTTGATCGTTGCATTGAAGTTCGTTAAATGGACAATTTTTCCGAAAACTTCATCTGAATAGAATATTTGAAAATATTCCGAAGCTTTCCTAGAGCCATCTAACAATCAAGTGTGCCATATTCTGTCAGAAAACTGAAACAAATCTCTTTGGTTTTCCGGCTTCATCCAAACAAAACCACGTGTAGCGTACAATTCCTCTAGTTCAAAATCCTCTTCATCGTCATCACTGTCACCCACAAGTTCATTCCATTGTCTCTCCATACGTCTTCTCTCATTTTCATCCAAATTTACCAGGTCAAAAATATTAAAATCCTCCAAAAACTGTTCTCTTAAATATCTTCAAATGCCGCCATTTTGGATACAAATTTCAGCATTCAGAAAACACGCTAAAAGTTCCTACTTTGTTCGATATTTCTAGTTGTATACAAGCTAAACTCATGAGATCATCCAAATATAACATCTACATTACAAGATGGAAGTTATTAGAGGTACCCCGAAAGTTATTTAGTCGGGTACTATAACGTTAAAGAAGAACTCTGCCCCAGACCGAAAAGTCGGTCCATAGTTTTTATGGACTTACTTCCACCTGACCGCTTTTCCGGTCTGTAGTGATGAAAGGGATAAGGTACCTAAATACAGTAAATCATTAGTAACACTTCTTTAAGGTACCTAAATACAGTAAATCATTAGCAACACTCCTTTAAGGTACCTAAATACAGTAAATCATTAGTAATACTCCTTAAAGTACCTAAATACAGTAAATCATTATTAACACTCCCTTAAGGTACCTAAATACAGTAAATCATTAGTAACACTCCTTAAAGTACCTAAATACAGTAAATTATTAGTAACACAACTTCAAAGTACCTAAATACAGTAAATCATTAGTAACACTCCTTTAAAGCTCCTAAATGGAGTAAATCATTAGTAACGCCTTAGATAATCTAAAATGTGAATTATCAGACAAAACCATGACAATTTAAAATCATTTAAAAAATATTCAGATTTAAATTCACAATAAACCTTATTTTCTGCCAACGTTGAGATAAATATTACCAGATACAAAAATAAAATGGAAAATAAATCTTAATTTGAAATTAGTGAAGCAATAAAATTTCCATTTACTGCAGTTTCAAAGATTACTAATGAGGAGAAATCTTACATCAAGACATGTTTCTCATAACCTTGCTTCCTATCTAACAGGCATTCACTGTGACAGGCAGAATTTTTCAAATAAATAAATATTTCTTCAGAGATATCACTAGGGAGGCTGTAATTGGATATTTAGAAAGTATGACAAATTATTTCAAAACATATGGTAATCATTATATAGATTTTTTCTTGATGATATAATGGTTATTTCATGACCTATTCTGATTCTTATCTGCAATCTATCACTGGGGTGGCAAACCAGTAGGGGCAGGAATGGAGTCACACCATTAATTGCTTTATGGGGATTGCACCAGGTCTAACTGTGGATGAATATTTATTTTTTATCCATTATACTCCATACTTAGAAATCTGGTCTTCCCATCATAAAGATTTACCCCATTCAAATCTTACTTGAAAAGATTCTGAAAATCAAAAGGCTGAATTTGACAATGTCAAGTAAGATTTTAATGTCTGGATTAAGATTTCTCTAAATGTTGAGTAAAGTGTTATGCCAGAAAGATCATGGACATTAACACTGACTACAGTGTTATGCCAGTGGGGTCAAGGACATTGCAACTGACTACTGTGTTATGACAGTGGGGTCAAGGACATTGCACTGACTACTGTGTTATGAGTGGGGTCAAGAACATTGCAATATGTTATGACAGTGGGGTCAAGGGCATTGCACTGACTACTGTGTTATGACAGTGGGGTCAAGGACATTGCACTGACTACTGTGTTATGACAGTGGGGTCAAGAACATTGCAACTGACTAATATGTGATGACAGTGGGGTCAAGGACATTGCACTGACTACTGTGTTATGACAGTGAGATCAAGAACATTGCAACTTACTACAATATCACAGTTTAATTTTTCTTCGCTGTTTTTCATAGCCATTTTTTACTGCCCCAACTCAGTTGTATAAAATTTTTAAATAGATTAAATTCGATAAATGAAGTTAATATGCTGTGTCAACCAAGTACATATATGCTTAAGGCAGATTTAACAACAGTACATGTAGGGTTAAGGCAGATTTAACAACAGTACATGTAGGGTTAAGGCAGATTTTAACACCAGTACATGTAGGGTTAAGGCAGATTCTAACACCAGCACATGTATCATGGAATAAGGTATATTTTAAACAAGTACATGTATTTACAATAAAGGCAGGGTTTATGACCAGTACATGCATATATGATTAATACATATAGCATTAAGACACAATCTAATACCAGTTCAGGTATACAGGATTAAGGCCAATTTTAATACCAGTATTTGTATTTGTGATTAAGGCAGATTTTAACACCAATTTAGGCTTTAGGCATATATTAATACCAGTATATGGATCTAGGATTAGGGCAGATTTTAATACCTGTATGTGTATTTTGGCTTTAGGCAGATATTAATACCAGTCTATGTATCTAGGATTAAGGCAGACTTTAATACCTGTAGAAGTATGTTGGAATTTAATACCAGTATACAGGATTAAGGCAGATTCTAAAACCAGTACCTGTATTTATGATTAAAGCTGATTTTAATAACAGTACCTATATGAAGGATTAAGGCAGATTTTAATAACAGTACATGTATGAAGGATTAAGGAGGAGTTTAACACCAGTCTTGGTAATCTTCACTGTTACTTATCTTAAAATGATCTCCAAGGAAAATAAGCCATCAAATACATTTTAACTGTCACAATAACTCTAATAAAGAAATTCATGTGTTTGTAGTAGGCATTTTAGTGCACAAAATTTGTCTTCTTATTTTCCTCCAAATTGTATTGGAGTGGCCTGATGCCTCTGTGCAACAATAGATTATCAATAATTATAATAAAGTGTTCTACCTGGGTTCAATGTCAAATCCCCTTCTTTTCTCCAATAGAATGATGGGCACATTTTTTCAAGGACAAAAATACAGATTTAATCAACAAGTCAACAGACTAATACAACTATCAGAGACATCTTTGTGAGAATTTTGATGTCCACAGAGTTCTGACAGAGTGGAACAGGAAGAAGACAACTTTTAAGTGTCAAGTAAATATGAACTATTGCCCCCCCCCATCTTTTTACACCAGTTTTCTCCTAATTTTGGTGTAATGGTGAGGGACTACTCCCCTTATATAAAGTCCTGGAAGCATCTGTGCTGTGCAGTTTTGTAATGAAGTACATTATTTTAGGGTTCTCCATTTTTAATGATATGTATTCTATTTGTGTTTCCCTGTATCCAGTAAAGTCTCATAATGAATTGCCAATATGAGAATTCCCCAGTATTCATTACAGTTTTATAATGAAGTGTATTATATCAGGGTTCCACTGTATTCAATACAATTTTATAATGAAGTTCATATTATCTGAGTTTCTCTTTATTCAATTTTATAGTGAAGTGCATTATATCAGAGTTCCCCTGCATTCAGCGTAGATTATTTTGTGAAGTCTGTTATATCAGAGTTTGACCACTTCAGTGACCTAAGTGGTTAGAATGCCTGAAATTTATATTTCTCTTAAATCTGTGCTACATTTGCAAGAAAATGTTGACTAAGCTTGTTTTAAACTGCACATAATAACCACCACACACTTAACCCCATTCCCTCATTTCTCCCATGCCCAATCCTAGTCATTGTACCACATGCCCAATCCTAGTCATTGTACCACATGCCCAATCCTAGTCATTTTACCACATGCCCAATCCTAGTCATTTTAACACATGCCCAATCCTAGTCATTTTACCACATGCCTAATCCTAGTCATTGTACCACATGCCCAATCCTAGTCATTTTACCACATGCCCAATCCTAGTCATTGTACCACATGCCAATCCTGTCTTTTTACCTACCACATGCCCAATCCTAGTCATTTTACCTACCACATGCCCAATCCTAGTCATTTTACCTCATGCCCAATCCTAGTCATTTTACTACCTATTTACAGTATAGCATTCTCTTTCACCTATTAACATTCATTAAGCTAAACATCTGGACAATTCATTGACTAGTCATCAGACTAAATATCTATTTAACTTGTGCTAAATATAACTTATTGACTTGTCACTAATTTAAAAATCAAGACAATTCTTTGACTAGTCATTTAATCTAAAAATCTGGGCAAATAACTGACTAGTCACAAACCTAGATAAATCATTAACTTGTCATTAACATTAATATCTGGATAAATCAATGATCAGTCATTAACCTAAATATTTGGACACTGACTAATGATTACCATATTTTCCCTGAATATTTTTATCTTGAGAATAAATTTCCCCATTGTCATATTTGTGTAATGAAACACTTGGTTTGAAGTGGTCTGTTAAGGCTACATTGTATTACATTCATACATCCCAATACTGTTTAGGCTACATTGTATTACATTCATACATCCCAATACTGTTTAGGCTACATTGTATTACATTCATACACAATACTGTTTAGGCTACATTGTATTACATTCATACATCCCAATACTGTTTAGGCTAAATTGTATTACACTCATACATCCCAATACTGTTTAGGCTACATTGTATTACATTCATACATCCCAATACTGTTTAGGCTACATTGTATTACATTCATACATCCCAATACTGTTTAGGCTACATTGTATTACATTCATACATCCCAATACTGTTTAGACTACATTGTATTACATTCATACATCCCAATAAAAACCATTTTCATTATAATGCAGTGTTCTTGTATAAGCAAAGAATTCTGATTACATTTTAGGTCTTCATTTTTCTTTTAACTTACAAAACTATCTGTCCTTCATCGAGTACACCTAGTGATAAAGAGTAAACTGGATCCAAATATCACCAGCCCTAAATGACATATGCACTTTGATGCCTGTAAATTCTGGGAAAGTTTATCAACTGTGACAGTTGTTGTTGTTCTTGTAGGGTTTAATGTCATTTTTCAGTATAAGTTAGGTTATATATGGCAACCAGTATAAATGGTGGAGAATGTTTGTTGTTGTTGTTGTTGTTGTTGTTGTAGGGCTTAATGCCATCTTTCAGCACACAATAGGCTATACATGACAGTGTTAATGGTAGTGGAAGAACCTAGAAAATCCTGGAAAGAACCACATACCCATACTGGCAAGCTTTCTCACATATCCACATTGGCAGAATCTGAGACTCGAACTCAGACAGACAGAGATGAGGAGATGAGATGGCGATGATTCATAAAAGAGAGCGCTTTAGAACGCTCGGCAACTTGGGGCTCCAATGGTGGAGGAAGATCCTGGAAAAAACCCAGGAAGAACCACCGACCCATGAGAAGCTACCGGCAAGCTTTCTCACATACCCATATTGGCCAAGCCTGAGACTTGAACCTAGGCAGACAGAGGTGAGATAGCAGTGATCAGTAACATTGAGTTTTAGACCACTCTGCCACTTGGGGCCTCAACTGTGGCAGTTATCATACTGCTTAATTTGCATGATTAGAAATAAAATATGAAAAAAGGCTAGTGGCTGAAGATGAAGAAGTCAAAATTATCAATGGATACTTACTTAAAACTTGCTTTCAAGCTTATAATTACATACACAAGCTATTGAATGGAGCAAATTCGAATATTAAGATTGTTTTCCTAACATAAAGAATCATTTTGACAACAAAAGTTGTTGACAAATTGACAACATATTTTTAATCTGAAAATCAAGATAATTCATGTTTTCCTAAAAAAATGCTTGAACTGACTGAGCCAAATTACTTCGACTGGTTGAGGATTTTAGTTACAAAATACAATTTTTTGTAATGTTACTGACTACGTCCAAAAAGACAGAAAAACCAGTAACTGAATAAAAATGAGACAAAAAGAGCTTTTCACTCAGAGATGCTGACCATTTTATCACAAATCCATTTTAGCTTACTGAAAAATGGAAAACAAAGATAACTCATGTAAATGTTTAAATTCTACAGAACACAAGTTAACTGCCTTTAGTGAGAATGAATTATGTACACCAAGTCCACAAATTATTGAGGTATGAGTAATTTTTATTATTACTGCCAACTGACAACACCTTGTGGTTATCAACAGTACAAGTAATCATAGTGGTTTCCTGGTCCATGATGACCATTTCATCACAAATGTCAATTCCTTTTAGCTTACTGAAAAATGGAAAACAAAGATAACATATAAATATTTAAACCCTGCATAGAACTCAAGTTCATTAGCTTTAGTAAGAATGTGAATTATGTACACCAAGTCCACATGTGATTGAGGTATGAGCTATTTTTATTACTGCCAAATGATTACATCTTGGTGTCATCATTAGTTCAAGTGGCCATCAGTAGTTCAAGTAATCAAAGTGGTTTCATTGTCCAATGGTTGTATATTCAATCAATGTGCATGGTCTGATGATAATATAATAAATTAAGTTTTGCAAATGGGTCAAATATTCTTCAGTTTACATTTCAAGCTGACAGCAGCTGGCATAGCTCTGATGGAGGAGGTTCTGGTTGAGAATCCAAGGATTTCAGGTTTGGTAACTGCCAGGTGAGCTGCCCAAACGGGTCCTCGGGTCCTCCGATTTCCTCCCATGTCCTCAGTTTGATACAGCCACATTAGGTTCTGAAAGTGCTCTTGCTGTTGCAAACCAAGCAAACAACTGACCAACAATTGAATTTGAACTTTTTTTTCATCTGCTTACAACTTACTTAGTATCCTGAAATTGAGTGTACTAAAGAAAATTACAACAAAATTTTGATATTAAGGTGTCCTAAAAACAGGAGGGTCCAGATATTTGAAATAAAGCCAGTAGGCTTGTTATTAGCAGGAAATCATCATCATCCTAAGCAATGTACCTCTCTACATCTAATAGTCATGGATGACTCAAAGATGTCAAAGTCATGGATTATTCTGTGTGTTATATACATGGTTTATTCTATGTGTAATAGACATGGTTCATTCAAAGTGTAATAGTCATGGTTTATTCTATTATGTCTATTTGTCATGGTTTATTCTATTATGTCTAATAGTCTTGGTTTATTCTATGTGTAACAGATATGGTTTATTATATGATGTCTAACAGTCATCATTTATTCTAAGATTAGTCATGATTAGTCATGATTTATTAATGATGTCTAATAGTCTTGGTTTATTCTATGTGTAATAGACATGGTTTATTATATGATGTCTAACAGTCTTTGTTTATTCTAAGATTAGTCATGATTTATTAATGATGTCTAATAGTCTTGGTTTATTCTATGTGTAATAGTCATGTTTTATTATATGTTGTGTAATAATAATTCTATGATGTGTAATAGTCATGGTTTTTTTATGTGCAAAAAGTGATAGTTTATTCTATGTTGTGCAATAGTGATAGTTTATTCTATGTTGTGTAATAGTGATAGTTTATTCTATGTTGTGCAATAGTAATAGTTTATTCTATGTTGTGTAATAGTGATAGTTTATTCTATGTTGTGTAATAGTGATAGTTTATTCTATGTTGTGCAATAGTGATAGTTTATTCTATGTTGTGCAATAGTAATTGTTTATTCTATGTTGTGTAATAGTGATAGTTTATTCTATGTTGTGAAATAGTCAAAGTTTATTCTATGATGTCTAACAGCCATGGTTTATTCTTTGTTGTGCAAAAGTCATGGTTTATTCCACAATTCATAGCAAGTCATGGTTTATTCCACAATTCATAGCAAATTCTCACAAACTACATTGAAAAATCAACTGAATAAGTGAAAATCAGGCATCCATCATATTTTCAAGTTTCAATTTTATTTCTTCATTAAATTTCTCATATTTTAACAATCATTCCTTTTTCCCCCCAAAAAAAGTGGGGAATCCCCTCCCCAAACAGTGTGTTCTGTACAGTGTAAAAAATCAGTGCTGCAAAATGAGTAATGATCCAATAATGCTATAGTTTTGAATAGGACTGTCACTCGTCTGACTGGAAACTGCCAACTTTGCAATAACCATTAAATTATATATTGTGTATAAATCATTATGAATATGTCACCCATCTCTATCACTGGAAATTACCAATTTGCAATATCCACTGAATTATATACTGTGTATAAGTCATTACCAAGATTGCTACCTCATTTCTGAGTGCCTGGTTAAGTACTACTAAATCTGTCAGAAATAGCCACTTGTAATTAATAGACACTGCCTAGAAAGGCTCCTGCTGGCTGAACCAGAGGAATGGTCAACAGGATTGCTTATGTTGGTGAAATATTATTATCCCCTAGGTGAAAAAATGATGAATGCACTGTGAAATGAAGAAATTTTTTACATAGCATAGACAATACATACATGAGTGATAGCTGTGGTGGTTACCATAATGATAGCGTGCTCATCATACAAACATAATAAAATTTAAAAAATGTTAATTAAAATGTTTTACTCCCTGGTTTTGAAGCTCATTGTACTGTTTAAAATATGATGGAGTATGATATGAACACAAGTACAAAATGGTGTACTCCCTGGTTTTGGAATTCATTGCACCATTTAAAATTTGATGGGGAATGACATTAACACAAGTACGAAATGCCCTACAAAAAAATACTTATATGCTTTCATCCTTTATGAAACTTCTTTATGATGAGAAACTTTGTTATGATAAAAAACTTCTTTATGAATAACAACAAAACTTGTGCAGGCACATGAAGGGGCCACAGCATCTTGACAAAAGTAACTTATCATCACCCTGTCAAATAGATTTCACACTACTTCTAATCTAAACAGTGTTCACCACCAGTTTCTGAAAAAAGATATCTACACATATTTAAAAAAAATGTCTGTGTGGAATCATTTGAGATTGAGATAGAGATCAAGAGAATGTTTATAATGATGAAGGTATCTTGGTACTGATAATAATTATCGCAAAATATTTTCTCAATGAATATCTTTTAATTGCATTGCAGTTTTTGGTTAGTGGAGAACCTCACTAGCATTCTTATGACTTGGGGAGACAAATATGACTAAAAAATATTTCATTCACTGCCCCATGTACCAGTCAAAATACTGATGAACATACAACATTCTGAGTATGTGGAGATTTTATATCAAGTCTTCCATCTGTGTACATTTTCTTCAGCTTGAAGATACTTTTTTCCCTTGACACCAAAACAAATATGTAGCGGTCAGCCATAATGTTTTACATATGTAGAACAAAACATGTTTTATAGGTGACATCAGAGTGTGGGGCATGTGCACTCACCCCCATTGGCCATATGAAGATAAAATGTGTTTATTAATAATTAACAATTTATTCAATGTAGAGAGGGAGCTTGCAAACATTGCTAATTAAATTAATTGGTGTTCATCAATATATGGACAAAATTCAATCTATGTAATCAACATAATAGTTACACTGGATAAATATCATTAATTCACTGTTTAATTTTGATTTATGTTAAGCTCTTGTATCACTCATTTGGTGTCAAATGTTGATTTTTATACATGCAAACTAATCCCATATCTGTTATCTACAAAGGCGGATCACCACCATAATTATATGCATGTATTTTCTAATCTTCCTTGAATTATTATTGTAATGACAGATTGCAAGATCTACATTCATAATTTATTCATGTATAATGTATTCTTCAGTGATGCCAATTGTACGTGGCAGTTTGCAGGAGCTACTTTTCTTCTGCACTATTGTAAATGGCTGCTTGTAAGTGCTACATTCACAATTCTAGTCATGAATTTTCTGTTCTTCATTTATACAAGCTGTAAATAGCTGCTTGCAAGTGCTTTCATCAATTTTCCTTCTGCTTAATTGTAACTTGCAGTTCACTAACTACAGAACCGATTTAACAGTTTGTCATATGGCAAAAACTTATTACAAGTTTTCTATATTCTCTTGATAAACTTGACATGTTACATCATTGGAACTGCAGTTTTCATACAGATTTGGCTTTGCAACATGTAAATACCAAGCTTTATCAGTATCATCTTTGCTGTCCAATTCATGTAGCCATCTGTTGTCATAATGGCATACAAGAACAACAGATAGCCTCTAAATTTCTTAAATTTTCCCTTTACCAGAAAAAGTTCAAGCTCTCCTGGAGCTTTACTGCATTAATTTTGTGTTGCTAAATTCAAGTCAATTTATGCCATAGTAACTGAGGTCAAGTCAATGTCTACCAGAGCAACTTAAGTCAAGTCATTGTCTGCCAAAGCAAGGGAGGTCATCAATAGCTACCATAGCAATCAAGGTAAAGTCATAGTCTTCCAAAGCAATCAAGGTCATCAATAGCTACCATAGCAATCAAGGTCAAGCCAATGTCTGCAAAAGCAATAGAGGTCATCAAAAGCTACCATAGCAACTGAGGTCATCAGTGTATGCCATAGCAATTGAGGTCAATTTAATGTATCATATAGTAATAAAGTGGAGAATTTTAAACAAAATTAAATTCTTTGAGGCATTGTAAGCTGCATCAGAACAGATCTAAAACTGAGCATCTTCTATCAAGAAAACTGCACAACAGCAGATCTAATATCAAGCACAGATGCAAAATTAAAACTGCACAACAGCAGATCTAATATCAAGCACAGATGCAAAATTAAAACTGCACAACAGCAGATCTAATATCAAGCACAGATGCAAAATTAAAACTGCACAACAGCAGATCTAATATCAGGCACAGATGCAAAATTAAAACTGCACAACAGCAGATCTAATATCAAGCACAGATGCAAAATTAAAACAGCACAACAGCAGATCTCATATCAAGCACAGATGCAAAATTAAAACTGCACAACAGCAGATCTCATATCAAGCACAGATGCAAAATTAACTATCAAAACAACTGTGCATCAGCTGTCAAACTAAGCATCAATCTAGAAAACAGCACAATAACATCAGCACATGTATCTACAAACTGATCATCAACACATTCATCATTCTTTGTGACTGATCTGTTGATAATGGATCATTACTGACACCTACATGATTACCTACTTAAATAATGACAAAATAATGAACTGAGCTTCTCAATGCAAGTATGTTGGCAAGTTAAGTTTCCATTAATGTAAGCAAACCAATTCAAGATGAAGTTAAAGTTTCTTAAAAGTTTCTTACTATTTTCAGTAGACCATGAAATTGGTCAATTTGCTTATGCTCTAAGGAAGATAAAATCTCCTTGAATGTAATACACTAGCTGACCCCAAGTAAAATTGCTAGCATAATGGAGTGGGATTGTAACTGAAACTGAGAGGAACCTTGGCAATCAGATGTCCTCCATGCATTTAAACTCAATTTCCTGCCTCCACTATGAAGATCTCCATTAACAACAGACTGATGAACATGTCCTGTATATGCAAATAGCCATGCACACAAGAACAAATACAAATATATAAACCAGTCACACAAAACCAAATGCTATTCAACAGTGGATCTGCATAGCTTTATGTATTACTGCTGTTTGTATGGAACATTTTTTTGCCAAAATTAAAAACATGTATTTTCTGTTAGTAAATGCAGTACCTTCTTTTCTGTATTATTTTATTCTGCATTTTCTATGTGAGATAAGTGCAAATTCTAAATAGCATCTTTACATCTTGCAATATTTCTTTCTAAATTTTATATGCATGATGCTGGAATACTGCAATATTGTAGATCAAACGTACATATTTTCATAATTACACACATCAACCTTCAACAATGTTTTCTTTTGTCTCCTCTCTGATCTATAAATTTTTTTAATGACATGTTAAAAACTATAACAAGTAAAAAAAATCAAAAGAGGTTACAATGTAGTGAAAGGTACAAGATGTTAGCAGAATACAGGCTGAAATATTGCAACCAGTGCCATCTGTTGTGAAAATCAGGCATTTCATTAAGTTATGAAAATAGATGGAGCTGTCAGATTAGTGACTGAAGAGAAGCAACTGTCCTAATTCAAATATATTGTAGATTTCATGTATGGAAGACAGCCATGGATCCCCTTTTCCACCTACAAGCACAGTAGAAGACAGAGTCAAAACACACTTATTTACTGTTCTACTGATTGCAAACTATACTGGAAATATGGCATGCACTTCCATTAAAATTAGTTTATGTATTTATTTATTTATCAAATCAGATAATCATATACACACACACACACACACACACACACACACACACACACACACACACACACACACATATGGGCAAACATGCAGGTATAGTATAATCCAGAACTTACTTCAGTGATGAGATTTAATGCGTCTGTCTGTAAATACATAAATTACTGGCTGGACATTCACTAAACTTGTGTATTACAAATACATTTATGAGAGGTACAGGTGTTTTGCAATTGAAAAAATTATGAGAGGTACAGGTGTTTTGCAATCAGAAAGGTAGTTGCATTTTATTATGCATCTTATCATTAAGTGCCTGCTCTGTCTTGTTTTAAATAAAGAAATATGGAATGGGAATTTGCAAGAGTAATCTAATGAAGTTGTAAAGACAAACTAAGATGACAGTCTGACTACTTGAAACTACATGTACCTGAATATCAGACTTCATTTAATTTCATTTTGTTTTTATTCTTTGATAAACTACAATTATAACAAAAGAATGGAATTTAGGTTTGATGCTGTTTTGTGACAAGTCATTATACCTATCAACAACAATCTCTTGTCAAGCACTTAGTCAGAAATTATTATTTTTAATGGAACACCCAGGTCTCCTGCAATAATTACCAGTAACAAACAGCCTAGCTGAAACAGGTTTTTTTTGCTTATACTTGTACCTCCCACCAAATATGTTTCTGGTCAGATGACTGCAGTCCTCTTTTTCATTGCCAACCCTAGACCACCCCAAAAAATTTAACCCCAAAATAAATTCTGAACTGATTTGTGCATTTAATGGAGCCAGTTTAGCCTGGCACTTAAAGTGCTTAGTGAATGTGTGTATATTATATAACATCACATTTGTCAGGGATTGATTAGGATAAATGCAATAAACTGTGTAGGAATAGTACAACACCAGTATCTAACTAGTGCTATTGACTCTTAATGAGTCTTTTTCAAGGGCAAATACAAAACACAAACAAGACAAACAAATAAAACAGAAAAATCCAAGCATTTGCAAAACTTTACATGATTGTTACTTGTTGTGGATGCTGGAAAAAAATATAAAATATTTTACAGCATCAACAACAAATCACAGTCATGTAAAGTTTTAGAAACAATGGTTTTTCTGTTTTATTTGTTTGTCCTATGTTTTGTATTTGCCTTTGAAAAAGAATCATTAAGAGACTAGAGTGCTCAGGCTAGTTAGATATGAGTTTTGCACTGTGTGTGTGTGTGTGTGTGTGTGTGTGTGTGTGTGTGTGTGTGTGGTGTGTGTGTGTGTGTGTGTGTGTGTGTGTGTGTGTGTGTGTGTGTGTGTGTGTGTGTGTGTGTGTGCGCGTGTCAAAGAAAAAAAACTCAAAACAATAACCTACATACCCAAATTTTAAAACCAGTGCAACAGGCAATATTTTTTCTTTCTGGCCTTGTAACCTTGTTCAGGCTCTTTAACTTGATTTCAAATGTGAGGCAATTTGACTTAATTTACAATCCTTTTCTAATTTCTGGAATATACACTAAATAAAAAATGTACACCATCATTTTTTTAACTTTAACTCCAGTATACAGAATGCTGCAAGTGCAGTATTCTAATACACCAATATTATAAAGTTCTAAACAAATGACATTTTGAAAATTTTCTTTAAACTGTTGATTCAGTCTTGAAAACTTGCACACAGTAAGCAATACTGATGTGCATGTAGACTGATGCTGAAATTATCCTCATGTTACCAAGGTGAAGGTAACAATGCCTACAAATCAAAACCTGCCTGCCAAGATCACTCTGGCATGGTGATGCTTATCAAGCATAAAAGCATCACAGGCTTCCGGTAACCTTGATAAATCTATCCACAGGTTTTGAACCTTGACTTGAATATTTTATGAAGCCAGGACTAGAAAGGGGAAAAAAAAAGGCAAAACATTTTGCATTCTGAATATTTTATGGTGGAGTGATAATATGAGCAGAAAACCATCACAAACATTTTAAGCTTTATTTCAATAACCAAGGGCTGATTACCCTCTAGCAGTTTTAATCTATTTTTGGCAACCATTAATTGAAACTTGTCAGTGTATTGTGAAGCCCTTAACAAAACTGTCAGTTTGAAGCCAAGATTTGATTTCAGGCAGACAATTTTCACATTTCTGACAGCCTGTCCAACCCAAAACATACTTTCCATGATGTGTTATCACATTAATAAGATAATGAAAAATCAACAGTCTACTATGTCTTCTTGAAAACTTAAAACTTTAAATGAAAATTTACAAATAAAGGACCAAATTTCAGTACTGTATTTAAGCAGTTGTACATCTAACGCATTATGTAACATTCTGCCATTCACTCCTGGGATCCCTAAAGTGGCTGATTGGTCTAAAGCACTCACTGTTACAGATGCTGCCTCTGGTTTAAGTCTGGGCTCAATCAGTGTGGGTATGTGAGGAAGCTTGTCAGTACTTTTCTGGGATTTTCCCCGGTTCTTCCTCCACAACTTTATACTGGTTGCCATGTATAGCTTAGCTTGTGCTGAAAAATGGTGTTAAACCCAACAACAGTGACATTCACTCCTTAATTTTTTTGTCTTCTAGCTTTGGTCAATTTTGAAAGCATTTAATGTATAGTCTAAATGATGAAATATATTGTATTTGCCATTTCTATTCCATTTATAAAATGTCTTGTACATGCATTTTTTTTTATCTCACTCATGAAATATCTTGTACCTGCCATATCCATCCCATTTTTAAAATGTCTTGTACATGCTAGTTCTTTGTCTCATTTATGAAATGTCTTGTACCTGCCATTACTATCTCATTTATAAAATGTCTTGTACATGCATTTTCTTTGTCTCAATAAAAAAATATCTTGTACCTGTCATATCCATCACATTTATAAAAATTCTTGTACATTTCCATTCTTTGTCTTACTGATAATATGTCTTGCACATGCCATTTCTTTGTCTCAATGATGAAATGTCTTTGTACATGCCATTTCTTTATCTCACTGATGAAATGTCTTGTACATGCCAATTTGTCTCATTTATGAACTATCTTGCACATGCCATTTCTTTGTCTCAATCAAGAAATATATATTGTACCTGCCATTTATATGCCATTTATAAAATGTCTTTTACATGCCATTTCTTTTCTCATTTATTAACTGTCTTGTACATGCCATTTTTTGTCTCATTTATGAACTGTCTTGTACATGCCATTTCTTTGTCTCAGTGATGAAATGTCTTGTACCTGCTATTTCTATTTCATTTACAAAATGTCATGTACATGCCATTTCATTGTCTCATTTATAAAATATCTTTTACCAGCCATTTCATTGTCTCATTTACAAACTGTCTTGTACCTGCCATTTCTGTGTCTCATTTATGAAATGTCTTGTAACTGCCATTTCTTTATGACCAAGTACTTGAAACCAATCTTTCTTCAATGTTACATCTAGCATGCAAAAAGTTTGTTCCAATTACACAATTAGAATGTAAGCCAATTAAATTATCAGTATGGACATGGATATTCTCATACCAGGAAATGTTTTAACACAGATGGGAGGCAGTGATGATAATGGAAGAATCTTCCTCCTAGTGAATAGTATGAGATGTACAAGTTCTGTGAAAAGGAATGGTGAGATTAAAAGGCATCAATTTGGTGAACACAACCTCTTCATACTTTAGAATTTCTTGGTACCTTAATCCTTGCTACAATTACTACATTCTTAGTCATCAAAAGAAGCATGCAAGTAACTACTTTAGCAGATTTTAAAAGATATGAGAGGGAAAGACTTGTGCAGTAGTTTGCCAGTGATTACTTAAAGACTGAGATGCAGGTGCATAGCAACAACAGCTTTACAATCAACACTGACAGCTTATTGGAAAGTACTAGTTATGCCATTCTTCTTCTCTAAGTAATGCAGTGTTCTGCATCTGAGACTGGTGGATGCTTTGATTCTGCAATTAACTACCCATGCTTTGAAATCATTATACACAGGATACCAGTCTAAAATATATCCCTTGTCACTGGGACTGCTCAAGCTGTTAAGAATGCTGGAATTTATCAGGAAAAATGTGCAACAATCTTGTGTCAATCCAAGCCAGGATTACAAAGGCATTTTAATATATTTCTTAAAGGTTTACCAGTCTGGGTAATTACTGTAGTTCTTTACATTAATGGGATTAAAGGCTCATATGACTTCCAATATTTGCATGTTCTAAAAATCAGTCTAATAAACCAATCAATTTAATTCCAAGTGTATTTACTTTCCATCTTTTAGATTTTGCTAATAAGATCAGATACCCAAGCTAGGATATCACCTGAATATGCATTCTGAATGCACCAATAACAGATATGTGCAGCAACTTTTACCACTAATTACCTCCATCACATTGATACACAAACTATGGACCCATTCTAATTTTAGGAAGCTTACTGTATTAATAACAGTGGTTAGATCCAAAAGGTGTTACACCAGTTCAAACAGACCAGTCAAGATGGGTTTAAGACTGGAAACAGCATCCAACATGATGCTGCTGAAGAATTCACCAAGAAATGCATTACATAATGCACGGAATACAGGTGACACTCGATTTACACGAATTTGATTTACATGGCTTCATTTCAACACCATTTATTATAAGGAAACAGCATCCAATTTTGTGCTTGATGCTTGTTTTTACACCATCACTGGTGCTATGTGCTGTGACTCATGCAGTTTATGCATTAAAAATATTTTTGATTTATGCCAAATTTGACACATGCTATAACCTCAGGAATGCAGCTATGTCATAAAATAATATAATGCACTTCTTTATAAAATTGTGCTGAATACTGGGAAACCCTGATATAATGCACTCATCATAAAACTAGTGTATATAGGGGAAAACTAATGTGTGTGTGTGTGTGTGTGTGTGTGTGTGTGTGTGTGTGTGTGTGTGTGTGTGTGTGTGTGTGATTTTGGACTACTAATGTAATTTTAAAAATTTTTCAGTTATACTTTTATGATGTTTGCAGTGTGGCAGTTTATAGTAATGTCCAACTGGGGCATCATACTACAGGCAAGTAGCATCACGTTCCACCCAGTCACATGATCCTGACACCACCATGACCAGTCCTAACACTAGCCTCTTACTGCTAAGTGCCAAGCAAGGCATTTCCCAGTTCCATTTTTATAAGTCTTCGGTATGACTCAACCAGGTTTCAAACCAATGACCGCTTCCGAGACAGGCATTCTAACCACTTAGGTCACTGAAGTGGTCAAACTCTGATATAACAGACTTCACAAAATAATCTACGCTGAATGCAGAAGAACTCTGATATAATGCACTTCACTATAAAATTGAATAAAGAGAAACTCAGATAATATGAACTTCATTATAAAATTGTATTGAATACAGTGGAACCCTGATATAATACACTTCATTATAAAACTGTAATGAATACTGGGGAATTCTCATATTGGCAATTCATTATGAGACTTTACTGGATACAGGGAAACACAAATAGAATACATATCATTAAAAATGGAGAACCCTAAAATAATGTACTTCATTACAAAACTGCACAGCACAGATGCTTCCAGGACTTTATATAAGGGGAGTAGTCCCTCACCCTTACACCAAAATTAGGAGAAAACTGGTGTAAAAAGATGGGGGGGCAATAGTTCATATTTACTTGACACTTAAAAGTTGTCTTCTTCCTGTTCCACTCTGTCAGAACTCTGTGGACATCAAAATTCTCACAAAGATGTCTCTGATAGTTGTATTAGTCTGTTGACTTGTTTTAAGCCTAATATCTCCTTATCTGTGTATAAATATTATTTAAGCCTGATCTGTCCTTATCTGTGTATAAATATTATTTAAGACTGATCTGTCCTTATCTGTGTGTAAATATTATTTAAGACTGATCTGTCCTTATCTGTGTATAAATATTATTTAAGACTGATCTGTCCTTATCTGTGTGTAAATATTATTTAAACCTGATCTGTCCTTATCTGTGTGTAAATATTATTTAAGACTGATCTGTCCTTATCTGTGTGTAATATTAAGATTGATCTGTCCTTATCTGTGTATAAATATTATTTAAGACTGATCTGTCCTTATCTGTATAAATATAGTTCACTGCAGAAAAGATGCTTTCAAAAACTGAGCTCTGTCAAAGTTTGACTTTGCCGACTACCATGCAAGGTACTTCATCTGTTCCATAACCCTGTATTTGAGTTTTGATTTCAATGCCAAAATCAGCTTGATGCAACAAAGGTAGTTTGATCCAATAAATATATGTACCTTTTAATTTCTTTATATATTCTTCTTAACTCTAAGAATGTTATATAGATTTATATCACAAAAATCCCTCTGGGTTGATTTGATTTGTTTGAGAAATGAAAATTGCACCCTACTTTTAAATTGCACCCTACTTTTAAATCACCTGTATTTTGATTAGGCTCAGTATTCTGAATACCACCAAAGAGTACTGACTGGCATGATATGTTTTTATTCATCCAGAATGCACATCCGACTCCTTTTCAATATTATTTTCTGGATCAAAATCACTCATTCTTCCAGTACCAATAATTTTATATACTTCAAAACTTCTTTTGTCATCACTGTTATCATCAGCCAGTATTTAAAGAAAATCATCGTTCTAAAGATAAATAATGTTGGGAGTGAAACATTTTTGGTTTTCTAGTTGGCCCACATTTTATACATATTTGTAAAACTTCTTCAAGGTTAAAACTATACTTGTTCCAGGGCCTCATGTGCCAATCAGATTTGGTGAACAATCATTCATATCAAACAGAAGTACCCAGATGTATATAAGTGGGTAAGTGAGAAAGCCTGCCAGTAGCTTTTTGTGGGTTGGTAGTTCTTCCCTGGGTTTTCCAGGGTTCTTCCTCCACCATTAATACTGGCAGCCATGTATAGCTTATCTTGCACTGAAAAATGGTCTCAAATCCTATAACAACAACAACCATATGTGTGTACAGCTGCCTTTTTGTCAAGTGCTATGAGACATTGGGCCAAACAAATTACGCCATGACATGTGCTGTGAGGTCCAAAAGTTCAATAAAATTTGTATATTTACAGAGTACAGTATTAAGCTCACATCTGGAAAAAAAGTTGACAGATTTGTGCACTCATGTGATTTGGCAGCATTTGCATACTGGGAAACCCTAACTTAATACACTTCTTTATAAAACTGCACTGAATACAATGGAAACCTGAAGAAACAAACTTCATTATATAACTGCACTGGAACCCCAATAAAATGCACCTCATTATGTAATTGCACTGGAACTCCGATAAAATGCATTTCATTATATAACTGCACTGGAACCTTGATAAAATACACTTTATTATAAAACTGAACTTCATTATAAAAACTGCACTGAAATATAGAAGAAACACAAGCTATTCTGTCTTTGTATTCAGTGTTTCATTCCCCACACAAGTGACATGAGATGTTTTGTTTATGTATCCAGTGTTTTATTCCCTACAAAGTAGCATGAGCATTTTATGTCTGAAATAATATTTCATTCCCTACACATTGGGTACATATTTTGTGTATGTAATATTATTTCATTCCCTACACATGATGCACCAGAGATCTCGGAAAAGCTTAATTGCAAGTATTTGGACGCAAAATTTTTTATTTGGGACTTAGAAAATCACCCACACAGAAGTCCTCCATATACACGTTTTTGTTGCAAGGAGGAAACTTTTGCAGCAAAATAAATATGTACTAATCACTATGAAAACTGAATGCTTTTATTTTAATTTGTTGCTGACTTCTTTGATCAAAGGTTGCTGGCTTGCTTTGATAAAGGCGCATGTGTTTTTGAAGGCGCAGCTAAAGGCTACCTTTGACAGACAAAATAAACACCCATTTGTGGCAACATCAAATGAATTGTAGAACATTGACACAATTTTTAAAAACTTTCCTTAGTATATCTTCAGAGGTAATCAGTTTTCATTAAAGTTGCAGCAAAACTATTTTTTTCTGGGTTTTTAAAATGTTGCATGGCTAGTTTGATTATATTACAGCATAAAAGTATCAAGGCCTGATATCAGCATAAGCATAAACTGTTAGGTTGGTTGTCAATATGAAATAAGGATTAGTTTTTTGTAACAATTGATTCCAGTGCATTTTTATATCCAAGTTTGCGGCTTCCTGTCAGGGAGCCTTTGAATTTCTCTACTCCAAACTCAAGACTGTATATGCTGCTTTTATCAGCCAAAAATGCTGTAGCCAAAAATATGGCCAGAAGGTATAATTTGTCACCAATATGTAAAACATAATAGCAATTTGCGAATCACTGTTATTGATTTCATTTCCGGTTGTTGCCATATAAATATTGTCTGCGAAATCGAAATCAAGAGACTTGGACAAAATGCTGTTTGTAAATTTAGACAAGTGTTTTGTAGTTAAACAGAAAAATGATGAAGATTTCAATGAGATTCAGAACTGTGATAAAGTTGCTATAACTGATAGTTCGGATGGAACCATAGCCAAGTGAAAGAAAGTACGTGATTATTGGCTTATTTCGGACTGCAACTTTTGCTGGTGGGACTCCTATTTTTACCAAATTAGGAGTACTGGACTCCTAGTTTTAAAATCCTGGTGAGACCTCTGTGGCACATGATAATTTGTGTATACATCATTTGATTCCCTTCACATGTCACATGAGATATTTTGTTTATGTAAACAATATTTTATTCCCTACATATGTAGCACAAGATATTTTGTTTATATAAACAATACTTCATTCCCTAAACATCTGACACAAGGTATTTTGTGCATGCATAGAATTTCATAAGTTTGTTAGATTATTCACAAGGAGTTCAGTATTCAGGCTGGAATGGAATCCAGAATCTTTCAGTCACATTAAATTCATGTTACACCTTTCAGTCACATTGAATTCATGTTACAACTTTCAGTCACATTTAATTCATGTTACACCTTTTGAGCATTTTTCCTTAGCACAATTACAGCAAATGACAAACAGTAGTAATTGCTGACAATCTGCAAAATCCATTTTTCTTCTTTCAGTCAAAGTGACCTTGAACATTTATAAACCCCCAAACTGACAGGTTCTTCCTTATTTAAAGTGCAAGCTATCCACAAAGTTCAGAAAGTGTTGATGGTGGACAACTTAAGTTACTGTACAGAAAGCAACATGAGACAGCTGGATGGATGGTCAGACAGACAGATGGATGGATGGTCAGACAGACAGACAGAAAGATGGATGGTCAGACTGACAGAAGACATAACAGTTTCCATGTTATGGCAGGCATATTAAAATGTGTTGACGAAACAAGAACCTTTTCCAAAGGGACTAAACTGTAAATTGAAACCTAAACACTGCTGGATTGTAATCTACATAAAGCAGGAGTTTCTTACATGATACTAAAAGGTCGAGTGCCATTTCCATACCTTGATAATATGTCCCTTGACTGTCCCAACAAAGGCAATGGTATCCTGAAATTCCGTAGTGACTGCCACCGCAGACACTGTGGTGTTAAAGGTGATGGCTGCCTCAGTTTGTATGGGATGCCGTCCATCAATGGGAGTATTGATGTCATGGTTTCCACAATATTCATCACTAATATTGAATTTCTGAAATAATACTAATTGTTAATTACTGCAATCTCAATAGTTTTATAATAAAAATCTTATTCTACATGGAATTAAATATGACACACTTCTAGTTTTAAATTAACTCATGGAAGCTACACCCCCCCAAATAACAGCAATAAATATTTCTGGGATCAATCTAGGATTTAGATATACGAGTCCAATGTACCCTTGCTATTTTCTAAAGGGGTAAAGTTTTGATTGGGCAATATAATGTGTGGTGCTTATTTTTTTAAACATAAATTTTTTTTTTGCATTTCACACCATGCAAGTAATATGTATGAATAAATTAAGATTAATCAATGTATTTTTCAATTGAGTCTTGTTTTTATCTGCATTCTTCCCACATTTAAATAAAGGTGTTTCTTTTCTTCCATTGGATTCATAGCAGAATCTGATGTGTATGATGGCAATTTTGTGAAAGACATATCTAACGCAGATGTGAAAAATTTTCTCCAACTTTTACATTCAATTAAATTTGGACTCAAGTGTATGTTGTCATTTCTCATTGCTGACATGTTCTGTTTACTTAGACAAGCCGTGCAAAACAGCAATCTGAACTGTTTTACAAAGCAAATGTATAGTAACATCAAACAAGAATCACTTCATGTGTATGTAAAGTGTGGTAATTGCATAGAATCACTTCATGTGTATGTAAAGTGTGGTAATTCGGTAGAATCACTTCATGTGTATGTAAAGTGTGGTAATTCCGTAGAATCACTTCTTGTGTATGTACAGTGTGGTAATTTCGTAGAATCACTTCATGTGGATGTAAAGTGTGGTAATTCCGTAGAATCACTTCATGTGGATGTAAAGTGCGGTAATTCCATAGAATCACTTCATGTGTATGTAAAGTGTGGTAATTCCGTAGAATCACTTCTTGTGTATGTAGTGTGGTAATTTCGTAGAATCACTTCATGTGGATGTAAAGTGCGGTAATTCCGTAGAATCACTTCATGTGTATGTAAAGTGTGGTAATTTCCTTAGAATCACTTCTTGTGTATGTACAGTGTGGTAATTTCGTAGAATCACTTCATGTGGATGTAAAGTGTGGTAATTCCGTAGAATCACTTCATGTGGATGTAAAGTGCGGTAATTCCATAGAATCACTTCATGTGTATGTAAAGTGTAATAATTCCATAGAATCAATTCATGTGTATGTACAGTGTGGTAATTTCGTAGAATCACTTCATGTGTATGTACAGTGTGGTAATTCCGTAGAATCACTTCATGTGGATGTAAAGTGTGGTAATTCCTGTGGTAATTCCGTACTGCATTGTCATATCCTACACAAGACAGATCAATTAAACAATTTTGACTTTGCATTCTCATCACCATTTCTTTGGTTACAATGGCAGATTGTGTGATGAGAGGAAATCATCATAGAACAATTTCTGTTGAATAAAATACCATTAGGATTGATTCAAATTTGGTCAAACTGCTGCAGGAAAGTGACCATGTTCACAAAATATGTTACATATAATTAGACTGGTTAACATTTACCACTGTGCTGAGTATGAATGGAAAACACAAAAGTGTAAACAATAGGAGTTAAATGGTATACCTCTGCCATGTATTTATACAATTCATGATACATTATCAATGGACATATCAACTTGATGGTCTTTTCATCTTTAAAAGGTATGTCAGCAGTAGGTGGTGTCGGTGTGTGTGTTGTCATATGGGCTGTATTTCCAATATGTCACTAATGACATAGACTTAACATCATTTGCATGCCATTCTGTCCATGACAATATAATAGAAAAACTTTCAAACAAACCACCCAATAGTTTTCAATGATTTTAAATAAACATTTATGTTATTTCAGGCAGTGTCCAATTTTGTCTGATGCATGACTAGTCTTGGTCACCATATCATTAGTTTTGCACTGCATGAATGCTTTAAAACATTTTCTTACCAATTTCATGTCTATGATTAAACTGGGAAGACATTATGCTGTTTTCTTCAAAACAAAAGAAATAATGCAATTTCCTCATGCAAGGAAAAATCTCACCTAGAACAAGTCCAGGTGTGGGAGGTTGGATTAATACCTACACAATCTATTACACTGTACATTCTGCTGATAGTCACATGCACTTGTTATTGTTAACAAAGAAGGAAAACTACTGACAACAACCCACTTCCCTTCTATAAACCCAACCCCCCAATTTTTACAACTTTATATAAGATGATAAACTCGTACATATTAAATCTGCTCCTCACCAATTTTGTGCTCATTTTATTTATCCTGTTCAGTCATTGAATAAATATCTCAATATAAACGAGACATTCCAACTTTGCTCCCAATATAAGATATAATTATTTTATTTATTTCTCTGTGGCTTTATCAATACCTCCTGGGTCTCATGCATGGAACAAGCTACATTAATTTCTGAATTTTGGTTACTTTTTACCCTTTACTTGAACAAAAACAACCACTGAACAGAATTCAATGTAATATATTTCACTCTGTGACACACCACAAGTATAGCCATCAAATAAGACCCAAGTAAACAAGATATGAATCAACAAGGAACTTGTAAAGTGGATATTAAATGACACTGAGAATACCTTTATGCTGAAATGCATTTGGGATAATTTGCTTGGAATCAGTGAAGTGTTGTGTTAATTTCCAGAAGGCAAGTGGCTTTGTATACTGACAAAAAATCAGTACCTGCATCTGTGACATCTGTCTAGATGACTTCTCAGTTTAAAGAATAAAAGGTAAATGACTAATTCATAATTGCTGAATATTAATGTATGGTAAGTATGGTTTTGTACTGACTCTCTAGCTCTTATATGTATATTGGCATAGCAAAACTATCAATGAATTGTTTCACACCTAGCAACCCCCTTACTCCCCACAAGTCTCTGTTAGCGAAATATTCATCTTCAAAATGCAAAATATGGTAAAGAGCTGAATTCAGAATCAGTAATGTGATGGAGATGGGCAAAATCTGCAATGAATTTGACCTTTTTGATGCATCTATAAATTTTTATCTCACGATTCCATTTTTGTTAAGCACGACTGTGCCAAAGTTTTGACTAGGATTTCATGGGTACCTACTTAAACATAACAAACCTGCAAGATTATTTATTTTTAATTTATCTTAACAAAGCTGCATGTAGATCTATTTTTAATTTTATCTTAGTCGGTATATAGATTAAGAACAAAAGTCAACTTACAGTTTTCAGGCAAGTAACTTGTGAGATAATATGAGACGGTCCAGTATTTCCTGTCCCATCAAAACATTCTCTGATGTTGCTAGTAAACATCATCCGAACTGTTCTCAATGGATAAACACAAAGTGCGGAGTCACTTCCAGGAATGGCTGTGTTTGGGTTTCCAATACTACATACAACATATAAAACATCCTCATTTTCACTAATTCCCATAGTGGTGGCTAGGCTGGATCCTGGCTTAGCAACGTAAGCTGCCTGGGCCAGATTGTAGAGGGCGCCATTGTGCATGCATTTAAGCTGTACTTCTGTATATGAATAGTAATTTTTATCTGCCTGACAGACACGAATCAACTTGGAAATATACGACTCAGTGGAAGGGTTCTGCTTCTGAACAGTAACAAAGTAACTAAATGTATCAGAACTGAAGCCATAGATGTAATATACTGGGAATGTATCCCTAAGCATTGACTCAATACTTTTCGCTGAGCTTGTGCCTATGCCTTTGTGAAACAATTCAAAAGATTCTAACTTTCGGCTAGCTATTGCAGGGACAAGATCACGGAATACTGACTGTCCAGCATTGGTTCTAGATGCAGCGACGTAAAGAACAGTTGAATTGAAGACACGATCAATTGGACCTGGTCCAATGAATGCTACTGTGGTGCTTGTAGCATTATTTGCTACAACTGGAACGTAATTGTCTGGACTTTTCAACTCGATGTCACTTAGATTGTACCTTTCACAAATGCCATGATATAGGCTTGAACATGCAATTAGTTTGCTATTGTTGTAATCTATTACCAAGGCCTTATTATAAGCATTCATTGGTTTTTTGGGTTGATCACAAGATGCAGAACTATAGAGTGGCTGGCAGTTTGGATTGTCATCCTTGGGCCCTGTTGTTACACTCTTTATCAAGGTCAAGTTGGGTGAAAGCTGATAGAGATTGTTCATTGCACCTATATAAACATCTCCTGTTATGTTGTGCAGCATCATATGACTAAATGCTCCTTTGGTGGAGTCAATCTCAAACTTGTTGACTATATAGATATTTGACCCTGTTGTCATGGCAATGGTTCCTAGCAACAGTAGCAAAAGTACCTCCATCTTGAATGTGCTGCCTGACATTTGTACTTGTTACCACATTACCTGGAGAGAAAAAAAGAAACCATGTAAGTAAATATCTAGACCTAACTAGACACTCTTTAAATGCATAACAAGACCTATAATACCAGTAATTTCTTTATGGCATAAAATGTGAACAAAATATTTTCAGTTGATGTAACTATCTTGTAATGTCAATGTGTTTAACACCTGAATTACACTAGGTATAAGTACCACTACATACCTGGATTTGCTGAAGAAACCCCCTCTCATAACTACTCTTATGACTATATACACTGTATGTGTGTGTGTGTGTGTGTGTGTGTGTGTGTGTGTATTTTTGTAAACAACCTATTACCTAGGAAATATTTGTCCATGACTGTATATTGTAATTTTAAGATAATGTAAACAGGTTGACATAGCTTTTGACCATAGAAGGTTCTGGAAAGCATACATGCTTTTTATCCTTTCTAAGTTACACACTGGTTGTTTACTTTGATTTGAATTCAAGGATTGTTGTCAATTCAATCAATGATAATCTGGATTATACCACTGTGACATATCAAAGACTTTTGGCACACTGGCTCATAAAAAAAAACTTGGCACATCAATAAATTCCATACCTGAATTCATTCATAACACTCTAAACTTTGGGACTTGTGGTAGAACTTTCATGACTAGTTGTGATTTAACTCACAACATTGCAAGTTCCTTTTAAATTATCACTTTGTATTATTGGGAAATAAATTATACACTGAAATTTGCTAAACTTGTTGATTTTTATAAAATGTTTTCTGTTACAACTAAGGAGCATGATCAAAATTCTGTTGACAATTATTAGCAGGTAATCAACTAGGCACCATATTTCCAGTCACATGCAGCTTTATGGCAGTATATACATACCATCATCCCTTCCTCTTGGCATAAACATAGTCATTACTTTTAAATACAAGCAACACAGAAAAATATGCCTATCAAATATGTTTACATAATAATTCTCTATGAATTCCTCCATGTATGGGCCATCAAGTGATGGTAGTGTAGGTTTCAACACCTTTACTGCATTCTTTGCATGGAGAACAATAAAAACAGCTGTTCTCTGTTGTGGATTTTTCAATGCTGAGAAAGGCAAACATTTATAACATTCTCTGCATGGGAAACAATAAAATTGGCTGCTGAGATTTTTCTGCTACCTATTCTTGCCTTGTGGTAGTATACATGCATAACTTACAAGTTCTATATTTTCCATTGAGACAAAATGCCTTATGCTGCAATCTTTTGTTCAAAAGTAACCAATGTGCATGCAATGTATACAATTTCTTGCTCAAAAAAAAAAAACAACAATGTTCATACAATGTATCTAAACATATGACAATTTTATGTAAATGTATATAGGGAAAAAGCTCTAGTTAATGTATAAAAGAAGAAAAAATGGTTGATAAGCTGAAATGCATGACACAAAGAGCATGATGGGAAATTATTAAAAACTTTCAACCCTCTTCCACCCCCCAATGAAATTCTTTACTTAAAACAGCTTGATTAATTTAAGACACATAGGGCTTTCTGTTGTTATAATGCAGTAATAGGTCCATAATGAATGGAATTGTAATGAGGGTGGAATGTGCTATTATTAGGCAATGCAAATGTTTAATACAATTATGACAAAAACAGATATTTAATGGACAAGTAATAAATTTTGAAAATGCATGTTTGTTTTTTTTATATGAACTAATCAGGTACCCAAGGGCTAATTTTACTACCTGGCTAATTATGAATGGGTTGGTATCAGAGTGCCAGGGTACATGTTCACAGCTTTAGTAGGCAGGTATTTTTTTTGTAAACATAATATGTTCACTGTGGATTTTTTTACCACTGGAGAAACAAGTTCTTGGGTCTGCAATGAGAAAAACATGCATGACTTGGAACACATGGGACAAAGAGAAACAGGCATGACTTGAAACACATGGGACAATAAGAAACAGGCATGACTGGAACATGTGGGACAATGAGAAACAGGCATGACTTGAAACACATGGGACAATAAGAAACAGGTATGACTTGGAGACAATGAGAAACATGCATGACTGGAACACATGGGACAATGAGAAACAGGCATGACTTGAAACACAAGGGACAATGAGAAACAGGCATGACTGGAATACATGGGACAATGAGAAACAGGCATGACTTGGAACACATGAGACAATGAGAAACAGGCATGACTTGGAACACATGGGTTAATGAGAAATAGGCATGACTTGGAACACAAGGGACAATGAGAAACAGGCATAACTTGAAAAACATGGGACAATGAGAAACAGGCATGACTTGAAACACATGGGACAATGAGAAACAGGTATGACTTGGAGACAATGAGAAACATGCATGACTGGAACACATGGGACAATGAGAAACAGACATGACTGGAACACATGTGACAATGAGAAACAGGCATGACTTGAAACACATGGGACAATGAGAAACAGGTATGACTTGGAGACAATGAGAAACATGCATGACTGGAACACATGGGACAATGAGAAACAGGCATGACTTGGAACACATGGGACAATGAGAAACAGGCATGACTTGGAACAGATGGGCCTCATCAAATTGTCAATACTGGTAAAAGCTGTCAAAAAACAATCAGTAATAACTGTCAAAAAAATATTTCTGGACATCAAATTATATGTTTAAAACAGGTAAGAAACATCAAAGTTGGAACTGAAGCTATTGAATGGTTTATTTATAAAAAAATGACCATATTCATCATGGAGAATGACCATATGACCATACATTCATCATGGAGAATGACTATTCATCATGCACTATGACCATAGGACCATATGCATTATGAGTTTTGACTATTTAAAGAGGGTAACACAAATAGCTAAGCACTAATCTACCTTTAGGCCAGCATTCAAAGGAATTTATTTATTTTAGATGCATCTCTGAAGTCACTGTATTTACTGAGTTTGGAAAAAGGAAATAGTAGGCATTTCTAATCTCAACTGGAATACTATTCCAGAGCAGAGTATTGGAAACTTATTTTGTAAAAATTCCTTACTTGGTTTGGGAATTTTGTAATGTTTGGTAGACATCATGGAGAATGAGCATATTTATCATGGAAAATGAACATATTTATCATGGAGAATGACCATATTCATCATGGAGAATAACCATATTCATCATTGAGAATGAGAATATGACCATATTCATCATGCAAAATGACCATATTCATCATGGAGAATGACCATATTTATGGAGAATGACCATATTCATCATGGAGAATGACCATATTCATCATGAAGAATGACCATATTCATCATGAAGAATGACCATATTCATCATGGAGAATGAGAATATGACCATATTCATCATGCAAAATGACCATATTCATCATGGAGAATAACCATATTCATCATTAAAAATGTTAATATGACCATATTCATCATGGAGAATGACCATATTCATCATGGAGAATGACCATATAAATATATTAATCATGGAGAACTAATTCATTTTGATGCTCAATATTTATATATACAGAGAATACAGCAATTTCCTTTGGTCAAGGTATGGGGTTTTAAACTAAACTTAAATATATGAAACCCTTATTTTCTTATCACCATATTCATCATGAAGAATGACCATATTCATCATGGAGAATGACCATATTCATCATGTAGAATGAGAATATGACCATATTCATCATGGAGCATTACCATATTCATCATGGAGAATGACCATATTCATCATGGAGAATGAGAATATGACCATATTCATCATGCAAAATGACCATATTCATCATGGAGAATAACCATATTCATCATGGAGAATGACCATATTCATCATGGAGAATAACCATATTCATCATGGAGAATAACCATATTCATCATGCAAAATGACCATATTCATCATGGAGAATAACCATATTCATCATGGAGAATGACCATATTCGTCATGGAAAATGACCATATTCATCATGGAGAATGACCATATTCTTCATGGAGAATGACCATATAAATATATTCATCATGGAGAATTCTACCTTTAATTTCGTTTTGATGCTCAATATTTTTATATACAGAGAATACAGCAATTTCCTTTGGTTAAGGTATGGGGTTTTGAACTAAACTTAAATATATGAAACCCATATTTTCTTATCTAACTTACCATGACTATGACCTCTGATCTTTTGATGCCATAATCAACAATATTATTACAATAGTAGAAAGCATCTGAAATTGTTATACAAATACCATTTTTTTCTTTTCTGTCATAATAAACTTGACTGTTGACATTTTGACCCCAAAATCAACAAGCTGTTTTTTTATTACTCAGTGGAAGTCATGAAAAAACTTTAAAGTTCAAGATTAAGAAATGAACTTTGTGTGCTGAAACCCTATCTCTTCTTTCTGTCATGATGAACTGGATCTTTCATCTTTTGACATCCCCCCCCCAAATGTAATGGCTTCTTCCTTAGCCAAAGTGCAAACCATCCACAAAATTTGGTTTAGGTTTGTAATGTAGAACTAAGTAGAACTAAAATCATTGTGCACATGAGTGTGTGTGTGTGATTTAAATTTTAAGACTGCATAAAAAAAAATGTCAGACATACCACTATGATATCTGCAATGTGGCAGTTTAAAGTAAAGTTTTCATAAAGGCATGATGCCACAGACATGCAGCATCATGTCCCACCCAGTCATATCCTGACAGGCCCACTACCACTAACCTATAAATCCAAGTGCTAGGTGAAGCCACTGCTAGTACCATTTGTATAAGTCTTGATATGACCTGGCAGGGGATTGAACCAAAAACCTCCCAAATCCGAGGTGGACACTCTAATAACTTAGGCCATTGGAGCAGTCCATTGTGCACATATTTCTTCTTTCATTCAGTGACCATGACCTTAGAAATTTTGGTTCTGAACCAGCAGGGTTCTTCCTTATCCAAAGAACAAGCAATGCACAATGTTTGGTACTTGCAGCAGGTGGAGAACCTTAGTTATTCTGCAGAAACAAAACTGCTTACAGATATGCAGAAAAAAACAATATAACATAATATACTCAGCCTAATGGTAGGCACAAAAAGCTAAAACATAAAATGCAACAATATTTCTAGCTTATCAACATTGCAGATGTTGCACTAATCTTGGAGAAACCCTGGCAGCTGCTGCTCTATGCTCTGTGACCCTGAGATGCATGCTATGTGCAGATGTTCCCAACAATCATCTAAGCCACATTACCATTGGCTACAAAGTTGCCCTATTGTATATTATTATGTTATATATCCAATATTTAATAGCCTTCCATGTAAATTAGAAAGCTTTGATAGAGCATGAAATTTTTGCCTTAATTTGACAACAACTTGATTGCCACAAATCAACCCTTTGGCTGCCAAAATCTAAGAAAATGTAGAGACCATAATGTGCAACACACTTTCCAATATGAATTATAAATTTTTTGCTACTGATAGGAAAAAGTATGTTCCACACAGCTGTTCCATACAAACACTGCTCAATATGGATCATTAGGACATCCTCAGTTTTGTACATGTATAACATTATACTTATTCACACCTGCAGTATGACATGGAGAATTTAATAGAGAGAAAATCTAAACATATTTCATCAAGCAACCATTTTGCTGACAACAAATTCTCAGTTTCAATCATCAAGGAGACCCACATATTTTTAACTGCAAATGACAACTGCATTCCATACCAGATGTCACATTTTTTTTGGGGGGGGTTGCATTCCACAAGTCTTAAAACTAATATTAGTCATAGCTACAGTTATTGTTTGAGATTTAACTTTAGAACACAGTGGACTGCATTAGCACTATTAAAATAATGCAATAGCTTTTTTAAAAGAGTCATTACATGGTACTTTTTTTAAAACAAGTTATCACATGTCATCTTTTTTAAGCTAGTTATTGCATGGTATCTTTTTTCAAAATAAGTTATCACATGGTTTGATCTAAAAACTGCCAACCTTGAGCATGCTGCAATTTTATACATAATAATTAGTCCTTGTTGAAAACAATTTTAATATGACTCTAACATGAACATCAACATTCCAATTTTAATATGACTAACACTATAAACTGCCACACTGCAGAAATGTAGCTATATGACTGAAAAATTGTTAAAGCTACGTTAAAAATTATAAACAACACCACACCACATCACCAATTTTAATATGACTAACATGAACATTAACAGCAACATTCCAATTTTAATATAACTCTTGTTGTTGTTGGCTTAATGCCATTTTTCAGCACACAATAGGCTTTACATGTCAGCAAGTATTAATGGTGGAGGAAGAAACTGGAAATCACCGAAATCACTGGAAAGAAACAACATGAGAAGAGAAACTACTGGCAAGCTTTCTCACATATCCACATTCCCTATAGACTGAACTCACACAGACAGAGGTGAGACGGCAGTGATCTGTAAGGGACAGCACTCTAGACCACTCTAACATCAACATCAACATTCCAATTTCAATATGACTCTAACATGAACATCAACATTCCAATCTGAATATGAATCTAACATGAACATCAACATTCCAATTTCAATATGGCTCTAACATGAACATCAACATTCCAATTTTAATGACTCTAACATGAACACCAACATTCCAATCTGAATATGAATCTATCATGAACAATACATTCCAATTTTAATGACTCTAACATGATCATCAACATTCCAATTTATTATTATACAAACACCCTGTGTTGATGGTCCATTACATAGGCACCAGACAGGCTGATAACAGAATTTGTCTTTTGGTCAAGGTTATGTAGTCTGCCACTAAACAATATGAAGAAACCATTATTTTCTTATTAGATTCGCTATGACCTTGACCAATGTTGGTATGTGAGAAAGCTTGCCAGTAGCTTTTTGTGGGCTTGTGTCTCTTTCCAAGGTTTACCCCATTTCTTCCTCCTCCTTTTAGACTGGTTGCTATGTATAGCCTATCTTGTGCTGAAAATAGGTGTTAAACCCTACAACAACAACATTCAGTTAAGTTATATAAAATCACTGGTGATATTCCTAATCAAACTTGTTCCGCCCTCTCCCATAATTTTCAATCACACTCGTAACAGTTTATTTCCCATAATATTATATCATGTTTGTATTGGTTTTATTTCCACTAATCTAGCATCACATTTGTATCAATTTCTAAATCATAATATTACTAAACATTTGTATCAGTTCATTTGAGAACCAAAATAGCACAGTTGATAGAGCAATTGACTTGCGGGCCAAGAGTTGCAGGTTTGATACCTGCCCAGGCACGCATCATCTGCCTCTGTTTTCTCCATGGGAAAAACACTTCACTGACAATGGTAAACAGAACATTGAATTTTTGACCTTTGACCTTTAACAACAAAACTGATGATACAAGTTGGGCAACATAAAAGATAAGATCTTCAGTTCAGATCATGACAGTGCAATATAGATACATCTTGCCAACACAATACCAATCTCCCACTGCCTTAGATGAATAGTTTAATATATAATTATACAGGTAATGGGCATAATGCATTTACTATAACTTTTAGTGATCCCGGAAATACCTGCTCAGGTGTGTAATGCTGGTGAATGGAATATGTTGTTATTTGTAGAATGTAATCTCAATTGGAAATCCCAAGACAATGTTACAGGTATAAGAGTAATCAATTTTACAATGACATGTCTTGCAACATGTTTTTCTTCAAATTCCATGTCACCCCCTCCCTTGTAAGTTTAAAGAGAACAGAGCATTAACGATGACAATGTATATGTATCATGTAACCACCATGTCTATCTGCCACCTCACACCCACCCATGTCCAGACTATGTTTGGAAGAAGCATAAGTTTTTTCCATATCAATTTTTCACCCCACCCCCATCCATGTCCATACTCTAAATCTGAATGGGACATGGAGTGTTATCCATATCCATCTTACCACCACCCCATGTCAATAATGTATCTTTGGAAGAAACATAGTATTACCCATTTCCATTTATAATCTTACCATCCCTACAATATCCATACTGTATGTTTAGAAAGGACATGGAGTGTTATCCATGTCCATCTGTCACCTCACCCACCCAACCCATGTCCATATTGTATGTTTTGAAGGGATATGGAGTGTTATTCATATCTATTGATCACCTAAGCACCCTCACCCATGTCCATCTGTTACCTCACCCACCCACTCACCGATGTTCATACTGTATCTCGGAAAGGGCCATACAGTATTATCCATATCCATATTTTTGGGAGGGACATACAGTGATATCCATGACATATTTTTGGGAGGGCCATACAGTGTTATCCATGTCCATATGTATTTTTGGGAGGGCCATACAGTGTTATCCATGTCCATTATGTATTTTTGGGAGGGACATACAGTGCTATCCATGTCTATCTATCTATCAAATGTTACCAATCTAAATTGTTTAAATGATTTCATTAAAATTATGAAAATGGCCCAGTCTATTTTGTTTTATCTTCATACCCAACATTTACTACCTGTATAAAAATGGCACAGTCTATTTTGTTTAATCTCCTACCCAACATTTACTATTATCAACACATGTATTATCAATCCATCAACCTGACACAGTCAAGTTCACCAAATATTGTTTACATGTCTCATTTTCAGAATGCTACAAGAAAGTTTCTCAACCTGAACAAATATGAAATATGAATTCTCTTTATCCTTATATGCCGTGTTTACCCACATAAACTCAAACCTCATTTTCAGAAGTTGGTCTGTACAAGGCAACCTAAATACAGTGATGTGAGAAGCTATTTTATCTCCATATAATATTTACCAATCCTAAAACTGTAGCAGGTCTGCTAAACAGTTTCTTGCTGATAGACCAAGGCATATTACATATATCAGACATCATAAGACTACACAATTTAACTTGTATAAAATTAAACATTGCTGGAAATGTCTGCACCTATGTTGGTGTAGCAAAGTTGATACCTTGGTACATGTACACAGTCTTAATGTTTGTTTACCAGGCAAGAAATGCATGCAGGTATGTAGCTAGGTATGTACATATGTAGGCATGTAAGTACTGGTGTTTAATTGCAGGCAGCACATTAATGGCTATATGTGTCAATTAAATGTTATGTTGTACTGACAGTCCACCATGGCATACCTTGTCCCTGTTGGTGGTCTGGTAATACAGCTGGATTTTTTTAAAATATTGTGGGGATAGTTGACCATTCATTTTTGAAAATAAAAGTTTCATTAAAGGGACATGCCTGCTCTATAGCTCACACAACACAATAAACTTTAGGGACACAGTCCATTATTTTGTCTACTAAACTTACAGTGACTATCTCTTCAAACATTTCCAGAAAATCTGTAGGTTTCTTTCAGAGGCAAACTTTTTTCTTGATCCCTGGGGGTCAAATTATTTCACCCACATAACACCTGGGTTACATTATTTCCCAAATTACACCAGGGTCACATTATTTCATTGACCTGACACCAAGCACCTAATTAAGTCCTCTCGGCAGTTTTTTTTTTGTTTTTTTGGTCACCTAGTAAAAGTTTGATCCCCTGGCTTCATTTCTGATTCTGCCAAATCACTTTACCTACACTGTTCAATGTACCTGTTATGATTCAGTTGGAACACTGTTGGCCTGGCTATGGAGATAAAACAAGGGTCATAAACATCTGGATCAAAGATCAAAAGCAAGGGTCCCAAACCTCTGACTTCAGAATTTTCTATTCCTGTTCTTTATTACCCTAAGTGCAAGCCATACAAAATATTTCTTTTTAAAAAAAAACTTAATTTTGAAACTAAGTATTTTTAACCAACATGATAGTCTTCAGCTGGGTTTTGTAATTAAATACTGTGTCAAAAATCATGCTCATCCTTTCAGAATCACTGACCTTTGACCTTTTGACCCAAAAATATATTGGATTCTTCATACCCCAAGTGCAAGCTATCTACAAAGTTTGGTCTAGCTCAATGTTTCAGAACTAATGATATAATTCGGAAATCAATTTTCTTTATTGCAGTCATATTAACCTTGGCCTTTGACCTTTTGACCCAAGTACTTGCAAGTAACTATGATACTCTTAGACCCATTTATCAAGGTACTCTCCAGTAGGATAACTGGTAATCATGTGACAGATGAAATAAAGATGGATATGGACATTAAACTGGTAGACACCCCCATAATGGAAGTATCCTGAAATACAATAATGGTGGTATTCATGTGACATGAAATACAGATGGGTGTAACTATTATACTGTTAGACCCCTGATAATAGTGGCATTCCTAAATACAGTAATGGTGGTGTTAGTGTGACATGACAAAGGATTATAACAGATCTGTATTAGTAGTTATTAAGAATCTGGGATAAATACTATTTTATTAATTTCAGACCCAAGATCAATGGCATTTTAATTATATTTCATATCAATATGGACACAGAAAGCTTGTTATTGTTCATGCCCTCTGATAAATAGTGATTATAACTGTTCAATAATGTCTCTGATTATAGTGGGATATGTGATTAATGCATACAAGGGTACAATAAGCTCTGCCACAGAACCATTCATTTTTTTTAGTTACAAAACAATTTATGCATTTTCATTTCTCTATTTCTCGTGATAGAAAATTTGAAATACAAAACTAACAATGCTGCTCACTGAAAAAAAGGATAGATTTTGAACAAAATGTTTGTACATGGAAAATGAAAACTGTCACTAGTATTTCAACTTTCAAAGGTACTAAGTCAAAAACTTTGTCACTCATACATAGGTGCCAGAAAAGTGACCATTCAGTGGCAAGACAAAAAGACTGCCAAAAGTCTCATCTTTCATTGGTGACAAAAAAGTGACCATTCAGTGGCAAGACAAAAAGACTGCCAAAAATCTCATCTTTCATGGGTGACAATTTCATGACAAGACAGGTAACATAGGTTACATGGGAACACAGTCTTGAATCTTCAGATATACAGGTCACCATGGAGAAATGTAATATGGCTCTCTTATGTAACATCCCTCATTATAACCTCATTATGAACCTTAAAATCAGATTAATCCATTTAATTGAATTGTCTATAAACATTTTTTGACAGTAGACCAAATTTATGTTGTTTTTTTTGAAGGAATAGCAGCAGTTTCATTTGTAAAACTCCTAACAAAATTAAATGAAAAAATACCATGAAAATAACAACATATTCGATTTATTCAATTTAAAAACTGTTATGCACATGCATTCATGCAATTTCTTATCAATCCTTGATATACCACAGTTTAGCAGGTAACAAAATCAAGTTACAAAACCCAATTACTGCATTATAATGAAGGACTGAACTTAACACACGTCATCTTCAGACATGGGTGAGATGGAAGATATAAAAGTTTTTAAAATACTGTGTCACAGTATATTTAACAAGTTTAAACTTGATGTAATACAACCTTAATTCCAAACATAATTACACTGACCAATGCAACATCTAAAGTGAACATGTCCATAATCAAGTGGGCACATTTACTCATTGTACATTAAATACTGTTCTAAAATTTAATACCAATATAGCTAACCAAAGTCTATTAAATCCTAACTGTCCAATACTCAGTATGTTAATGTTGTCAAAAACTTCCAGAGGAAAATTATTGACAGCAATGGAAATTAACATTGGTGGTCAGGTACCATTGACTGGTTCAAGAGAAGCAGAAGTTAGATCTAATCATAACATACAAAAGTGTCATATAAAGTTTTTGTGCAGTTTCCATTACAACCTCACAACATGACATTCAATCAGGTTTATACTGGATCACACCTTCAGGTTGACCTCATCCAAAATGTCCAGGTAAGACTGTATAACAAATTTTACCATGTTTTTCTTAGGAAACATAAATAATGACCTTCTAAGGAATATGAATGTATGAGGATATAAATAAATAACTGTTACTGAAATAGTAATGAATGTCTACATAACCTGCATAAATTTTACTGTAGGCAGAAATTGATGGCTGATTCCTCAAACTTCTACCCATTATGCCCTCCACTCTTGATGTCCATTTCTAGGGTCATCTCTATTTCTACCCAACATCACTTTAAAAAACTATAGTTCTTTTCTAGCCTTTATTAGAGGAGTCTGACCCTGCACACCTGCCTTTGTTAATAAGCACAGAGGGCTCAATTTCTAAGAAAACAATTCAAGACAACTCCAGATAACTTAAGTATTATTGGGGGTATGACTATCAATATGTGAGAAATTCAAAATGACCAACTAAAGTTTCATTAAATATCTTCACTGGTCAAAAGTTCTAGGAATTATGACAGCCACTCTTTGAGAAATCATAAAGACAGACCAAAGTTTCATTAAAATATCTTCACTGGTTTGAAAGTTGTAGGGAATATGACTGTCAATATGTGAGAAAATCTTAAAGACAAAGTTTCATTAAAATATCTTCACTGGTTGAAAAGTTATACTTAACCTTGGATAAAGGTAGCTGATTTATATTTTGCCTTGCCAGGCCTTGACCTTGACCTTCATGCAGGGGACAGGACTGGATTGCTTTGACCTTAACCTTGAGATAAAGGGTTAGCTATGATATGTGATGATGTATAATTTGTTAAAGTTTTGTTATAATATTTACAGTGGTTTAAGTGTAATACCTGGACAAATTTATAGGTCACATAATAAGGTTTTCCCATATTTTGACCTTGACCTTATTAATAGGCTCAAATCTATGATGCATATTACACTGTATAGTTAGGACATACACTTGCACAGTTTCATTAAAATATCTTCAGCACTTCATAAGTACTCCTAACAAGGATACATTTTCCTATGTTTTGACCTAGATCTTCAGAACAAAGGGCCTGGCTCTGGTATGTCAAGTCCTTATACATATTTATCTAGACAAAGTCAGTTTCATGGCAGTCTCTCAAACTTATAAAAGTCAAGCAAAATGCTACAGGATGGATGGACAAACAATTGCCACTGTAATACAGCAACATAAGCCCAGTGTATTCAAGATATGTATCACACAAGTATTCTCTTAAAAACTGTCTCGATTTCCATGTACATATTTTTCCAGGTATATTGATAAATACAAAAACTGAAAAGTCTAACAAGTCATAAAGAACAATGTTTCATGTAAGTCATTCTTAATTTTATCTTCGGTAAGACTATGTTCACTAAAAATTTGTTATACAACACAACATTTGTACATGTTAGAAATATCTAGCAGTCATGCCATCAAACCTGACCTGTATGACCTCAAACTTCCTCAACAGCAGGTCCATTAGACACAATTTACCTCAACACCTGTACACCCTGTCATTTATGACATACTCCTTCAATGAAAGATGATTGATGTCAATATATGTATACTACCTCTATCACACAACAATGGCAAACCACAAGCTTTCCAAAATTACTTGCCTATATTGTACACTTGATTTTTTAGGACCCTGGAGAAATGTTGTCATCTCTCAGAAACTTTTACAAATTGGATTCTCCTCATTTTGTGAAAAATGCCATAATGAACATGTACTGATAAAAAAGGATTCCTAATGTCCAAATGCAATGCCTTTAAAAGACATAAAAATGTAACTATTAAACATCACCTAAATGAAACGGGTATCCTACATCTAATCTTGTTTCTAGTTGTTAAATGCATCTAACCACTGTTGGTTCCTAATAGGGTCCTTTTGTCATAAACAAAAACAATTTTTAAAAAATCACTATAAAATAGTCCAGCAAAATTTGTGCTTTATTCAGCTGTGATGCAATTTCCATTATTTGTATATGATGGTTTAATGATCATCAATAAATACTGAAAGAAACTGTCCAGACTGATTTTTTAATGTTTAACATTTACAATGACAACCTCTGGATTTTGTAGGGTATCCTACATCTAATCTTGTTTCTAGTTGTTAAATGCATCTAACCACTGTTGGTTCCTAATAGGGTCCTTTTGTCATAAACAAAAACAATTTTTAAAAAATCACTATAAAATAGTCCAGCAAAATTTGTGCTTTATTCAGCTGTGATGCAATTTCCATTTTTTGTATATGATGGTTTAATGATCATCAATAAAGACTGAAAGAAACTGTCCAGACTGATTTTTAATGTTTAACATTTACAATGACAACCTCTGGATTTTGAATAAAAGTAAAAACACTGAATAAAGACAGCCCAAAAATTATTTTGTATTTTGATTGTTTTTCTTGTCCCTCAAACATTTTATAATTAGTTATAGTAGGATATTATGTAAAGTAGCTGTTATGTTGAGGTGACCACAATAGGCAGGTAGAACGAACATTTTACTGCATAAAAGGGGGAATGGGTTAAAGTGTACATGTTGATTTTTAACCAAAGAACTGCATGTTGTACCAAGGCAGATCAGAATTCCAGACACCTGGAAACTGAATTTTTGTTTGAGACTGAGCAAGAGCAGAGACATACATGTATAATCTTCTCAAACAGTTAATCCATTTCAATCATAGGACCCAGATGTTAACAAACAAGTCTCTCTAGGAAAGAATGTGGGTCAAAATATATACATGCAGAAGGTGAACTCATGTAGAGTCAAGAAGACACAAACTAGTTTATCTGTAACTAACAACATCAAAGTATCTGAACAAGCATCTTAACTTATCCAATCTGGGAATTACCCTGACAATGCCTTCCATAGCTAGCCTCAAAATGATAATGACTGACTTACTAAATACATTAAACACTTGTACATATCATATGGACATTATGACTTGTACATGAGGACATTATGACTTGTACATGTGGACATTATGACTTGTACATATGTGGACATTATGACTTGTACAGATGTGGACATTATAACTTGTACATGTGGACATTATGACTTGTACATATGGATATTAAGACTTGTACATTTGGGCATTATGACAAACAAAACTATAAAGCACCAGAGCATTGTTGGCTTTTCATTTCTTATATTAATAAAAGTATTTCATTTTTGTAATGAAAAGATGGGGGGGTGAAAGAGGCTTATTAGGTGAGAATTATGATATTAATAATTAATAAATTTCACCTGTGCTCTTTCATCAACCTGAACCTTTACCCCAAGCTAATTTATGTGCATGTTACTGTGTGTGTGTGTGTGTGTGGGTGTGTGTGTGTGTGTGTGTGTGTGTGTGTGGGTGTGTGTGGGTGGGTGTGTGTGTGTGTGTGTGTGTATGTATGTTTGGTAATCACTTGAGATATATGGAATCAGCATAAATCATTTCCATCAACCCCATAATAAGATGGGTTGGCTTATCAATAAGCACAGGTTTATGGGTGGGGTGGGGGAGACAGTTCTAATAACCCAATTTTAATTTCCCCAACCCAAAGTAATGTGTTGTCATGGGGAAGGAGCTTATCATTGGAGAAATCTGATATCAATAATCATTTCCATCTCGATCTACTGTGAGTTCTATAGTGCTATTTTTCCACATAATATGAAGGGCTGGCTTGTTAGCAAGCATCAACTGGTCCTCAATGAAATAAGGTATCAATAATCATTCTTCACCTTCAGTTTTACCAACCCTAACTTCCTTTCTCTCATCCCAAGCTTGTAATCATTGTAAAACACAATGAATTACAGTCTGAAATACATACAGAGTTTGACCATTTCTTCTTAACAATTACCATAAATTCATTTATTACTGTACAGCATATGATAATTTTCATGAATTGAGGAACAGTGATGGTTGTGGCACATAATTTTACAGATTACAGAAGCAGTCTTGTTAGTTCGATGAGTGATAAATAAATGTTGTAATGCAGTCCTATTATTTCCACTGAATGATAATTGAATGATGTAATGCAGTTCTATTATTTCCACTGAATGATAATTGAATTGTGTAATGCAGTTCTATTAATTCCACTGAATGATAATTGAATGATGTAATGCAGTTCTATTATTTCCACTGAATGATAATTGAATTGTGTAATGCAGTTCTATTAATTCCACTGAATGATAATTGAATGGTGTAATGCAGTTCTATTAATTCCACTGAATGATAACTGAATGATGTAATGCAGTCCTATTAATTCCACTGAATGATAATTGAATGGTGTATAGAAGTTTTATTAATTCCACTGAATGATAACTGAATGGTGTAATGTAGTCCTATTATTTCCACTGAATGATAATTGAATTATGTAATGCAGTTCTATTAATTCCACTGAATGATAATTGAATGTTGTAATGCAGTTCTATTAATTCCACTGAATGATAATTGAATGGTGTAATGCAGTTCTATTATTTCCACTGAATGATAATCTATTGTTGTAATGCAGTCCTATTATTTCCACTGAATGATAATTGAATGATGTAATGCAGTTCTATTATTTCCACTGAATGATAAATGAATTGTGTAATGCAGTTCTCTTAATTCCACTGAATGCTAATTGAATGGTGTAATGCAGTTCTATTATTTCCACTGAATGCTAATTGAATTGTGTAAAGCAGTTATATTAATTCCACTGAATGCTAAATAAATGATGTAATGCAGTTCTATTATTTCCACTGAATGATAATTGAATGGTGTAATGCAGTTCTATTAATTCCACTGAATGATAACTGAATGGTGTAATGTAGTCCTATTATTTCCACTGAATGATAATTGAATTATGTAATGCAGTTCTATTAATTCCACTGAATGATAATTGAATGTTGTAATGCAGTTCTATTATCTCCATTGAATGATAATTGAATGGTGTAATGCAGTTCTATTAATTCCACTGAATGATAATTGAATGGTGTAATGCAGTTCTATTAATTCCACTGAATGATAATTTAATGGTGTAATGCAGTTCTATTAATTCCACTGAATGATAATTGAATGGTATAATGCAGTTCTATTAATTCCACTGAATGATAATCTATTGTTGTAATGCAGTCCTATTAATTCCACTGAATGATAACTGAATTGTGTAATGCAGTTCTATTAATTCCAATGAATGATAACTGAATGGTGTGTGTTCAAAGTCATGATTTGCAGCAACAACAATACTATGATGTAAAGTGTTATACAAACAGAACCTCCACTGCAACCATGCATAAATCACAAGAACCATTAACTATGTAATAATGGTCCAAGTGGAGTAATGATGCAGTGATACCATCCAACGATAACCAATTAAAACTATATGCATTAAAACTATGTTTGGAATTCTGCCACTACAATTACCTGTATAATGATGAATACATTTCAAGCATCAACATTTTATAATTTACATTTATCTTTTCCAACCCAACCATGTATTATCAGTCAAACAAGAGAATAGCTGGTAATGCATTTACACTGGATACAACATTTAGGTCTTTACTCACATAAATACAACAACAACCCAAAACAACCTGCTAAAAACTTGGGTGCAAAGCCTGATTTTACACACTGTTATGAAAACTGATACAAACAACTGTGAACTCAAGCAGAAAATAAATTTAAACCTTGGAGGTATATTACAAACATTCAACACTGTAAATATTAAAAGATCACCATACCAGTCTGCTAACTAAAATGACTGATCCCTATGTGCTCCCAAAAATCAGCCTGATTTTGTCTAAAGTACACTATCCTGAGCTGCTATTAAAATAGACTAAACAATACCTGCTTCTGAAAGTACTATGAATAAAGTACCAAATATATAAAATGTAAACAAGTTATTGGCTCTTTTTTACAATTACATCTGAAGTTAAGGAAGTGAAAATGACCAAGTGGAGCTAGTACTTTTTTAAAAGGTGCAAATCTGGAGTAAGGCCAAGCTGTATACTCTATAACCCATCTTACACCCATCAATCATATACCAAAATAAAGGGAATTAAAGGTTCTTTGAACAATACCTGAGATATACAGGGTCTTTTTAATTACCTAATATAACAAGTGAGGAATCCTGGAAAAATTCTTTTACTTTAAAATTCTAACCCTATGCAAAATATGAAACTGTAGGGCACCACTTATTGAAGCTAGACTGCTCTGACCTCAGGCTATGGGGTTGTAAACAGTTAAAGTTCAAGCTACCAGTCTGAATCCCAGGATATTGTAAATACTAAAATGTCCCCATATCAAGCAGACTGAAGATGAATACACTTGTAATACTCCCTACCCCCCCCCATGATTTGAAGTTGAATATTTTTACTTCAGCTCACAACCATCTCTTCTATGTTTATCTATTCCAGGATACTGGCAGTGTCCACTTTCAAGATATTGTACTCCCCAAATATACATGTACAGTAAAAGCTACAAAATCAAGCCATAGTTACTACTAGGTGATCAGGTTTACATCATGTTTACCTACACCCATCCTTTAAAATGTTCCTGGTTCAATGTGTTCTACTCTCCACAAATTAATATTTTTAAAAAATGCACTTTATAAAAAAGATATTAAATATACAATGAAAGCAATGTATAACAAAGATTAGAAACAGTGAAGTCTATTGATTAAAAATTAGTTTCAGCAAATATGATAAATATACTATTATGCAATCTTTCCAAATTAACCTACAGCAGAATTTGATATCTAGATAGAGACACAGTCTAGCATGCCAAGCTCACAACCAAATGGATGCTAGTTTGAATCCTATCATCACATCAAGCAGAATTAGCCATGGTAGTACATCTTTCATCAAGGCTCTTTATTCCAAAGAAAACTCCACTAAAGAATCTATTGGCCTTTCTGTGCCACAAAACACCAAGCTCTAAAAAAAAACTACCATGTTTTCCATTTATTTCACCAAAAAAGTCAATCAGAATGTATATAAAAATTTTGTGGAAAGATTAAATGGATCTTAAGATGAAAATCCTTATTTGTCATAAATCAATACATACACATAAAGAGCAATACTGTAGCCTAGTACTGTTTAAAAAGTAGGACAGAAAGAATGCAGACAAACAACAAAACTACTTGGTAGATCAGTCATATCTTTTTCTGCATTCCACAATTGCCTTTACCTAAGGTGACCAGAAAGGCATTTTATGCACCCATTAAATTATACTAGAGAAAAATGTAATTGCATTTAATGTCAACACTAAATCATGATTCACAGATGAATCAAACAAGAACAATCTAATCAGGTCACAAGTTGTTTACTCTACCTGTCTCTGTGTAAAGCAAACAACTGATACAACTAATAATAACTATTTCTTAAAGTATATTTTTAAAAACATTTATACTTACAAAAATTCCTAATACAAGTAAATTGTATAAATTTACATTGTAGCCTAACTTATTCCAAATCCTATGTCTATCTTTCTAAATATTTGTAATTCATTATTGTGTTTACTTTTAGCTGTATAGCAACTTTTGTGCTAAATCGAATTGAACAATGTAAGATATAAGATTTTTTTTGTCAAGAATGACTCTTGCACAGCTAGAAACTGTAAAACATCGACAGAACTGGAAAGGGTTCAACTTTTTAGCAATGTATATCTTCTCATTTTTAAAGCTCAATTGTTCACTAAGACTATAGCCAGAATTGTGGTGATGTGCTGTTTAACCCTAAACATAATAGTGATAAAAGAACATAAGTTTAGACACAGTGCAGGGAAGGCTACTTTTTAAAAAAATCATTAGCCCCAATTCAAGTTCTAGTAGCCATGATTTTTTCAATCCTGTGTGCACTAAGGAGTTTACTAATTTGATACATCTTTAAAGTGCTGAAATTTTAATATGAAAAGAAATAAAATTATATGAAACTATCTCTTGTGCATATTCACAACTCAAAAGATATTTCATGCCAAGCAATGTTTTCCTCCAGGCTCTGATGTCAACCATAGTCCAATAGTTGTATCAATGATCTCCTTACTCAATGGATCATCAGTGTTGATATTCATTAGCATGTCAAATACAAATTGATTTATACAGAAGTGCTCAAAGTTTATTCATTCTTTTATTTTACAAAAAAAAAAAACATTGATCTTAAAAATAACTTGCCCCAACTTAAAACCACTTGCCCACACAAAGTGATATCTTTTACCATTATTGGGACACATCTACCCCTTCCAAAATGTCCGTCCCTTTTTTATGACTTTTAACAATTTCACAATGCAAATTCTGAATTGTGGCACACATTTCTAAAGGATTAATAATTGGGTCTTTGGAGTAGTTTCATTTGTAATTACTTCTCAACAAAAATAAAGTCAATCAATGGTCAACAGTTTTGTATTTAGTTAGTGTGGTAGTACTATGGATTTGTTATAAATACAAAAGGCATTCATTCAGCATCAATACAACAGAGATTGCCAACTCCCCGATTTATAGGGACTAAATAAAATTTAATGATCTCTGTTCCAAGTGTGAAAAACATTATACTTATATGTCACTAATCCTTTGCAGGGCCTTATTGTTACACAATTTCAAAGGTGTTGCCGGATGTTTTTACTTAACCAGTGATGCAAAGCCAAGTCTGTGTGGACCTGTGGACAGGGTTTTATACTGCCTGGTGTATTTAACCAGTGATGCACCACCATATATGTGTTTATAAGGAACAGCTTCTTATTATTCAAGTGGGCATGTGAAAATAAATAAAGAAATACATAGAACAAAATGAATAGCTTTCTCAATTCATAGATCATGTGCTCTGCACAGTACACAAAATGTAATGCTAGGACAATTTACCATACAATGTTGATAATGTGGTGTGACCTACTAATAACACCTTATGCATTTGATTGAAAATTTGAGGGAAAGTTGTCATGCATGACTGACTAGCCTTTAATTGGGATATCAATTTAAAAACTCAAGGACCACAAATTGTTATAACACACATCATCCCCAGAATAAAGCACTGCAGATCAAAACTTGCAAAACTCCTGGTTTGGTACTATTTTATATTTTTTTTTTTTTACAATTTTGAGTGGGAATTTTACAAGCACAGCACAACAGAAAAATTTTACAAGACCTAGTCATGATAAGTGAAACATGTAGAATGCCTTATATGAACCATAATAACCAAATTACATACTGCCACCATGTTTTGTCCCCCTTTTTACATCATAGGGGGTGACTGTACAAACTGTTTATCTGTCCCATGCCCTGGAGGAAGTTGTATATGCCTGGTCTATACTGAATGAATGCACCACTGTTGCTTCTCCAAACATCAGAGATGCTGATAAATAGTTCACTAAATGCTATCAAATTGTTTCACATACCATTAACTTTTACTCATTTGCTTAAAAAGGCTTATGTGAGATCTTTAGCCTATAATTAGTAACTTACAGTCAACTTGAATCCAGCATCAATATAATTAGTTCTTTAGTAGTTATTTGTTATAATTAGTTCTTTAGTATTGTTATTTGTTATAATTAGAAATTCTGTCAGTAAAGTAGATTACATCAGCAAAGTATTGATTACATCATATATATTTATAGAAGGTGATATAAACTGTGGCTAAAATTCTGATACTGGCATGCCAAGCTTTGTGGTTTAAAATATTTACTATAAAATCCAGGTATAAAGGTTGACCAACCTTAATTTAACACCAATTACCAAATTAACATGGGTGTACTTGGTTCTTCTCCTTAATAAACTACCTGTGACAGCCAATGAATAAGGTGGGACAAGATTTCAATTTATGATCTGTTTCACAATGTCCTAATGTGAAATAGCAGAACACATATTAACAGCACAATGACTGGTGAACTGAGTAAGCACTATTTACCTATCTCTATTGTTAGAAGCCATGGTTAAACATATCTATTACCCAGGTACACTCCCCCATGCAGTGGAATTCCATTCATATTATTATTAATAAAAAAAAGCATTATGCACCATGAGTTGTCTTTTAAAAATGGTGTAAATACAACCTCTAAGTCATAACTTGGTATAGAATTCATTTTTGGGAATCTTGTTGATAAAAGAAACTGACTTACAGAGAAAAAAAAATTAAATGCATCCAATGACATGTACGTATTTCAACTGAATAAGTGAGCACCTTCTCAACTTCATGGGAAACAGTTGTTATTAAGCTGGCTGAAATATACCTACAAGTTACAGAGTATTTTCAGGTTACAGGAAAAGTGGCATGTGTCAATTACTCTGGGGAAAATAATGATTGATAGAGAAACCAAATATTTTAAATACTGTAAGTTAACTGTCCTCCAAAACAAACAATATTTTGAAACAACAATAGTTGATAGTTCTTGGTGTACAGGAAGCACTAAAATATTTAGATAATCTTGTGAGCATCTTCCACCAACTTCCATCTCTGTACTGTATTATCTTTTACTTGTACAATTCAATTAATAAACATATATAAACTAAAATGCTTAATTAACTGAAAAAAAACTACAACTTTGCTTATGCTTCCAAAACCAACTAAATTTGTTGGCAATGTGGCCCTAAAAAAAATGTTAATCACTAAATACTAAATAAAAACTACTGAATTTTCAAACTAACACCAAGTTAATTAGTCAATTACATAATTATTTGTGCAGTTAGATAAAGACTATGTTGAACCATCCTTAAATGTATTGTTGAGTAATACTGAAAAGAAAATGATTGAGATATGTGACATAATGGCTGGAACTTGTGGTGGAGTGGAGGAAAGGAAATAACAAAAAAAGCCACTCTGTCCTTCACTTCACCACAAATCCCTTCCATTATGTTGAACTGTTATGGAAGAAAATGAGAGAAGAAATTCATTTTCCATGATAATAAGCCGATTATTGCAAGAGAATAAAAAGGAAGCAGCCATTATTTTGCATTGCTTAAATGACATTTTGTACTAATTCAAACTTGAAATAAATTTAATCTTTGTAACCAAAGTTGTGCCTTCAACCGTAAAAATGTATACATTACACCAGCAGCCACCAGTCTTTAACATTGTCACTTGGTAGCCACCAAAGACTGTAACACTGTAACTCTGTAAGATCAAAGACTTTAAAACTGTAACTTTGCAGACTATCAAGACCACTTCAAGACTGTAACACTGCAACCATCAGACTTTAAAACTGTAACTTTGCAAACTATCAAGACCATCAAAGACTGTAACACTGCAACCATCAGACTTTAAAACTGTAACTTTGCAGACTATCAAGATGTTAACATTGTCACTTGGTAGCCATTATATACCTTAATTTGTAACTTGTCATTTTCAATCAAACCTTGAAACAATTTTTTAAAAATGGATATCAATTGCCGTCTATCAGTTTCATTGCCTTTGGCTATTGACAGCACAGTTGGCAATAAACCTTTAAACTTACTAAAGTCACCAAAAAGCAGTTAGTGAATTCTTACACTGTCTTCCTGATAAACAGGCATACCTAAGGGGTACACTGGGATTAGGATTTGGGGGACATAGGAAACATTTGTACAGGAAACATTGCAATCAAGTGCAAGTAAATTCTCAGGCAGATTAACTGCTAACAGATGAGCATGCAAATTTTCTAAATGAGCTTTGAATGCCTGCACCACAGAGCTGAAGCATTTTCCTACAGTAAAACAACTTGGCAGATCAGGCCCTATCATAAAAATACAACTTTGGCTTTTCTTTAATCCCCCTGTACAAAAGTGCAACTCAACAAGGTAAACTTTTGTCCATAAAACCTTACACTCCTGAAAAAACGGAAGTCAGTTTAAATTAATGAAATTCAACAGGGAATGCAATTTCCTCAGTGGAGGCATTAGGAAAAATGATTTTATTGCATGCAAGTAATTGTTGTTTCCCATCAAATCCCAGCAGAGATGGCGACTCAAGTTAAATGGAACCATCTCTGGCATGAGATGGTGTGAAGAAGGAAATCAGCAGCACTCTGGATCAGATTCTGTCCAAATTTTTGAACCAATCAATATTTTATATGCACTTATGAGAGAGTCGAGAGGAACTGCCAAAAAGACAAGACAACAGCAGCAGCACAATTTGCTCTACTGGGAAAAATGCTAAATTGATCTTTGAAACAAATGCATAAGTAGTTATTGGATATAACTGAATTCACTGATGTTTAGACTGGTGAGACGCTCTGGCGTCAACAGTTGCCAGTTAAAACTGCACAATGCTCTCAGGTATTCAAAGTTCATATTGGGCGAAAAACGAATTCTGGAAATTGTTTACAATATGTTTTCATGTCTGTAATTTGTCAGCAATAAAAAATTAGCATCATCTGAAGTTAAACGTTTGTATTTTTGTATAATAAAATCATACAAATGGGAAGTCTCCTTTCAATCGTAAAAACTTTCACTACAGGCAAAATTTAGGTACAGACAAAATTTTATATTCTATGACAATAGCAAAATAATTTTTCATTTCCTTATTAATTATCATTTTGCCTTTTTATTATCTTTTTTCTTTTACATTCTGAGTAATAAACCCAAACTAATAAAATGTTCTTGCTCTGGATATATTTTTTGAAAGGTTTGAGGAAGAGATTACACAATCAAATAATGGTTTGGTAAGAAATAAACTAAATTTTTTACACAAAACAGACCACATGTACTTAAACAATTACAAATGAATCCAACAGTCTGATGCCAATTATAAATGGCAATTGATTCAGGCAAGCTCAAGTTTTGCAAGTCTCATGGAATCAAACAAATCTAAAAATCCTCAATTGGCTTCCATTTAAGCAGTGAAATTGGTTTCAAATGGGTTTACAAGTCTACAGTCTTCACATGGATAGGATCATGATTACCTTAAATATATCTTTGAATTTGTCAAAAATGTACAAATGTATGAACATAGATCCACCACTAATTACAATTTATATTTACCTTAACTAAATTCAGAGTTTAATAAGAAGCTAAGCATTTTTGCTTTATCTTTAGCCAAAATATGGAATTCCAAAGCTTATACATAAAGCCAGCTAACACAATTCAAGCTTTCAAAATGCTTCTCATTAAACATCTACAGAAACAATCACTGCTGTGGTTTAATTCAGTTACACTACACTTTAAAACACTGCTATATTATGTACTCACCTACAATGTTTATACACTGGTACACTATTACTCTTTTTATGAATCCTCATGTACTCAGCTTTAAAGCACTGTGCATAGTTTATATTAGCAGTAGATCAAGTAACAAATTTTAACATAATTTATTGTCTTAAAGCACCTCATCTTGTAAAATTATATATTATATTGATATAAATGGAAGATTGGTCAGTTTATTATTATTATTATTGAAATGTATTTTTAAAAACTATTCCCAATGCAGAGCCCCATCCCCCCTCACCACCCCCTTGACTAGGGAATAAATATTAATATTTTAACTACAGGAGTCTACAACTTTTACAATTCAATTATTCTGTCATTTTGTGAGTAGGTTCTGAAATGTGCAAAGCTTGCCAACTCTAAAATCAGCCTGTCAAAAAATGTTTTGAAACAATTTCTATTGACATGGTGATGATTTTAATAATATATCCCATAAAATTTCTTTGACATGTTTTTGGAAATAAAAACTCAAATGATTCAGTTGAGAGGACAGATACATTGTAATTGTCTAGTTTTCATAATTGTTGATACAGTAAAAGAGATGAATCTGCTGCTAAATCTAGGTAAATTAGGAAACTTTACAAGTTTGCAAACACAAATCTAATGAAAGAAAAACAGCCAGCATAGTTCTACAAAATATATATATACTTTAGCTTTTCATGGATTAAGTGGTATCCAGTAGTAATCTGTAACTAATATAATTCTCTGCCATCACTGCTGCTGATTGATACTGGAATTCAGTAATGCATTCCATTTAATATTACCTGCTGCATACTGGACAGATACTTAGCCTGCTTGCTGGACAGATAGTTAAATCTGTACAATCAACTGAACTTTAGGTTGAAAAGGGCTTTAAAAAATGTTAAGATATATTAAAACAATGAAATTAAGCTAGTACTGTGCTCCCCTTAGTTATGCTAAATTTTTCATTTTAAAATTATTTTACAATAATACCTCTCTGTCTCTAAGTTATATGAAAGTATTTCCAAAACTCTTATCTATTCACCCGTTTATCTATCAACAAATATATATTTATGTTTGTGTTTTCTAATTATATTTATAATAATTTTTTTCACCCACCCATCAGCATATACTACTGACATCTTTCTTACAACTTTATCAAAAAAATCTGAAAGCTACAGAAAAATGATAGAAGAAAACACATTGTTTTTTATTTGTACAATAACAATTCAATTTCCAGCAAAAGTTTCATTATTTTATTTATTTTTTTTTTTATAAATATTTTTGTGATATCATGTTCCTACTTTTTTGGGTAAGTTCAAATCTCCAAGGGCAATTTAGAGTTATCCCTGCTGGCCAAGAAAGCTGATTTTTATAAAATGTATAAAGCCCTGCATAGTCCTATCAAACTTACCTACAAGCTACATAATACAGCAAAGCCAATAGACAATCATCTTACTTATGCAGAGAAAACCTGGTTTCCTATTCAGAATGAGATATGAATCTGTAAATAGCATAAAACATAAACACAGTCTGACAACCAGCCAATGTCTGCCATGACCAACACTCCCCCAGATGACATTTACACTATACATGCTACCTGGGCAGGAGAAATAGGTGCATCCTAACAGAAGATTTTCAACACAGCAGGTTACTTGTTTTGATTCCCAAAATAAATAATGATTTTAGTCAGGCTATAAAGTATATATGCAGATCAGGCCTGAAACAAATGTCATAGCTAACTGTATACTCCAGTTTTACTATCAAGGGTGTACTCCCAATCATTACCTCCTATCTATAGCTGATTTATATTCAATGTTTATGCTATTAAAAACATACTGTACAACCAGTTATGAAACTGTAGCACTGAAACTAGCAGCACTTGCCCATTCATGAAAAAAGAAAATTCAGCAGATCAACAAATATAACAATAAACCAAACTATTTGGAATTTTAACAATCAAACTTTAGAAATAATGTGAAGTTTCAATCTAAGAATCATCTAATTTTATAAACAATCTTTCAGGGAATAATCAAAATTTACACTGTTACAAAAATTATACACAGCATATAAAAGACAATTTGCAGATAGTTAAAAATACATTGAATGATTAACTGTTCAAAATATGTTCATTGTTAAGTTAATGTACATTGACAACTAAACATGTTGAAGTATATTTCATGTTTTCAAATCTACAGTGTAGTGTACTGTTTCAATAAATATATTATCAAAAAATTAAGCGCAACTTGTGTTCAGCTTGTAAATTTAAAGGGGAAAAAGATCGCAAAATCAAAGGTTGTATAAATTAAACACAAATGAACACTTTTTGTTAAACTACTCAAATGGTTCAAATTTTCATGTGTAAATATTACATTCATGAATACCAATACATTAGTAAGTTGTTAGGGTTACACTTTGAGCATTCTAGTATTTTATACACTCAGTGCAAAATATTTTGAGTGTAATAAAACATTTAAAATGATATTTTCTATCAGAATTGCTTTTATCTGCAAATATGAAAATATAATTTCAAGTGTCGTTATCTGAAAAGTGATTACATGGATAGTGCCAAACCTATCAGATTTAGATTTCATGATTAAAGTATCAGAACACATAGAAAGCAAGATAAATTTCTTCATAAGAAAATTAAGTTGGCGTCATTCTTAAATTCCTTCTTGCAGTTGCCAAAATAAAATGCAGGTAATACTGTTTTGAGAACCAAGTTTGGCATAAAATCTGCATATGGAATATTGTACATACAAGATTCCAACATATATGTCAATGTTGTATATTGGGTAAAGAAGATTATCATTATTATTTTTTTTGTTGTTGTTTCTTGAATGCACTCTTCTTCTGCTATACATATAAACATTTTTCAAGAAACTATCAGTTATATTATCATTTTTCAGTAAAATTGAAGGCAAGTCATTGTTGTAGTCAATCTCGTTTTTAAAAAGAATCTTATACTACTCAATAAAGGATGCAGTATATACTTACAAGAGAGAGAGAGAGAGAGAGAGAGAGAGAGAGAGAGAGAGAGAGAGAGAGAGAGAGAGAGAGAGAGAGAGAGAGAGAGGTGCGTTATTTGTCCCAAACAAAATACTGTACTCGTGTACAAACTGGGGTGCGTTAACGAGAACAATCGTATGGTATTTGCAATTTTTTTCACCTTCTTTTTATCTATACGTTAGATACAATCCCTTGCTTGCTGGTTGACAATATAAATTTCCCGCGACAAATCCGAGTTCACAACTTTGCACACAATCTGAACGCCCGAAACTTACGTTTTTGTGTCCACTACTTAATGAATGACTACGCTATTGGTACTGCATGTACAATACCTTAACACCAAATTGGAAATTCAGATTTTGGAGGGCACAAAATGAAATCCTTACCTTTCATATGATACAAATATCCATAATTTTATTAATCGGAATCAAGTGGAATGCAAACTTTCACATACAGACTCCAAGTATATACTCCGTTTTATATGCTCCTCCAAACTTGACTGAAATACATGAGGCGATTGCCCCAAATAGTTTGGTCATGCGCACAACAAACGGAAGAAGTGTGATGATTTTTTTTTTTTCTGCTTCTCAAAATAGCATGTTATTAAGTGTGTCTCCCAAATTGGTAACAATTCCACTGCTAAAATCAGATTATATCAATTTATTAATTAAGTATATTTTGTGCGATTTATGGTTGCCTGGTACAGACTTCGATAAAATAGATCTCACAAATTTATATATTTTATGTGTCTGTAAACAATTTAAAAGTACAAGGGAGGTAATCATGTAAAAGATAAATTCAATTGCCTTGAGTGTCGGATACATTGTCGCTGTTTTTAACTCCCGTGAAGAACACAGTAATGTCCTATTTTTGTATTGTTTGTGTTGTGTGGAGTTCCCGTTAGTGGGAAGCAATGTATACCGGATACATTTATGGGAGCGAAAGTTGATATTTTATTAAAGTTAATAAGGTTAAAGATTTCCATATGCATTTTTAGAACCTCAATGACACGTTCGTTTTCCCCGTTTATCACGGGGTCCCTGCAGAAGAAAGTTTTCGTTTCGGTTTTGTTTAAAAACAATAATCATAATTAATTTGTAGATACATACCAAACCCCATGATAGATTTTGTTGATACGTGGAATGATTCAACATGTAACTAAGGCAATTTATTCGGTGTCACTCACCCCCACCCCCCGAGCAAACGTGTCATAGAAGTAGTTAGGGTATTTGTGCCTTTTTTGTTTAGTTTTATATTTCCAAAACTTCTTAATGGATTTTGTTAATATTTCGTTGAATAACTATGAACATACAGTGTATCATAGTCTTTAGCAACACACTCTTTGTGCCTATTTGACCTTTGTTGGCCCATTTGACCTTTGGATTAAGGTCACATTTGCTTCTATTCCTAAACAACTTCATGTATTTACTCCATATTTCAAATGAATTGTTATAAAATTAAACAAATTCAATGTGACGTGCTCACTAAACCTTTTGATACTAGGGTAAATGTTATTTGCTTTGCAGCAATAGTTCAAATAATGGTGGAACATGCAGTTCTAGACCATTCTGTTTGTTTGTTCATGTTCTTTTTCTTGAATAAAATTTGTAAAGTTGCATTAAATTAGATCAATAAAAGATTGTGTCTTCTTCACAAATTGGTATAATGTTTTTGAAAAAATTTGTATTTGAAAATTAATATGTAAAGACAGTGTTCTTTACAAATTTGATGCTGTACAGTAATATGGCAAGAGCCTTGACCCCCAAAGATATATGCATTGTGACAAAGATGCATGTATTTTATAAGGAAAAGGACAGCTAAATCAAAATACAAATCACTCTTAGAACTTTCTTATCAAAAGTCTTTGAATATGTCAGTTTATCAAGTCTGAGGAAAATTATCTAGCAACTCAAAATATAGATGAATTCAATTGATGATACTTTGGATGTGTGTTCATTATCTGGCACATGTTTGGCCCTAATATCTAAATATTTGTGCAGAAATTTAAACCATATGTGAAAAAAAATCTTACAATATATGGTTAAGTCCTACATCTGTTTCTTCATTAAATACTGCCCATATTATCAAAATTTTCCCCTTTTTTTAGTGGCCTGGGCAATTTCATCCCTTTTAAGCTTGTATGTCAACCCACTAATTATGTGTGTGTGTGTGTGTGTGTGTGTGTGTGTGTGTGTGATTTGGATTTATAATGTAGCTTTAAAACTTTTTCATTCACATTGCTACAATGTCTGCAGTGTGGCAGTTTTTATAGTGATGTCTATCTAGCATGGAAACATCATGCGCATGCATAAAATATTAATGCCACACCCAGTTACATTATCCTGACACCAGCCCAAACTTGAGTCCTAACAATGACCTGTTAATCCTGAGTGTTGTTAGTACCATTTTTATAAGTCTTTCATATGGCTCCTCTCGGGTTTGAACCCATGACCTTCCCGCCTTCATCTGAAGCAAATGCTCTAACCACTAGGCCACCAGAGCAGTCTCCACAAATTACAGCAGTCTCCACAAATTACAGCAGACTCCACAAATTACAGCTGTCATGTATAGCACATCTTGTGCTGAAAATGGCATTAGATCCTGGAACAAGAATCTGCCAATATGATGCACATCAAGGGCACAGAGGCCATATAAATCCAATAAATGGTGTCACACTTGACCTTGTTCTTCTTAACTGTAGCAATGACAATAGATTCTAGCTTTCATCATTATAGGTTGAAATGGGTTTGCTTACATGATAGCCTGAATAATAGTTTGAAATGGGTTTGCTTACATGATAGCCTGAATAATAGTTTGAAATGGGTTTGCTTAAATGAGAGCCTGAATAATAGGTTGAAATGGGTTTGCTTACATGATAGCCTGAATAATAGGTTGAAATGGGTTTGCTTACATGATAGCCTGAATAATAGGTTGAAATGGGTTTGCTTACATGATAGCCTGAATAATAGGTTGAAATGGGTTTGCTTACATGATAGCCTGAATAATAGGTTGAAATGGGTTTGCTTACATGATAGCCTGAATAATAGTTTGAAATGGGTTTGCTTACATAATATCCTGAATAATAGGTTGAAATGGGTTTGCTTACATGATAGCCTGAATAATAGTTTGAAATGGGTTTGTTTACATGATAGCCTGAATAATTGGTTGAAATGGGTTTGCTTACATGATAGACTGAATAGTAGGTTGAAATGGGTTTGCTTACATGATAGCCTGAATAATAGGTTGAAATGGGTTTGCTTACATGATAGCCTGAATAATAGGCTGAAATGGGTTTGCTTACATGATAGCCTGAATAATAGGTTGAAATGGGTTTGCTTACATGATAGCCTGAATAATAGGTTGAAATGGGTTTGCTTACATGATAGCCTGAATAATAGGTTGAAATGGGTTTGCTTACATGATAGCCTGAATAATAGGTTGAAATGGGTTTGCTTACATGATAGCTTGAATAATAGGTTGAAATGGGTTTGCTTACATGATAGCCTGAATAATAGTTTGAAATGGGTTTGCTTACATGATAGCCTGAATAATAGGTTGAAATGGGTTTGCTTACATGATAGCCTGAATAATAGGTTGAAATGGGTTTGCTTACATGATAGCCTGAATAATAGGTTGAAATGGGTTTGCTTACATGATAGCCTGAATAATAGGTTGAAATGGGTTTGCTTACATGATAGCCTGAATAATAGGTTGAAATGGGTTTGCTTACATGATAGCCTGAATAATAGTTTGAAATGGGTTTGCTTACATGATAGCCTGAATAATAGGTTGAAATGGATTTGCTTACATGATAGCCTGAATAATAGTTTGAAATGGGTTTGCTTACATGATAGACTGAATAATAGGTTGAAATGGGTTTGCTTACATGATAGCCTGAATAATAGGTTGAAATAGGTTTGCTTACATGATAGCCTGAATAATAGGCTGAAATGGGTTTGCTTACATGATAGCCTGAATAATAGGTTGAAATGGGTTTGCTTACATGATAGCCTGAATAATAGGTTGAAATGGGTTTGCTTACATGATAGCTTGAATAATAGGTTGAAATGGGTTTGCTTACATGATAGCCTGAATAACAGGTTGAAATGGGTTTGTTTAAATGATAGCCTGAATATTAGGTTGAAATGGGTTTGCTTACATGATAGACTGAATCAATGAATAAACTTTTCAAACATCTATAATAATACAATGACTGAAATGTTGCTATTACATTGAAATGATTTAAAACTTTGCCTTTAGTTTAATTGGCATATAAGGCTTACTTAGAATAGACTGTATTATGTTTGTAACTAATAAATGCATACACATTAGGTTTTGAATAGTCTGTGTATGGTGTTTATAACTGATTAATGCAAAACCTAGGTCTCACTTTTGACAGTACTCCCTCATTACACTAACATGTTATGAATAAATGCAAAGCTCATTTCTAGAGGTAACACACATCAGCTCCACTCGGGACTTTCTATCTGTTTGTGCTACTGAAACACTTGTATGTTTCTTAGTACTTTCTAGACTTGACTATTGTAATTCTCTTCTCTCTGGTTCATCTCTGTATCAACTATAGAAACTTAAAAAGTTCAAGACACAGCTACATAGATCAACCTTGAGTACCAATATTCAGCACTCTTCTCTCCAACTTTGTGGCTCTACAGGGTGCCCATACTCTCCAGAATTAAACATAAGATCTGTTCTTATTGTGGTGAATGCCTCTTGTCCAAAATACCTATAGGACCTCACCCATGTGTACACCCCTTCTAGAAAATGATGCTCCTCTTCTGGCACTTGTATTTGCATTATTCCAGTTATCAGAACCAAGTCCAATGGATAGCAGGGCGTGTATTTGCATTATTCCAGTTATCAGAACCAAGTCCAATGCATAGCAGGGCTTGTATTTGCATTATTCCAGTTATTAGAACCAAGTCCAATGCATAACAGGGCTTGTATTTGCATTATTCCAGTTATCAGGACCAAGTCCAATGGATAACAGGGCTTGTATTTGCATTATTCCAGTTATCAGAACCAAGTCCAATGCATAGCAGGGCTTGTATTTGCATTATTCCAGTTATCAGGACCAAGTCCAATGGATAACAGGGCTTGTATTTGCATTATTCCAGTTATCAGAACCAAGTCCAATGCATAGCAGGGCTTGTATTTGCATTATTCCAGTTATCAGAACCAAGTCCAGTGGATAACAGGGCTTGTATTTGCATTATTCCAGTTATCAGAACCAAGTCCAATGGATAACAGGGCTTGTATTTGCATTATTCCAGTTATCAGAACCAAGTCCAATGCATAACAGGGCTTGTATTTGCATTATTCCAGTTATCAGGACCAAGTCCAATGGATAACAGGGCTTGTATTTGCATTATTTCAGTTATCAGAACCAAGTCCAATGCATAGCAGGGCTTGTATTTGCATTATTCCAGTTATCAGAACCAAGTCCAATGCATAGCAGGGCTTGTATTTGCATTATTCCAGTTATCAGAACCAAGTCCAATGGATAACAGGGCTTGTATTTTTGCATTATTCCAGTTATCAGTACCAAGTCCAATGCATAGCAAGGCTCAGTTACCTGGAATGAATTGGCTCTTCCTTTTGATCATGACACTATGATTTTATTCATGTAGACTCTAAAATTGGACCTATTTAGCTGCAAGAGAAGCCTTAAGACTTAATTTTATTATTTAACAGAGCTATGAAAAAGCTTGATGAATTAAAGTTATATTTAATGATGAATATATTAACATATGCAAAAGATAAGAATTTAGGTATTAACAATTTAATCAATGGTAAATCAGAATATATTACCCTAATTTAAGTATTATATGTAACATTAAATTTATGTATTAGCATTTAAAAATTAATGGCATTTCAGTATATATTACCCAACATTAGGTATTACCATTAAAAGCAATGCTAAATCTATATATTACCCTAATTTAGGTACTAACATTAAATTTTTATATTAACATATATTTAAGTACTAACATTAAATTGAGTTATCAGTAATAAAAGCAATTATAAATCTTTATATTACCCTAATTTAGGTATTAACATTAAATTTAGGTATTGACATTAAATTTAGATATTAACTTTAAAAAAATAATGGTAAATCAAAATATATTGTTTTGATTCAGGTATTAACATTAAATTTAAGTAAAAGAATCAAAGGTAAATCAGAATATATTACCTAATTTAGGCATTAACATTAAACTTAGGTATTAACATTACAAGCAATGGTAAATCAACATATATAACCCTTACAAATGATGGTTACAAGTGAGTTTTGTTATGAACCAGAAAATATCCAACTTGGAGTTGAGTATTAAATTTATTTGATAGTTTGATTAGACATTGTATTTTATATGATTATGATTGAATAGTGTAGACCAATAAGACACTGTATTTTTTATAAATATAAATTTGAGGAATCGATACCCTTAGACTGAGCAGTCTAAACTAATTAGACTTTGTATCTTATATTAAATTTGAGGACCTGGTACCTTTAGACTGAATAATCTAGACCAATTAGACATTATGTTTATATGGTTATGAAATTTGAGGAACTGATACCCTTAGACTGAACAGTTTAAGCCATTTAGAAAATCTTGAAAAGTCTTTCTTGAATGTTTAAGCAAATCATTAGTGTTAATAAGTGTTGTGGTAATCTTTAAGTTGTGAGAAATACAACAATAATAGAACTGTAATATGTGGGGTAACAATACATCAGTAATCTAGCTGTAAAACATGAGGTAGAAATACATCAGTAACCTAACTGTAAAACATGAGGTAGAAATACATCAGTAATCTAGCTATAAAACATGACGTAGAAATACATCCATAATCTAGCTGTAAAACATGAGGTAGAAATACATCAGTAGTCTAGCTGTAAGATGTGAGGTAAAAATACATTAGTAATCTAGCTGTAAGTCATGAGGTTGCAATACATAAGTAGTATAGCTGTAAGATGCGATGTAAAAATACAGCAATAATCTAGCTATAAGTTGTGAGGTAGAAATACATCAGTAATCTAGTTGTAAGATGTGAAGAAGAAATAAAGCAGTAATCAAGCTGTAGGATGTTAAGTAGCAATATGTTAGTCTTGCTGTAAGTTGTGAGGTAGAAATACATCAGTAATCTAGCTGTAAGATGTGAGGTAGAAATATATCAAATCTAGCTGTAACATGTGAGGTGGAAACATATCTGTAATCTTGCTGTAAGTTGTGAGGTAAAAATGCAGCAGTTATCTAGCTGTGTGATGTGTGGTAGAAATACAGCAGTAATCTAGCTGTATGTTATGAGGTAGAAATACATCAGTTATCTAGCTGTAAGATGTGAGGTAGAAATATGTTAGTACTCTAACTATAAGATGTGAGGTAGAAATACATCAGAAATCTAGCTGTAACATGTGAGGTGGAAACACATCAGTAGTCTTTCTTAAGTTGTGAGGTAGAAATACAGCAGTTATCTAGCTGTATGTTGTAAGGTAGAAATACATAGTGATTTAGCTGTGGGCTGTGTACATAGTGATTTAGCTGTGGGCTGTGAGGTAGAAATAAAGCAGTAATCTAGCTGTAACATGTTAGGTAGAAACAGTAATATTGTTGTAAGTTGAGGTAAAAATGCAACAGTTATCTAGCTGTGATATGTGAGGTAGAAATACAGTAGTAATCTAGCTGTATGTTGTGAGGTAGAAATACATCAGTGATCTAGCTGTGGGCTGTGAGATAGAGAAATAACAGTAATCTAGCTGTACTTTATGAGATAAAACTATATCACTAATCTAGCTGTGAGTTGTGAGGTAGAAACACATCAGTAATCTAGCTGTAAGTTGTGAGGTAGAAATATATCAGCAATCTAGCTGTAAGCTTTGAGGTAAGAGTATGTTAGTAATCTATCTGTAATCTAGCTGTGAGTTGTGCAGGTAGAAACACTTAAGTAATTTAGCTAAGTTGTACATCTGTAATGTAGATGTAAGTTATGAAGTAGGAGTATAGTGGTAATCTAGCTGTGAGTTGTGAGGTAGAAATACATCAGTAATCTAGCTGTGAGATGTGAGGTAGAAATACATCAGTCATCTAGCTGTAAGATGTGAGGTAGAAATATATCTAATCTAGCTGTAACATGTGAGGTGGAAACATATCTGTAATCTTGCTGTAAGTTGTGAGGTAAAAATGCAGCAGTTATCTAGCTGTGAGATGTGTGGTAGAAATACAGCAGTAATCTAGCTGTATGTTATGAGGTAGAAATACATCAGTTATCTAGCTGTAAGATGTGAGGTAGAAATATGTTAGTACTCTAACTATAAGATGTGAGGTAGAAATACATCAGAAATCTAGCTGTAACATGTGAGGTAGAAACACATCAGAAGTCTTTCTTAAGTTGTGAGGTAGAAATACAGCAGTTATCTAGCTGTATGTTGTGAGGTAGAATTACATAGTGATTTAGCTGTGGGCTGTGAGGTAGAAATAAAGCAGTAATCTAGCTGTAACATGTTAGGTAGAAACAGTAATATTGCTGTAAGTTGTGAGGTAAAAATGCACCAGTTATCTAGCTGTGACATGTGAGGTAGAAATACAGTAGTAATCTAGCTGTATGTTGTGAGGTAGAAATACATCAGTGATCTAGCTGTGGGCTGTGAGATAGAGAAATAACAGTAATCTAGCTGTACTTTATGAGATAAAACTATATCACTAATCTAGTGAGGTAGAAACACATCAGTAATCTAGCTGTAAGTTGTGAGGTAGAAATATATCAGCAATCTAGCTGTAAGCTTTGAGGTAAGAGTATGTTAGTAATCTACCTGTAATCTAGCTGTGAGTTGTGCAGGTAGAAACACTTAAGTAATTTAGCTAAGTTGTACATCTGTAATGTAGATGTAAGTTATGAAGTAGGAGTATAGTGGTAATCTAGCTGTGAGTTGTGAGGTAGAAATACATCAGTAATCTAGCTGTGAGATGTGAGGTAGAAACACATCACTAATCTAGCTGTAAGTTGTGAGGTATGATTATAATAGTAATCTAGCTGTGCAATGTGAGATATGTTTTTTTTATAATATTATATTGTTTTAAAAACTGATTAAAAATATTCATTTATTAGAGAGCCCAGATGAGGTTTAGATTTTCCTTTGATATCAGGATTTTATTTTTACTCCACATAGCTCTAGACCTAAGGCAGTGGAAAAAAATATTTAACTGGCTTTGTTTTTAAAATTGTTTGGATTACAAAAGTACTTTTACAAAAGTACTTTTCATAAAACTAACTTTATTGTCTTAAAAAAATGATGGAAAAAAGATTTACTTCAAAGTGGGAGGGCAGTATAAATTTACAAAGTAAAATATCTACATACTCCAGTCTTAAAATTTATCAGGTAAACTTTCTATACATTCCAGTTTTAAATTTATCAGGTAAACTTTCTCAATACTCCAGTTTTAAATGTATCATGTAAATTTTCTACATAATCCACTTTTAAATAATTTATCAGGTAAACTCTATCTATTCAGCTTTAAATTTATCAAGTAAACTTCCCATCATATTCCAGTTTTAAAATTTATCAAGTAAACTTTCTCTCTCTCTCTCTCTCTCTCTCTCTCTCTGTATATATATATATATATATATATATATATATATATATATATATATATATATATATATATATATATATATATATATTCCATTTTTAAACTTATCAGGTAAACATACTTTGTGCTTGTTATCTATATTTTCTGTAACTCCTGATACATGATTTTATCTAGTTTTTGTAATTTTTATCATGGACATAAAGTGTAGTGATTATTTTTGCTTAGACATTGCCTATGTAACTAGGGTCTGTTTTAAGATGTTAAAGAATGCAAAATTGCATAGGGTCTAAAAATAGATACTTGTATACATCTTGACAGGTACTAATAATATAATTAGTATAATTAATATAATTATTAGTAAGCATGTTTATGAGATTAGCCTTTTTCCCATTGGACAGATTGGTCAGGTGGTATGTTAGAAGAATTAAGTTGATTTTTATTGGATGAGATAGGTCACAGGAATAGATATTTTGAAATATTGGAATGAGTAGTATGATCTGTCACATGGGGGTATCTTATAAAATGAAGTCATAATAGAAAGGGTAAATTAATGTGAAATGAGCAATCAACTTTCATTTATATTTTTGTCTCTTACTTAGTTTATGAACATAGTCATAACCAATAAGCCTTGTTAAATTTAAATATAGTTTATTTCCTTTAAATAGAAAATGAAAAATTACAAAAAACTTAACAGTGAAAGAGAATGAAATCATAAACAGTCCTAAAATCTCTATCAGAAGTCCAAAAGTATTGACTGATCCAAATGACTTCCAGTTGTACTTCAAAATGAAGTTCACTCTGTTGTGCTGATGTGTCAATAGTCTTGATGTATCACATTTATAATCAGAGGTCTGTAACTAAATACAGTAATTCTGTACAGCTGCTAAATCCAAAAATTCTAAGCACTTTGTTATTCTAATGAATAATTGCAATAAATAAATAAAACCATTAAAATGATCATTGCTATTTGTCTTTTCTAAGACTCCTGTTAATTCTAGGAAACACTCATTTCCAGTAAATCATTCCTTATATCAGAAACTGAGAAGCAGTGGTGAAAGAATGAGGCTCACCTCATTTCAAAATCACTTTACTGTAAACAAACTTAAGTGATTTAGCAGGTAAGCTATAAAAAATTATGTCATCTGGATTTCTCTTGTGGGAATCCCATGACTTGTATTGAAGTCATCATTTATTGCTTATTTCAATAAAAGTAAATCTCACTATCATACCTAAATTAGAATATACAGACCAATCCCTAGATGAACCACAGATCTTAATAAATAATTATGTGGTATTCTTTTCAAAAAGAATCAAACAAGGTTTTGTGGTATGGTCGAGTATTGTAAATGAAAAGGAAACTATAAACTATAATATAAAACAGAAATTTTAAACTGATGTTTTAAGGGAAGCAACTCTTACTGATATGATTCAGACACAAGTAGTTTTTTTTCAAGAGTTGCCTCTCTTTGTGTTGAAGCATTTAAAGCTGTGTGACATTCCTGTAATGAACTATCATTGATTTTAAATAATAAAATTGATACAATTTTCCCAGATTTTCATGTCAGATAATCTGTTTCCAGGTTTTAAGGCAACACTTACTGGTTTAGCTGTGAAATATTCAGCTTTCATATCTTCAACAATTAATAAAATATATATACCCATATTTATTTGGATTAACTGTCACATAGTCATAGTATTGGGTTTATTTGTAAAATGTATATTACCCATGTTTATTTGGATTAACTGTCACATAGTCATAGTATTGGGTTTATTTGTAAAATGTATATTACCCATGTTTATTTGGATTAACTGTCACATAGTCATAGTATTGAGTTTATTTGTAAAATGTATATTACCCATATTTATTTAGATAAACTATCACATAGTCATAGTATTGGGTTTATTTGTCAAATGTATATTACCCATATTTATTTGGATTAACTGTCACGTAGTCATAGTATTGGGTTTATTTCTAAAATGTATATACCCATATTTATTTGGATTAACTGTCGCATAGTCATAGTATTGGGGTTTTTTTGTAATGCATGTTTAATGTTTCATTCAAAGGTAATAGGCAGATAAAGAAGTGAATTGATGACATGCTAATGAACTATTTGCTTCTTGTAGTAGTAGTAGTAGTAGTAGTAGTAGTAGTTATCAGGTTTTCCACTTGATTTATTTCTTCTCTACTTTTGTCTTCATTTTTATGACCCCAAATATCCCCAACAAAAAGGTCCAAACTTTTTTCTGTCATCTGGCAATAAAGCCGTTTGGTTTATTGTCCAAACTTTTTTCTGTCATCTGGAGCTGACCTGGCAATAAAGCTGATTGGTTTTGATATTGCCCTCTGACTGCTGTGTATCATACAGCTATCTTGTCCTGTGTCATCCATCCAAAATCTATCTTGTCCTGTGTCATACATCAAACGTTGTAGTGTTCATTCCTGAAGTGGAAAAAGTGGGGTCCATTCACCCCCACCAGGCTGAAAAGTGGAGTAATTTGAACAGTAACGACTCACAAATACGCTTACCTGTATCTTGTTTATTCAAGAAATTTAAACACACACATCATTATCACAGGCAATCACATGACTGAATTATTGGTTTTTGCAAAAGTTATTTAGTTTTCTAGCATTATCTTCTTTGACTCAGTCCTTGTGGAGTCAGGCTAAAGTATGGGTTAGGGTTACTATAGTATGGTTGTCTCAAATTTCCATGGCTACTAAATTAACTATGTCTGATATTCACTACTTTATTATTTTTGTTGCCATAATGTAAAAGTAAATATTTATTGCAGAAATTAATAACTTGAATGACCTACATACCTGTGACCATTATCATACTCTCCAGTTTGGAACCTAATATATACCTCATGCTCGAATAACCTTTCCTATCAAGAATGTATTTTAGGCAGACAATTTGGTCAACATGTTTGTCTCAGACTCCACTCCTTTGGAAATAAATCAGTATTTTTGCTGATGATTTCATTATTTCTTTACATTTTCTATTAGTAATCATGGTTCGTGTTTTCTCAATTAGTGCCAAAGCAAATCCAAATCAGTAAGACTTTTCTGTTGGTCACTTAATTCAATTCATCTTAAGCTAATTTTTTTACAATGGATATATACATGCTGATCACTAAGAATAAACTTGATTCAGTTAGCAGTAGGTTGGGCTGCACTTGATTCAGTAAGCAGTGGGTTGGGATGCACTTGATTCAGTAAGCAGTGGGTTGGGCTGCACTTGATTCAGTAAGCAGTGGGTTGGGCTGCACTTGATTCAGTAAGCAGTGGGTTGGGATGCACTTGATTCAGTAAGCAGTGGGTTGGGATGCACTTGATTCAGTAAGCAGTGGGTTGGGATGCACTTGATTCAGTAAGCAGTAGTAGGTTGGGATGCACTTGATTCAGTAAGCAGTGGGTTGGGCTGCACTTGATTCAGTAAGCAGTGGGTTGGGATGCACTTGATTCAGTAAGCAGTGGATTGGGATGCACTTGATTCAGTAAGCAGTGGGTTGGGATGCACTTGATTCAGTAAGCAGTGGGTTGGGATGCACTTGATTCAGTAAGCAGTAGTAGGTTGGGATGCACTTGATTCAGTAAGCAGTGGGTTGGGATGCACTTGATTCAGTAAGCAGTGGGTTGGGCTGCACTTGATTCAGTAAGCAGTGGGTTGGGATGCACTTGATTCAGTAAGCAGTGATTTATGATGCACTCAGGATGCAAATTCCTTGAAGAGACAATGGCACCATTTTTGTTTACTCCAATAAGTGGATAGGTGTCTGATTGGGAATTAATGGATAGGTGTTTTATTGGGAAAAACATATTGGTGTCTGATTGGGAATTAATAGATATGTCTCTGATTCAGAATCAACAGATAGGTGTCTGTTCGGGAATTTACAGATTGAGGTCTGATTGGGAATGAATGGATAGGTATCAGATTGGGAATTAACATATACAGATTGATTGTCAATTTGTGGATTGGTGTCTGATTGTGAAATAATGGATAATTGTTTGGGAATGAATAGATAGGTGCCTAATTGGGAATGAATGGATAGGTTTCTGTGAGTGAATATATAGGTGGCTAATTGGAAATGAATGGATAAGCGTCTGATTGTGAATGAATGGATAGGTGGCTAATTGGGAATGCATGGATAGGTGTCTAATTGGGAATGAATGGATAGGTGTTTGATTGTGAGTGAATGGATAGGTGTTTGATTGTGAGTGAATGGATAGGTGTCTAATTGGGAATGAATGGATAGGTGTCTAATTGGGAATGAATGGATAGGTTATTGATTGGTAATTATTAAAAAGGTGTCTGATTATGAATCAGCTGATATATATATATATATTTATATATATATATATATATATATATATATATATATATATATATATATATATCTGGCTGGGAATAAGTGATGATGCGTCTGATTGGGAATCAGTACAAATGTGTCTGTTGGGTTTGTAAATCTTTTTTTATTAATGTAGTAATCACAAATCTACAAAACTTGAAAGGCTGTGAATAACAGTGATTTTCAGAATTTGAATACAACATTCAAAATCTGAAAATAACTGTTATTCACAGCCTTTCAAGTTTTGTAGTCTTGTGATTCCTTGCAAATTTCTCGCCAAAATCAAAATGAAATAGATATGAACTGTTGTAATTATATATTTTTTCAAAACCTAAATAATGTTTTAGTGTTAACAATAAAGGAAACAAAGGTATTCATTAAATTAATAACTTTGAAATTGTTTATGAAAACTAAATCTGGCAAGTATGGCCGACTTTCAGTTCTCTCAGACATTAATGTGTATACATTTCCTCATGCAAATATTGTTTTGATCTCAATATATTTGCAAAATATAATTATTTTAATTGCATTATATTTACCAAACAAAATGTATAAGGAGTTATTGATCAGTAACATGCTATTAAAAAGTGCTTTAGTGTTATCATGGAATTTTTATCTAGAGAGAAAAACTTAGAACAAGTAAGTGTATATTGTATTTTCATCTGTGTATATTGTATTTTCATCCTAACCTTTGAAAATGTTGCAGATATTAATGAATGCAAATATTTCATTTAAATCATAAGTTAAGATTCATTAAAACTTGATTTTTTGAATGATTTTATTGTATTGACATATAAAATTTAACACTTCCATGTAACCAAAGATCAGAAAGTTATTTAAAGACAGCATTATATTTTGTGTTCCGCATTTGAAACTCTGCAGAGTCAAATCAAAGACTAAAAATGGTACTAGCAGCTGCCTCACTTGGTGGTTAATGAAAGTCAAATCCATTGATCTGGTGTAAATCTTGGTATAATCAAAGCTTGATGTGCAGGTGTAAATCATGATATTTTGTGCAGGTGTAAATCAAAGCATGATGTACAGGTGTAAATCAAGGCTTGATGTGCAGGTGTAAATCATGATAATTTGTGCAGGTGTAATTCACTGCATGATGTTCAGATCTAAATCATAGCATGATGTGCAGGTGTAAATCAAGGCTTGATGAGCAGGTATAAATCATAGTATGATGTGCAGGTGTAAATCATGATATTTTGTGCAGGTGTAAATCAAAGCATGATGTGCAGGTGTAAATCAAGGCTTGATGTGCAGGTTTAAATTATAGCATGATATGCAGTGAGACACTGTATTTTCATGAAACTTTGGTAGATATCATGCAATTTGATTAAAAGCAATAATTTATTCTGAAGTTTTTTTTAATACTTCAAATTATATCTATGTCTCAGATTTTATCAGGAAGGGAAATGGATTGAACCTACCTTGTAAGCCATTTCATTGTTGTGACAGACAATTCTATTTCATACCTGAGTTCTATAAGCCAGTAACTGACATTGCCAAGCAAGTCAAATGTTCTTTAGAATAGACAGTACCTTATAACTTTAAACAGCCCTAAGTGGCTGAGTGGTCTCAAGCACTCTCTATTATGGACCACTGCCATCTCTGTGTGAGTTTGAGTCTCGAATTGGCCAGTGTGGATATGTGAGAAAGCTTGCCAGTAGCTTCTCGTGGGTCAGTGGTTCTTTCCAGGGTTTTCCTGGGTTCATCCTCCATCATTAATACTGGCCGCCATGTATAGCCTATCATGTGTTGGAAAATGACGTCAAGCCTTACAATAACAACAATGACAACAACAGAAACATCTCTTTAAACATTTAAACATGAAAAATAACTTAGTATTATGGGATGTATGGTACTCATAGTTTTTATGGTACTTGAGATTTATGGTATTCATGGTATTTGTGGATTTATGGTATTCATGGGATTTGTGGATTTATGGTATTCATGGGATTTGTGGATTTATGGTATTCATGGGATTTGTGGATTTATGGTATTTATGGAATTTGTGGATTTATGGTATTCATGGGATTTGTGAATTTATGGTATTCATGGGATTTGTGGATTTATAATATTCATGTGATTTGTAAATTTATGATATTCATGGGATTTGTGGATTTATGGGATTTGCAGATTTATGATATTCATGGAATTTGTGGATTTATGGTATTCATGGGATTTGTGGATTTATGGTATTCATTGGATTTGCAGATTTATAGTATTCATAGGATGTGTGGATTTATGGCATTCATGGGATTTATGGTGTACCTGTGATTTGTGGATTTATGGTATTCATGGGATTTGTGGATTTATGGGATTTGTGTATTTATGGTATTCATGGGATTTGTGGTATTTTTGGTATTCATGGGATTTTTGTGGATTTATGGTATTCATGGGATTTGTGGATTTATGATATTCATGGGATTTGTGGATTTTTAGTATTATGGTATTCTAGGGATTTGTGGTATTTATGGTATTCATGGGATTTGTGGATTTATGGGATTTGTGGATTTATGGTATTCATAGGATTTGTGGTATTGATGGGATTTGTGGTATTTATGGTATTCATTGGATTTGTAGTATTTATGGTATTCATGGGATTTGTGGTACTTTGGTATTCATGGGATTTGTGGATTTATGGTATTCATGGGATTTGTGGATTTATGGTATTTATGGAATTTGTGGATTTATGGTATTCATGGGATTTCTGAATTTATGGTATACATGGGATTTAAGGTGTACATGTGATTTGTGGATTTATGGTATTCATGGGATTTGTGTATTTATGGTATTCATGGGGTTTGTGTATTTATGGTATTCATGGGGTTTGTGTATTTATGGTATTCATGGTATTTGTGGTATTCATGGGATTTGTGGTATTTTTGGTATTCATGGGATTTTTGTGGATTTATGGTATTCATGGGATTTGTGGATTTATGATATTCATGGGATTTGTGGATTTTTAGTATTACAGTATTCTAGGGATTTGTGGTATTTATGGTATTCATGAGATTTGTGGATTTATGGTATTCATGGGATTTGTGGATTTATGGTATTTATATGATTTGTAGTATTTGTGGTATTGATAAGATTTGTGGTATTTATGGTATTCATGGGATTTGTAGTATTTATGGTATTCATGAGATTTGTGGTAATTTGGTATTCACGGGATTTGTGGTATTTATGGTATTCATGGGATTTGTGGATTTGTGTTATTCATAGGATTTGTGGATTTATGCTGTTGATGGTACTTGTGGAATTTATGGATTTATGGTAATCATAGTAGGTGTGGGATTTATGAATTTATGCTACTGGTGATTGTGGGATTTGTGGATTTATGGTATTGGTGATATTTATTGTGTTTGTGGGATTGATAGATATATGCTGTTGATGGTACTTGTGGAGTTTATGGATTTATGCTGTTTGTAATACTTGTGAGATTTAAAGATTTATGGTATTTGTGGTATTCATGGTGCTTGTGGGAGTTTTTGAATTTTGCTGTGTTTGGTATTCATGAAATTCATTCATTTCTGCTATTTATGGCAATTGTGGGGTTTATAGATTTATGTTGTTTATGGTACTTGTGGAATTTATGGATTAATGGGTTTACGGTTATGAACCTCATTGTTATGGTGTGTTATGAACATGTGCTAGCTAAAAATAATGTAAAAGTCACATGAATGGTTGTAGGGCAATCCGAACTCTTTCCTTTCCTTATGCATATATAAATGTTAATTATAGTTGTTTTTGTCATAGCATTCAGCAACATTTCTCTGTTCCTCATCTTTCTGTATTTTAGTAGGGTTAGTGTTATTGTTATAGCATTAAGTAACATTTCTCTGTTAATGTAATAGATATGGAGTAGTGGAAGTTTATTGGGGTAAGGTTGGATTGGATGTTTTTGATGTAATAAATAGATATGGAGTAGAGTGATTTCGTTGGGGTTAGGTAGGGTTGTTGTGTTTGATGTAATAGATATGGAATAGTGGAAATTTATTGGGGTAAGGTAGGGTTGGGTGTATTTTTGATGCAATATACAAATGTACAAATTACCAGTTGTATTTGTCTTTTCCTAATGTGTTTTCAGTTACTTTACACTTCATTGAAGAGAGGGAAGCAGCTTTGGGATAATGAGAATATAATTTTGTAGGATATAAATCTTTAGAATCGTTGCTGGGAAACTTTTTGTCAGAACAGATGTAAAACTGCAGAAACTAGCATGGCAGAATTATCTCTAACATAAAATAGAGATTTGTTGACCCAGAAAATGCATTATCTCTGTTTTGTGGACATCGCTACATACCTGTACTACACAATGACAATTAATATTCACAGGAATGGAACCAGCCATGACAGCCCTATTGCTGCACCAGATGGTGTCTTGCTCTATCTTTACTGACAGTAAAAGTACAGACTTGTGAGTCCACAGTCTTAAGCTGTACATATCCACTATCTTAAACTGTACATATCCACTATCTTAAAATGTATATACCAACAATCTTAAAACTGTACATATCCACTATCTTAAAATGTACATATCCACATTCTAAAACTGTACATATCCACAATCTTAAAATGTATATACCAACAATCTTAAACTGTACATATCCACAATCTTAAAATGTATATATCCACTATATTAAAATGTACATATCTACATTCTAAAACTGTACATATCCACAATCTTAAAATGTATATACCAACAATCTTAAACTGTACATATCCACAATCCTAAAATGTATATATCCACTATATTAAAATGTACATATCCACATTCTAAAACTGTACATATCCACAATCTTAAAATGGTCATAAGTTCATATTGCTTTTTTATAAGAATTTCTGTCAATATTTCTGTTTTATTACTGTAAACAAAAAGTATTATTTGCTGTATTGAACCTTAGAAACAAAAAAGTTTTATTGTGATATGGTACATTAATGCTTCTGTCACTTACCAATTTCATATTGATATGGTACATTAATGCTTCTGTCACTTACCAATTTCATTGTGAAATGGTACATTGATGCTTCTGTCACTTGCCACTTTCATTGTGATATGGTACATTGATGCTTCTGTCACTTGCCAATTTCATTGTGATATGGTACATTAATGCTTCTGTCACTTACCAGTTTCATTGTGATATGGTACATTAATGCTTCTTACCAATTTCATTTTCTCAGAACTACTCAAGTTGTCCAATATCTACAACTGTCAAATTTTAAGTCTGGTTTGAGAACAAACTTTTTGCTCTCAGGGTCAAAAGGTCAAATATACAGGTTATTATGGCTGAGAAAAAAAAATGGTTTCTGTAGAATAGCTAGAGTTCTTTACCATCAACTGGCACCAAACTTTATTGCTGGCTAATGCACTTGAAGTAAGAAAAAGGGCAGTTGATTTTTGTTAAAGTTATGTCATGACAAACAGCTTCTTTGGAATAGCATCAGTTTTACATCACAGACCTTGTCTAAACTATATTGATGGCTTGCACTTGGGGTAAGGAGGAATCCAGTCAATTTTGGGGTCAAAAGGTTAAATATCAAGGTCACTGCAACTGAAAGAAGAAAATAGTTTCTGCACTAGGTGCTTTCACTAAAGTTTGTGGATGTCTTACAGCCTGGTTAAGATGGAAACCTATTCAGCTTTGGGTCAAAAGATAAGGTCAGTTTAAGGGAAGGAAAAAACTCTTTCATTTGCATTACTTCTTTAGTTTAGTTAAGACTGTATCCTGTGACCAAAAGTCAATTCATTGAAATTCCTTAATCAGTAATCTCCCAAGTCTACCATACTGTACAACTGGTTACATATTTAAGGACTATTATAAATGGGACATACTGTGTAATTTGCATTGTAATGCGCTGGGGTACCTTTGACAACAAAGTTTCATATCTAGTACTCTTGCTAGGCTTTTATCCATTACCAAACTTTTCTGTTTGTGGTTTAGTTATGACTTATACAACTGTGATGTCAACCAATAAAAACTTCATTCAAATTCATCCAGTCAGAATACTGGGTCTGCATACTTATCTGGAAATGGACTACCAACATATTTTAGACTTGGCAGGCTTTAGGGACATGACACCAGTCTGATATGTGTATTTACAGGGAGGGGGCATATAAGAGGGGGCATGTGGTAAGAGAGCAATAAAATTTGAGGAAGAGGTTTTTCTCCAGGCTCCTGAGTTACATCAGTTGATGCCTACTAAAAAGTTAGAGAAGCAATTAACATCCAAAGCAGATCTAACTGTTCCACAGTCTGTTGGAAAACTGGGGTTACAAGTGGGGGATGGTGCACATTTTGTTATGAGAGTATAATGTTTCTTTTGAGAAATTGTTTGCTTTTATTAGGGAATGTATCTAAATCAAGTTAGAGCTATCAAATTTCAGAACTAAAATAATGTTTCAAGAATCAATTTTTATAAAATGGGAATTGGTCATGATGGTGAACAGGATTCTCTCTCTCTCTCTCTCTCTCTCTCTCTCTCTCTCTCTCTCTCTCTCTCTCTCTCTCTCTCTCTCTCTCAAATTGTATGTTTTTTTGTTATCAGTTGTATAGGAAGGTCTTATTGTAGTAACTTTGTAGGGATTAGAATGGGGTGAGAAACCTTTGCTAACATGGCATGTATCCAGTAATAGACAGGAATTGTCAACCCTTACACATGATGTAAGAGGCAACCAGTAACCCTTTGATATGATGCTGCATGTAGCCAGGAACCATACACATGATGTTACATACAACCAGCAACCATTATGCATGATGTTGCAGGCAAGCAGAAACCTTTACACATGATGTCACAGTGAACCAGAAACTTTTAATTATGATATTACATGAAACTTTTAATTATGATATTACATGCAACCATCAACCCTTACACATGATATTACATACAACCATCAACCCTTACACATGATATTACATACAACCATCAACCCTTACACATGTTACATGCAACCATCAACCCTTGCACATGATGTTACATACAAACATCAACCCTTACACATGTTGCATGCAACCATCAACCCTTACACATGATATTACATACAACCATCAACTTTACACATGTTACATGCAACCATCAACCCTTGCACATGATGTTACATACAACCATCAACCCTTACACATGTTACATACAACCATCAACCCTTACACATGTCACATGCAACCATCAACCCTTACACATGATGTTACATGCAACCTGCAGTCCTTACACCTGATGTTACATGCAACTGGCAGTCCTTACACCTGATGTTACATGCAACTGGCAGTCCTTACACCTGATGTTACATGCAACTGGTAGTCCTTACAAATGATGTTACAAGCTTCCTGCAACCCTTACACATGTTGATACAAGCGACCTGCAAGCCTTACACATGATGTTAAAAGCTACCTGCAACCCTTACACATGATGTTAAAAGCTACCAGCAAGCCAGACAGATGATGTTACAAGCAAAGCAAGCCTTATACATGATGTTACAAGCTACCTGCAACCCTTACACATGATCTTATAAGCTACCAGGAAGCCTTACACATGATGTTACAAGCAAAGCAACCCTTACACATGATGTTAAAAGCTACCAGCAAGCCAGACAGATGATGTTACAAACAAAGCAAGCCTTACACATGATGTTACAAGCTACCTGCAACCTTACACATAATGTTACAAGCAAAGCAAGCCTTACACATGATGTTACAAGCAAAGCAAGCCTTACACATGATGTTACAAGCTACCTGCAACCCTTACACATGATGTTACAAGCAAAGCAAGCCTTACACATGATGTTACAAGCAAAGCAAGCCTTACACATGATGTTACAAGCAAAGCAAGCCTTATACATGATGTTACAAGCTACCTGCAACCCTTACACATGATGTTACAAGCAAAGCAAGCCTTACACATGATGTTACAAGCAAAGCAAGCCTTACACATGATGTTACAAGCTACCTGCAACCCTTACACATGATGTTACAAGCAAAGCAAGCCTTACACATGATGTTACAAGCAAAGCAAGCCTTACACATGATGTTACAAGCAAAGCAAGCCTTATACATGATGGTACAAGCTACCTGCAACCCTTACACATGATGTTACAAGCAAAGCAAGCCTTACACATGATGTTGCAAGCTACCTGCAACCCTTACATGTGATGTTACAAGCTACCTACAACCTTTTCAATGATGTTAAAAGCTGCCAATAACCTTACACATGATGTTACAAGCTACCTGCAATCCTTACACATGATGTTATAAGCTACCTTTAACCCTTACACATGATGTTACAAGCAAAGCAAGCCTTACACATGATGTTACAAGCAAAGCAAGCCTTACACATGATGTTACAAGCTACCTGCAACCCTTACATGTGATGTTACAAGCTACTTACAACCCTTTCAATGATGTTAAAAGCTACCAGTAACCTTATACATGATATTACAAGCTACCAGGAAGCCTTACTCATGATGTTACAAGCAAAGCAACCCTTACACATGATGTTAAAAGCTACCAGCAAGCCAGACAGATGATGTTACAAATAAAGCAAGCCTTACACATGATGTTACAAGCTACCTGCAACCCTTACACATAATGTTACAAGCAAAGCAAGCCTTACACATGATGTTACAAGCAAAGCAAGCCTTACACATGATGTTACAAGCTACCTGCAACCCTTACACATGATGTTACAAGCAAAGCAAGCCTTACACATGATGTTACAAGCTACCTGCAACCCTTACATGTGATGTTACAAGCTACCTACAACCCTTTCAATGATGTTAAAAGCTACCAATAACCTTACACATGATGTTACAAGCTACCTGCAATCCTTACACATGATGTTACAAGCTACCTTTAACCCTTACACATGATGTTACAAGCAAAGCAAGCCTTACACATGTTGATACAAGCTACCTGCAACCCTTACACATGATCTTAAAAGCTAGCAGGAAGCCTTACACATGATGTTACAAGCAAAGCAAGCCTTTCACATGATATTACAAGTTACCTGCAAGCCTTACACGTGATCTTAAAAGCTACCAGGAAGCCTTACACATGATGTTACAAGCAAAGCAACCCTTACACATGATGTTACAAGCAAAGCAAGCCTTACGCATGATGTTACAAGCAAAGCAAGCCTTACACATGATGTTAAGGGGAACCAGCAGCCATTATGCATAATGTTACAATGAAATAACTCTTAAAGTCGTCAATAATGCAAAACAAGCTCTTTACTTTTTCCACTTTAATATTAAAACTTTTTTTTTAGAATTTTAAGATTGATACAGACGTTTGATTCATTTTGTCACTTCAGCATTAATGTATTAAACCATCATGCTTCATTTCAATTAGATTGGTCAGATTTGATATGTAAGTTTATATCATCAACATCGTAAGTTTATATCATCAACATTGTAACTGAATTTGATTATGGGTGCTTACTAACAAGGTGATCTGATTGATTGAGCTGGTGAAAGGTCCAGAGTTCAGATTTGGCTTTTAAAATTTACCATGAAGACCTCAGAGGAATTTGATTATCAATGGTATACACAGCATATTAATGGAGTGATCCAGCATATGACTCGATAAACTTGTGAACACACTAGAGGCCATGGGGTGATCTAGCATATGATTGGATAAGCTTGTGAACACACTAGAGGCCATGGGGTGATCTAGCATATGATAGGATAAGCTTGTGAACACACTAGAGGCCATGGGGTGATCTAGCATATGATTGGATAAGCTTGTGAACACACTAGAGGCCATGGGGTGATCTAGCATATGATAGGATAAACTTGTGAACACACTAGAGGCCATATTTCTGATCAGATTCGTTTTGTGATCTTACATTATCAAGATCTCTGATGAGTTCAGATAAGGAGGTGGTCATAAATCTGAATTTTGGACAGCCTACATGCCATATTGGAAGGCCTACAAGCTATATTGGAAAGCTTACACGCCATATTGGACAGTCTATTAGTCATATTGAACAGCCTATAGGCCATATTGGATAGTCTATTAGTCATATTGAACAGCCTACAAGCTATATTGGACAGCCTACAGGCCATACTGGACAGCCTACAAGCCATATTGGACAGTCTATTAGTCATATTGAACACCCTACAGGCCATATTGAACAGCCTACAGGCCATACTAGACAGTCTACATGCCATACTGGACAGCCTACATGCCATATTGTACAGCCTACTGACCATATTGTACAGCCTATTTACCATATTGTACAGCCTACTGCACATATATTTGATTTAATTTTGATTGGAAATGTTATGTAAGCTTATGTTAGCAAGACCAATGACAAGTTTCAGTTATGATTGACATCCATCCTTATTAATGAGGTGGTTATTGCATATAATTGGCTGTGAAAACTCTAAAGGACTGTTTTATTTGACTTCTTATGTAAGCTTATCCCATCAAGATCTTGGATGAGTTCAGTTATGAGTAACATCCACTCAGATTACTGAAGTAATTTTGCATCTGATTTGCTAACATTATGAATACTGTAGAGACTATTCATCCATTCAGATTTTGATTGGATTTGCTATGTAAGATTATCATATGAAAAATGTAGACACCATATTTTATCTCACATGTTAAATGCCATAATCACTCAGCCATCACAGCTCCCTTAGCTGGGTATCTCAGTTTGTTCCTAATGATGACTTCAGGAATTGAACCAAAATGGATAAACAGGGACCCAGTAATCCATATCGCCTGCTCATATTAACTTCCTTTGCAATGTCAAGTAGTTTGGGGCCAGAGGTCTCCAGGACAAGATTATTTTGACAAACTTTCATGTTTAATTGAACTAAATTTGTTTTTTGCTGGTTCAAGTTCATTCATTACATATAGTGTCTGTGAGATTAAATTGTCTTGATTTTTCACTTAATCACAGAAGTAGTAGTTTACCACTTGTCAACTGCTTGTATCAACATATCAAGGGAATACATTATATTTATATGTATTATAAGCAACAATATAATTTAAAACATAAACTATAAATGGGTTTGATTTACTGGATTCAGTTTCCTTGTCATCAAAGTTACACCCACCCCACACTATTACATCAGTCAGTATTTGAGTTTTATTTCATTTTCAGTTTTACTGCCCCATACATAGCACATAAAAACTAATTATTTTTGGCAGCAAAGAAAGGAAAGTTTTATGACTGAGCTGGGCTTTGAAGAAGAACAATACAGGTAGTTGTTAAAAGGCTTTCAAATATGGTTTCATCAGCTTTTCTGGGTCCTTGTTGCATTTGTAGAGTCCTACCATATTGCATTCTAACATGTAAATTTTGCATCTCTCATGTTGCACTTAATTGTGCAAATCCTAATGAATATAAGAAACTGGTTGCATGCATGATGGGTCCAATACAATTGATGCAATAATTTCACAACATAAATTCTTAGTAACATGGATGTAGCTTATGCAGTGCAAGTATATATACAGTAATGCATAAGCTCTTAATAAAATGACTCTAGCTTGTGCCAAATGGTTATTGTACAGTTCAGTCGAGGGGGGTGTGTGGGGTGTGTTAAATTTGACAAGTTCTAAAATTAGGGTATCATGAGTAGACCCTGTCTCCAAAGTGAACATTATCAATAAAGACTGGTTGATTAATTGACAGATTTCTGTCTAATTGCACATCAACACACAATAGGCTATATATAGTTAAGGCAATGAGCAAAGTGTTTTACTAAGAGATACCATGTGGCCAGGTCAGTGCATCTCTCTCTCTCTCTCTCTCTCTCTCTCTCTCTCTCTCTCTCTCTCTCTCTCTCTCTCTCTCTCTCTCTCTCTCTCTCTCTCTCTCTCTCTCTCTCTCTCTCTCTCTCTCTCTCTCTCTCTCTCTCTCTCTCTCTCGTTTTGAAAGAAATATACATTTTATATTTGAATTCTGACAATCTTTGCCAACCCTTACCTATAAACTTCATTTATTTAAGATTTACATTTTGATGGAGAGGTTGAAAGTGAGTGTAAGTTTGATCAGATATATTATAATCATTTATATGTTTTCAAATTAACTTCTGGACAACTCATTAGTGAGATATGAAATGTTTAGTTTAATGTAGGAAACATTCTGTGTACCAGAAACAATCAAGCCAGTTATAGAAATATGATATCAGTAGTCACCTGTAAAATCCACTAGGACAATGATATATACTGAGTTTTTGAATTTGAATGAGGTGGGAATTTGGAAACAATGGAAAGTAACCATTAAAGAAATATGTAGCCTAGACATTTGTTTTATTTTTTGCTCTACCAGTTAATTCCTAAAAGCAGCTGCCACCTACCTTCACATCAGCTACTACAGTTTGACAGCTACTACAACTACTATGTATATAATGGCATACATTTTTCATTGAAAACAGCATTTAGTGTAAACTTGTGATGCTAACATCATGAAATTCAAAAATTGTAATTTAAAAACTATTTTTTTGCAAGATTTTCTTAAGCAAAATTATTTTTCTGATAAATAATACTATACAGTGAAATAGTGATCAATGAAAATGTCTACAGATAGCCAATATCAAGTACTTAAAGAAGGCTTTTTGAGTGAAATTTGTGTTTTCATTTTTTTCTAATTTGGTTTTAGTATAATCATCATAAATGTTTTGGGCCCTCTTCAATTCAGATGTGAAAAGAGTCATTTTGTTGCCATGGTGATGGCAAGGAGTCATTTTGCTGCCATGGTGATGGCAAGGAGTACTTACACGAGAACCTAATTATTCAGCAACTAAGCTGGATATAGTTTGTATAACTTAAGAATTTAATGGTTCTTTTGCATGATGACACAGACTAATTGTTAATTATCTCTCTGTAAGATCTGATTGTTAGGGTCATCCTAATTTATTGTTCAAGTCCTACTATAGTCTACTCCCTTGCCATTGGTTTATTTGTGAATTTTTTTAAATATGCAGTGAGTCTTTCATCTATACTGTAATTTGGAAGTTCTGATAAGCTCATTGATAATTGCTGTGTTCCAAGACATTGCAACTGCAGTGTTACAAGACATTGTAACTGTTGTGATCCAAGACATTGTCACCTATGTGTTCCAGATATTTTAATTGCTGTGCTTCAAGATATTGTAATTGATGTGTTCCAAGACATTGTAACCTATGTGTTCAAAGACATTATAATTGCTGTGTTCCAAGACATTGTAACATATGTGTTTGAAGACATTATAATTGCTGTCTTCCAAGACATTGCAACTGCTGTGTTCCAAGACAGTGTAACTGCTGTGTTCAGACTTTTTTTATTTGATCATATAATATAGGGTTCAAATCATGTGCTGTTGATACAGAAATGTTTGGTAATATTTAGAACCACTATATTGAGGAATTACCCAATCCATTACATAAATATTTGTGTAGGATGGTGGAGATTAAATCCATTACATGAATATTTGTGTAAGATAGTGGAGATTAAATCCATTACATGAATATTTGTGTAGGACTGTGGAGATTAAAATCCATTACATGAATATTAGTGTAGGACAGTGGAGATTAAAATCCATTGTATGAATATTTATGTGGGACATTGGGGATTAAAGTCCTTTACATGAATATTTGCATGGGTCATTGGGGATTAAGTCCTTTACATGAATATTTGTGTAGGATTGTGTGGATTAAAGTACTGTACATGAAAATATTTGTAGGACAGTGGAGATTAAGGTCCTTTAAATGAATATTTGTGTTACACAGTGGAATTTAAAATCCATTACATGAATATTTGTGTAGGACTGTAAAGGTTGTCCCCACTGTGACAGTTTGGTTGTGGGGATTGGTGCTGGGGTGCTTCCAATATTTTATTTAAATTATTGTAGAAGGCCCCCCCCCGGCTTGATTTTGTTTGGAAGTTGATATAGTGAAAGCTAAATGTACATCTTCAAGCCCCCCAGTGAGCAATGCAATGGTTAAATAATTAAAGATACAAAAAGGGTTAAGTTCATTAATAACAATTTAATAACAATTAAATGGTCAATAAATTGAATTTCCCAAATACAATTCTTCCACTCAACTCTTTACTAGCCTATCACATCATTTGATTACTAGTGTGAGAGATTTCCACCTCTCCTCTCCTAATTCCCTCTCTTCCTCCTTGACTCCCTCTAAGTTCCATCTACTCATCATCTATTTTCTCCTCCAGACTAATTTCCTCCTCCTCCTCCACCTTCTATCCCTCTTCTCTATGTCGACTACACTTCGTCGACTCCAAATGCTCTGCCAGTCTCCCTTCCATCTCTCTCTTAGAGACTCGAGACTATGAAGTTCTGTCCCCGAAAAGCTTCCTGTGAAAACATGGTACAATATTTTCCTCAGCACTCACATCTCACACTACACACAGCCTATCATCAGATAATGGCTTTTAAATTTCACCTGTCATGCATTCATTCACACCAAAATATGCATATGTTTTTGTATGGTAAAGTACAGCATAATAAAGACATCATAATAAAAGCATGGTATCAATTACTCTTGTGCATACAATAATAAATTGCTTCACATGAGTACATACTCATACAAAATATACAAATAAATATCCATGCTCTGATATATTTACACGTTTATTTTAACTAATCTTAAATCATTTTCCTCAAACTCCAGTTCAAACATGCGTAAACTCTAACATAATGCATTACTAAATGTACTGGTTACTAAGAAGTAACCTACCAGCAAATTACATTATTAATTCTGATAAGCTAACAGTCTACATAATAATCTATGTAAACTCAAATCCATGTCTCAAAAAAGATTAAACACTACAAGGTAATTCTACATACTAAAACAATCCCAGTAATCAAGTATACATACTACCAAAAATTACACTTATGACATCGTAATGATTTTGCAAAAATTGAGCATATAACTTACTGACCTTTTCAAAGTTTTTCCTTCTCTTACAATCTGATCCTAAGATTTCCATCAAATAACAAGTGGCTCCCCTACCCCCTCAGTATCCTTACTTCTTATAATCTACCCAGGTATACTGATAATTGTATGGTGAGTTTGAGCTATAATTCCAATCTAAGTTTTGATCCCACCCTCTATCTTAATTCTGATTAGATGTTGCTCTGGACTGATCCAGTTAAAAATAACATACAATGTCTCTGTCCACCTGGCAGGTTAGAACACAACCTGTTTACCCTGCAGGCTTCCTTTGATCTCTGAACCAATATTTAATGCCTTGGTGTGAATACTACAAGTCTTTCATTAGGGACTATTCAATAGCTGGTAACTTACATAAAGGATTAACACTGCCTGTGGTGATGTCTACTCATCAAACATGATATTAATACACAAGTTTATACATTTCCTGATAATCTGGCCATGCAAACATGACAAGAACATTGGAGATTAAAATCTGTTACATGAATATTTGTGTAGCAGAGTGGGGATTAAGTCCAATATATGAATACTTGTTTTGCACAATGGAAATTAAAATCCATTACATGAATATTTGTTTTGAATTTGAAAAAAGTCCATTACATGAATATTTGTAGTGGAGATTAAAATCCAATATATGAATATTTATGTTGCACAATGGAAATTAAAATCCATTACATGAATGTTTTTGTTGCACAGTGGAAATTAAAATGTTACATGAGTTGTGTGTATCACATTGGAGATTAAAATCCATTACACAAATATTTCTGGAGAGTGGAGACTAAAATCCATTGTATGAATATTTCTGTAGGAAATTGGAAATTAAAATCCACTACATGAATATTTCTGTAGGACAGTGAAAATTAAAATCCATTGCATGAATATTTGTGTTGCACAAAGGAAATTAAAATCCATTACATGAATATTTGTGTAGGAGTTTAGAAATTAAAATCCATTACATGAATATTTGTGTAGGAGATTAAAAATTAAAATCCATTACATGAATATATGTGTAGGACCATGGAAATTAAAATCCATTACATGAATATTTGTGTAGGACAATGGAAATTAAAATCCATTACATGAATATTTGTGTTGCACAAAGGAAAATAAAGTCCATTACATGAATATTTGTGTAGGAGATTGGAAATTAAAATCAATTACATGAATATTTGTGTAGGACAATGGAAATTAAAGTCCATTACATGAATATTTGTGTAGGAAAATGGAAATTAAAATCCATTACATAAATATTTGTGTTGCACAAAGGAAAATAAAATCTATTACATGAATATTTGTGTAGGACAATGGAAATTAAAATCTATTACATGAATAATGAATATTTGTGTATGACAATAGAAATTAAAATACATGACAAGAAAATTTGTGTAGGAGATTGAAAATTAAAATCCATTACATGAATATTTGACAGTAGAGATTGGAAATTAAAATCCATTACATGAATATTTAACAATAGAGATTGGAAATTAAAATTCATTACATGAATATTTGACAATAGAGATTGGAAATTAAAATCCATTACATGAATATTTGACAATAGAGATTGGAAATTAAAATCCATTACATGAATATTTGACAATAGAGATTGGAAATTAAAATCTATTATATGAATATTTGACAATAGAAATTGGAAATTAAAATCCATTACATTAATATTTGACAATAGAGATGTCATTTGTTTCATATAAGTAAAAACTTGTTACTACCCATGGCCCCCAATTGTTAACCAAAATTAATTGAGAGATAGGTGTAAATATAAATATTGAACAAAAAAGTTCATACACATGTATGTCGTCTTTCATAAGCAGGTGCCCCTTATTTGAAGGTGTCAACATGCTATGTAACAATTAATAAAAAGTCTGGATAGTGATTTGGGTGAGTGATGGTGGTATTTCTTTTGAATAAATTGCAATACATTTTTAAAAAAGAAGACAAATCAGGTAAATATGTTAACACTTTATCAGTACATTGTTACATTATTTGTCTAGGCTAAGGTGATGATAACTTTGTACATTATGTCTTTCTTACATTATTTGTATAGTCTAAAGTAATCATTAACTATTTTGTCACTTGCAACAGAAAAAAATTGTTCTGTAACTTTTTAGATTAGAATACATGTATAAACATAAAATTGAAATTCAGTGTGTCACACCACACACACACACACATACATGACAAATTAATACTAGGTTGTCATTTGAAAGTGTCTGCTACACATGAGTGCATATAACAATGATTGAGCAGCAGCATTTAGGTGATGTCACTGATGTGTGCTTAGTCATGAGGGAATATAGGCTTGTGTGTGCAGGCAAGGCAATGGGTGCCATTTGACCCACTCACCTGGGTTCAAATCTCCATAGAGTAGCTGATGTGGCTGATGAAGTCATTCATATGAGATGCACATGTCCTGGAGCATTGTGTGCACTGGAGGCATGGGTTGGTTCTTGACATTAAAGCCTTCCTGCATTCTCTGGTGAAGGTGATATGCATTCTATGGGCATCCCTGAAAGTTTTACAGCCATTGTGAACAGCTGCATGCCAGCCAGACTATCCTTGATGCAGGACTCAATGTCCTTCACAGATATCAAGCAGCACATTAGACTGTCCTTGATGCAGTCTTTCAATCTCTTCATCTGCCCACTAGATAGAACTCCATACAAAATCTAACATGGCATTCAAGACTCCTCTCTCACTCTGGCGGTCTCTCTGTCTGTCTGTCTGTCTGTCTCTGGAAATTAAATCTATCACATGAATATCTGTATAGGAGAGTGGGGATTAAGTCCATTATATGAATATTTGTGTAGGAGAGTGGGGATTAAGTCCATTATATGAATATTTGTGTAGGAGAGTGGGGATTAAGTCTATTACATGAATATTTGTGCCAATGCCTTTTAAAAATAATCTTCATTGTCTTTTACTTGTGTCAGTTTACAGTGGCATATTTTAAAAATAATTATTTACCATAAAAATTCCATTTACACTCAACAAAGAATGTTTGGTTGGGTTGAGTGTGTTTTGGGTTGGGTGGTGGTGTTTTGTTTTGTTGATTTTAGTCACACTTTAATACATGATTAGCTATGTCATGCCAATCTCAAAGATACACCAAGGCAGCTGACCTGTGTTGACTTTGGCAAAAATTGAACCCACCATCCTTGAATTGTGAGTTTGACACTCAACCATTACTGAGCCACTTTGTTTCCATAAAGAGAGCATTGTTTTCATTAAAACAATGTTTTGGGGGTATTTATAATAATTTTTTTATATATTTAAAAAAATAAAAATAAATATTATTTATCATAAATTTGACAAAGAAGATACTGCATGCTACATGTCTATCTTAATGCTTTCTAAATCATTCTTTTTTATATGTTCAATGTTAAAAATTGCATAGCTGTTTTAAAATTTCTCTGAAGAGCATTCAGTTTAAGAAAATTATTATTAATGCTATAAATTGCTGAAAGAAAGTGGCACAAGCCATTGATCTGCATCTTTCCTTTCAAGACCACGCTTTGATATTTTTGTCCTGTTTAAGCCTTTTCAAAAATTCTACAGAGGGTCTTTGACATTTTTATTGCCATTCATCAACAGATGCTTTTCATAAAGACTAAAGTATTGATCTTTATACCAGATGCCAGGAGCCACCTGTATAATCCCTTTGATTTTATTTCAAAATTTATTTTAAACTTCTCTCAATATTTTAGAAGCCTTTATTTTCCTATTCATTCCGAACTGACTAAAACTTTTGAACATCCCCCAAAAGAAAAAGCTGCCATCATTGGTATATCCCTTATCAATAGAAAGGTCTTTAGGGCATTAACTATATTTAATAATCTTTTATGCAGTTGTGCCATCACAAATCGAAAATCAGTTTCACTTTTGAAGCTGCAATCTCAATATTTGTAAATAATCAAATTTTGTTTGCACATTAATGGATCAAAGAAGAATTACAGAATTATAAAAAAGAACAAAAGCACTCTGCAAGTTATTGACATTATGCAATCCCAGAAATAGTAAAACAAGTTTTTCAAAGTGTGATTCAGCTGTTGTGTTGGAATTATTTACTTGTATAATGAACAGCTAATTCGATCATTGCAGACCAATTAAATATAAGGCATTGACTGTGTTCACTGTATTGTACACTGCCAAATCTTCATAAATTTTATTTGGGTAGCTTGATGTCATATTGTACACTGTCAGATCTAGATTGATGTTTCTTGGTTACCTTGATGTGGCATTGTACTCTACCAAATTTAGGTTAATATTATTTGGGTAGTTTTTGATGTGACACAAGTTTTACCTTTTCACCTGAGTTTATGTAACTTTTAATTTGCTGATGTGTAAATCATGTCCAGCAGTAGACATTGATTGTAAACTCAGACCTGTTATTGTATAATATGCCAGCAGGTAAGGATCAGTGGCATTTGTTTTTATGCTTTCTATTAATATATAGATTTTTTATTTGAGCAAATATTATCTGTACTACATGAACTTTTTTAATGTTAGATATTATTTGTATTGAATAATAAACACACAAGTCTAGGAGTAACTTCTGTTACTTCCACTGAAGCTGATAAAGCTGTTAGAACTGTATGTAGTACAGAGTTCCCATTGATGATGCTTGCTTTCTTTAATTCTCCCAGTCTTTTGAGCCTTTCTCTTTCTCTGATCAGTTGAAAGCTATGACACATGGACTGAATCAATAAGGCTGAGTCATAACAGTGGGCTTTCAATTCTGCATCCATCCCATGATCTGCCTTATCATGTGATATCAATTTTGCATAGTGAAAGAATACCCAATATCATTACATTTCACATTTGCTTACAGATTAAAGGAATCCTGCCAACATTTCCAAGGTAAGTTATATTTGTTCATTACTATAGGTATATTAATAATTTTTCAGTTCTTTGCACTCTTTAAGAATTTTGAAAATTTTGCATGACCTGCAAAACTCAAAAACAAAGAAATAATATTAATGGACTTGCTAAATTTAGTGCCATTCTTTATAACACAATTCCTGTTGTAATGGGTATGTAATCAAAGAATCCCATTTCATTATTCTGAAATAAAATTATATCATGTACTTTTTATAAGATATTCTCCTTATAAGGTGGTACACTGTATGGCTTCCATGGACAGCATTATAATGGGAGTACTGTATTGTGCACTATATTAGACTTTTTCACTGAAAAATGGTAAACTCTGGCATGGCATTATAATGGGGGAGTACTGTATCAAGCACTATGTTAGACTATCTCACTGAAAAATGGTAAACACTGGCATGGCATTATAATGGGGGAGTACTGTATCATGCACTATATTAGACTTTCTCACTTAAAATTGGTAAACTCTGGCATGGCATTATATTGAAGGGAGTACTGTGTCATGCACTATATTAGACTTTCTCACTGAAAAATGGTAAACTATGGCATGGCATTATAAGGGGGGAATACTTATCATGCACTATATTAAACTTTCTCACTGAAAAATGGTAAACTCTGGCATGGCAGTATAATGGGGAGTACTTATCATGCACTATATTAGACTTTCTCACTGAAAAATGGTAAACTCTGGCATAGCATTATAATGGGGGAATTCTGTATCATGCACTATATTAGACTTTCTCACTGAAAAATGGTAAACTCTGGCATGGAATTATAATGGGGGAGTAATGTATCATGCACTATATTAGACTTTCTCATTGAAAAATGGTAAACTCTGGCATGGCATTATAATGGGGGATCACTTGATAAAAAATATTTTTCTTCTTGTATTGTATAATGTATAATTACTACTTCTCATTTGACATGTACAGTATTACATTTGTAGACTTTTTATAACTGTTATATGATTGACAATTAGTAGGAATATATATATATATATATATATATATATATATATATATATATATATATATATATATATATATATATATATATATATATATATATTATGTGTGTGTGTGAGAGAGAGAGAGAGAAAGAGAGATGAGATGTACCTTCCCTTTGATTATCAGAATGCTTATTATTAATTGAGATTAGCATCATTATTGACTGAGAATAGTATCATTATTAATTCAGATTAGCATCACTATTAATTGAGATTAGCATTACTATTAATTGCGATTCACATCATTATTAATTGAGATTAGCATCATTATTATTTGAGATAAGCATCATTAATAAGTGAGAATGGCATCATTATTAATTGAGATTAGCATCACTATTAATGTAGAGTTTGTAATGAGTGTAAAATGGAACTCACATGTTGATTATACTGACATACCTTTCATTCATGTTCAGTATTTGACTGCTTCACAGTTATACTGACATACCATTCATTCATGGTCAGTGTTTGACTGCTTCACAGATATACTGACATACCATTCATTCCTGGTCAGTGTTTGACTGCTTCACAGATATACTGACATACCATTCATTCATGGACAGTGTTTGACTGCTTCACAGATATACTGACATACCTTTCATTCCTGGTTAGTGTTTGACTGCTTCACAGTTATACTGATGCACCTCATTCATGCTCAGTGTTTAATTGTTTCAAAGAGTTACACAGCAAATCTTTTACCACTGACTTGGGGGAGGGAGATAGAAGTGGATGTTTATTGGAGGGGGAAAGAGAAGTGGAAGTTTATTCAAGAATAAACAGGATGTGTCAGATCACATCTGAACATGAACCCCACTACTTCTCCTTTTGATTTAATGTTTCACATTTTAGACTTTTCCAGATGTATGTTGCTAATGGGAGAACACTAAACAGCCTCTAGCTTTGAAACAGCTGTAGTTTGCCAAGTGAAATTGCAATGGCAATCAAACATTACTCAAGATCTAAAAATTTTAGAGTGGACTGACATAGTTGTTTTTATATCTTGATAATTTCAAAATCTAACTGATACACTAAAGACATAATTTAGTTTTACAGATCACATACACTGCATGCTGAAATTGTATGGATTTCTAATTATTCAGTGTCAGAAAAGGAATTTGTGGTGTTAGGGCCTTATCTGGAACAGCTTCATCACATGCAGCAGTAAATAGATTTAAGTCCAAAATGTTTGTTAGGTATATTTTTCACATACTTTTGACTTCACAGACAGTACACTAGATTAAGTCCAAAATGTTTTTATGTATAGTTTTTCATTGACAAGACATATTTGTGACCTTAAAATTGAACTTTATTAAAAATGATGTAAGGATTGAATTGCAAAGAAGTTAAAAGGTATATCTCATGTAATCATAGAATTTGGAGCTTTCTGTCACTTTATATTCGATTTTTTTTGCACTTTAACAGTTTCCACAGATAGTTCATTTGGTTATTTCCACCTAAGTCTTAGACAACATTGTAAAGAAACCTGCTTTCCATAATTTAAAAACTTTAATAGCCTAAGTGATTAGAGTGCCAACCTTAGATGTGAGAGGTGGTGAGTTCAAGCCCTGGCCAAATCATACCATAGACTTGTAAAAATGGTAACAGCAGCTGCCTCATTAGGCACTCAGCATCAAGAGGTAAGTGTTAGAACTGGTCGGCCTGGTATTAGGACAATGAGACTGCTAGGTATGTGATGCATGATGCCGCAGTGCTACATCGCTATAAGTTGCCACACTGCAGACATAGTAGCAATATAACTGAAATTTTTTTAATGCTAAATTAGAAATCCCAAACACCTGCCCCCTTAATTTTATACAGTAATCCCATACTTGATGATGTAAATTTGCTAATTTGACTTTAAGGAAAATTTTTCCAAGGATAAGCCAGACCCAGAATGGCACTTGTACTGAAATCGACCTTGTGTTAAAAATAGACAATGATGTCACTGTGCCCAGCTTAGTAACACTTAGTAATTCACAACATATATAAAAAAATAAAGTTGTTTTTATTTGCACTTCTCTCACTACACAATGCTTTGATATAATCAACTATAATACAGGAGTAAGTAATAATTTTGTACATTTTATTTCAAGTGACATATTATTCTAGAAAGAGTCATCAAATTTGATTACAAGATTTATAGAGGCTGTAGGCTTAACCACCACCATAATTAAATAATGGAATGCATATCTATATTCAGATAAACAATGTAATGCCTGGTACATGGTAAGAAAAGATCAATTAATGTCATTAAGCCATTTTGCCTTGTCCGAATGGCTAATTTTAGAAACTGATATCACTGCATGTGATTTTCAGAGGTAAAAAGTACAAGCTCCATAATAATGTAATTCAATTTCTCATTGAGCATTTTATTATTAATTTAATATGGACTTGAAACATTTGATATAAATTTATTTTACTGTGAAATGAATATGGACTTGATGTATTTGCTATGAGTTTCTTGTGAAATTAATATGGAGCTGATGCCATTTGCAGATTGCAATTTATTGTAAAATTACTATTGACTAGATGCCATTTGCAGAATGCAATTTATTTTAAAATTAGTAAGGACCCTATGGCATTTGCAGAATGCAGTTTATTGTAAAATTAGTAAGGACCCTATGGCATTTGCAGAATGCAGTTTATTTTAAAATTAGTAAGGACCCTATGGCATTTGCAGAATGCAGTTTATTGTAAAATTAGTATTGACTAGATGCCATTTGCAGAATGCAATTTATTGTAAAATTAGTATGGACCCTATGGCATTTGCAGAATGCAGTTTATTGTAAAATTAGTAAGGACCCTATGGCATTTGCAGAATGCAATTTATTTTAAAATTAGTAAGGACCCTATGGCATTTGCAGAATGCAGTTTATTGTAAAATTAGTAAGGACCCTATGGCATTTGCAGAATGCAATTTATTGTAAAATTAGTAAGGACTCTTGTCATTTGCTATATTCAGTTTATTGTGACTTTAATATGGACTTGATGACATTTTCTGTATGGAAACTGAAAAACCCTTCATTTTACATTAATTTATGTCTCATCTGCTTGATCAAAAGATACAAGCATTGTTACTCCAGCAGCAGCTGTGTCATTAACTTTTTTATTAAAGTTTTTAAAAGTTCAAATTTTGTCTGCGTAGGTATATATTGTCACCATTGTGTTTTATGGGCTACATGGGGAAAATCAGGCAGGTAGAGCAAGCATGCAAAGTTTATAACTAATTAGCTGGTACCTTACACTAAACAAATGGGGCTCAGAGTGGTCAAATGGTCTAAAGCGCTGACCCTTATGGATCCTGCCATCTCACCTCTGTGTAAATTGGAGTCCAGACTCACGTGGGTAAGTGAGAAAGCCTGCCAGTAGCTTCTCGTGGGTCTGTGGTTCTTCCAGGGATTTTCTAGGGTTCTTCCTCCACCATTAATACTGGCCGCCATGTATAGCCTATCTTGTGCAGAATAATGGCATTTAACCCAACAACAACTACAACAACTACAACACTAGACAAATTTCAATTTAAAAAAATTCCCCTTGATAATGATTACTATACTGTTATAAATCAAGTTAGTGACCTTCACAGAAGACTCCAGTTGTCAAACTGTCTTGAATGTTTTTGTTATGATTGAAATTTGTGCTTCCTGTGTTAGACTAAAGACCTTCAATTTCTCAATAATGATTTATCTAGATGTAAATGATTACTAATCTCTGATCACAATCATTCTGTCTCTGCAAGAAAATATAAATTTGAAATAAAAGTGCTTAATAGCTGTAGAGACCTGGAAAATATTTTCTGAGTTTAGGTATAAAATTTCAGTTTCCTTTAAAACATTATACAAATTAATGTTGCTATTTATAGCCACTCAGTCTAATATCTTCTCTATAATATCATCAACATTTTCATCATCTTAAGTTGATGCTAAAAATTGTAAAGAGACCTTATATTAACTTACATAAACATGCATACCTTCTTTATCTACTAAAACAAAACTTAACAGTGTCTGACACTCTAAAAGATCTCATGCATCCATTTGTATATATTTACACTTTGCTTAACAGTGTCTGACACTCTGAAATTTTTCATGCATCCATTTGTATATATTTACACTTTGCTTAACAGTGTCTGACAATCTGAAATTTCTCATGCATCCATTTGTATATATTTACACTTTGCTTTACAGTGTTTGACATTCTGAAATTTCTCATGCATCCATTTGTATATATTTACACTTTGCTTAACAGTGTCTGACATTCTGAAAATTATCATGCATCCATTTGTATATATTTACACTTTGCTTAACAGTGTCTGACACTCTGAAAGTTCTCATGCATCCATTTATATATATTTACACTTTGCTTAACATTGTCTGATATTCTGAAATTTCTCATGCATCCATTTGTATATATTTACACTTTGCTTAACAGTGTCTGACATTCTGAAAGTGTACTTATATATCCATTTGTATATACTCACACTTTGCCTAACACAGAGTGTATGACACTGACACTGGTCATGGACATCCATTTGTGGGACACAGAACAAAGCATGAAAGCATGGGTTTATCGTGCCAGATTTAGGCTGCAAGGCCCTAAGCTATGGTAAGCTATAGAGGTATAAAATAAATTTGAGGGGCTCCTTCAGACTGAGTTCAGACTTTGAGGCCCAAAGCTGTAGTTTGTTTAGCTTATGCCTAAATCTGATACTGATCAAGACTGTCGAATTTATGGCAAGAGAGTGGCCAGCTTTAATGAGGGGTCATGCTTGCTACACTGTTTGAACAACTAGTCACCTGAGATAATCTACTATCCCTGAAATGTGTATTTAAAGCATGATTGGTCACCTGACATAATCCATTATACCTGACATGTGTATTTATAGTATGATTGGTCACATGACCTAATCCATTATACCTAAATTTGTGTATTTATAGCAGGATTGGTCACATGACCTAATCCATTATGCCTGAAATGTGTATTTATAGCTTGATTCCTCACATGACCTAATCCATTTTACCTGAAATGTGTATTTATATTTTTTTTACCAGCAAGTATACAATAAGATTTTATTGCACTCTGAGATAAAAGGTGCACTGTACCAATGTAACCTTTTGTTGAGATAGAAAATACTAAAATAACTGATTATTTATTTTTCTTAGAATTGTTTTTATTGTGACATGTTCAAAATAAATGATGAAAATAAGAACTTCACTTAGATTTGAAATAAATCATTTTTGTAAATTGTCCATTCACTCCATCCATTGAGCTAATCAAAGCACACTGGAATTTTGGAAATTTGTTAAATCATCAGAAATTTTCCATCTGTGATTTTGATTTACCTAATAAATTACTAATGTACAGCACAGATGGCTACTTCTCTAATTTATCTTTAAACTTAAAATATTTTGTTAAAAGATTCTAAAGGGCAAAACCCTGTCTCTTAAAGTAACAAAAAATTTTTAAAAAACAGATTGAAGAAATTTGCATATTTCCTGCTTTATTTTGGCTCAGATTAATGTTGCAGTTTCACTTTTTTGGTTTATTTTGAAAAATTTAGCATTGTTGCAAAATATTCCTAATAAATTTATCTGTGTGGAATAAACATTTTGAGCTTTAAAACCTTAGCTCTTTTTGGATGAGTTGCCAGTAAAATTGGACTTGTTGTTTCAGTAAGATGATTATTTGAGAAAGATGATTATGAAAATGTTTGATACCTTTGTGAAAAAAGTATCATATTTAGCAGTTTAAAACTTAAAAGAAAACATGCAGGTATCATAACACAGAGTGTGAAATCATATCTGTTTATGATTTAAAAATGTGCATGCAGCATAAACATAGATCTACCATCTCTTAATGCAAATGCTGGCATTTCCCTCAATGTAAACCCCCTGATTATATCACTATCCTCACTATAAATTACATATATATCCTTGTCCCTCAATGTAAAGCCCTTGATTAACTGTTCTCACTATTAATCATGTTTGTATCATTGTCCCTCAATGTAAAGCTCCTGATTATTTCACTACCATCACTATAAATCCCATGTTTGTATCACTGTCCTTCAATGTAAAGTTCCTGATTATATAAAATGCCATCACTTTAAGTCCCTTGTTTGTATCATTTTTCCTCACTATAAAGTCACTGTTTATATCATTGTCCAACACTGTACAGTCCCTGATTATATCACTGTCCCACATTATACAGTCCATGATTATATAACTGTCCTTTACTGTAATGTACTTTTCCAGAGTTATTGCACTTCAAGTAAATATATATATATATATATATATATATATATATATATATATATATATATATATATATATATATATATATATATATATATATATGCATGCTTGTGTGTGTTTAACTAGTCCCATTTCTTTTGATGCAATGTTCTTAAACTTCAGAATAGGATTGATATCAGGCAGACATCTTGTTGCCACAATTTAATTCCGGTAGAATTACCTTTTTGTATGACCCCTCTAGTGGCCTAATTGGTTAGAGTGTTCTTCTTGGATGTGGGAGGTTGTGGGTTTAAACCCCAGCCAAATCACCAAATACTTATAAAAATGGTACTAGCAGGAAAAGGTTATCGTTATAACTGGTCGTCCTGGTGTCTGGATTGTATGACTAATTGGGACATCATGCTACATGTCTGTGCCATGATATCCAGTGCTACACATCACTATAAATTGCCACACAGCAGACAGTGTAGCAGTATGACTTAAAAATTGTTAAAACTACATTTTCTTCTAAATCACACACACACAGCCATTTTGAATTTTCCCATCTGCATGTTCATATATACATGCATACTTTCTGTCTGAATTATCACTCTTTTCTATTTTTACCAATGATTCAAGTATGGAGGATGATGGAGCATGGGCATCTGTGTCTTCAGGACACATTTATTGTTTTGAATTTATTAGTGATGACAGGTTCCTGTATTAAAAGCATCCTCCCTCCAGTCCCCCCTCCAAACAAATAAACAAAATGCAAAAATTTTGCAATATAATTGCAGGTTTGAATCATCATTACTTTTGTTTTTCTCAGAATTATAATGATGTCAGATTCTAATGCTTTTCTTGATCATTTAGAAAATATTTAATATTTGTGCAAATATAATGCAGATAACCAGGAACTGCTTGGCAGAATCTATACAGTTATCATCCCTTTAGTTGGGATGTTGCAGAAAAGGCCTCAGTAATCAAATTCCAATTTGTATTTCTTGCCTTGCATGAATGATAACTTCTGTTATCTTGCCTTGTTGCTTTAGCTGTTGGCTTCTGCCAGAACTATTTGTATTTGGATGGGAACTTTTCACCCCCTGTGATAGATTGAGGGAATATTCAGAGTATAAAATCAAATTAATATTCCTGTCAAAGACAGCCATTCTGTTTCACCCTCCCAAGTATTTCAGCTGCCAGTCTGTCATGCATTGTGCAATGGCATTATCAATGAAACCATAGGAGGTACTTCTAGGTTATGCATTGTGATTATGCAATGGCATTGCCAATAAAATCATAATAGGTACTTTTAGGTTATGCATTGTGCAATGGCATTGCCAATAAACCATAATAGGTACTTTTAGGTTATGCATGGTGCAATGGCATTGCTAATAAAACCATAAGAGGTACTTTTAGATTATGCATTGTGCAATGGCATTGCCAATAAACCATTAGAAGTACTTTTATGTTATGCATGGTGCAATGGCATTGCCAATAAAACTCTAAGAAGTACTTTTATCTTATTCTGAATATGGATGATTTTAACATTCAAATTTTCGAGGTCATCATCCCTAGAATAGGGTATGTTACAAATTAGGTGGATGTGATGCAATTCGTAATGACCTAATTAAAAAAATAGTCCACATGGAGAGTGTCAAAAATCTTAAGGAATTTTTTTTTTACTCATCAGCTGAATTTCATTATGTAGAGTTAACTGAATATGATGTTCCTGGGTCAAAATTACTTTGCAGCCAAAATAGAACAGCCCTCTTTACCCTTCTTTCCTTTATTTTGGTGCATGATTGATGTGTGTAATAATAGTTATAGAGCATACAGCTTGGCCTTACTTCAGATGTGCATCATTCAAAAACTGCTAGCTCTGCTTGGTCATTTTCACATTCTGGACTCAGAAGTAAACTCTAAATGAAAGAATTGATACCTTTTTAGTATTTGGTAATTCATTAATTGCACATTCAGAAGATGATATTGTCTAGTCAGGCAAAATTCATTTTCCCTATTTAACTGCTAAAGGTAGTGTACTTTAGACTAAATTAGGCTGATTTCTTTTAGCACCAGGAAGCAGTTATTTTAGATAGCTCTGTGCTTAGATCACTATTATTTCCACAAGTGTAGTATACAAAGACATTTCAGCCACAGTTCATGAAAGAAACATGCCAACATTGTCTCCATTGTGTCTGTTGCAAATGTAAACAACTTCACATTACATGTGCCACTCTCTCAGAAGTTCATATATCTGGATAGTGCTACCTAGCACTACTGTTCTATACCTATGAAAAATGACAATGTATTGTACTACTGTTCTATACCTATGAAAAATGACACTGTATTGTACTACTGTTCTATACCTATGAAAAATGACACTGTATTGTACTACTGTTCTATACCTATGAAAAATGACACTGTATTGGAGCTGCATTCCACCTTGTGCAATGTAACTATCAGACATTAGGTATTCATTTTTGTCCAGCTAATAAATTGATTATAAACTGGACTTTGAGATGAAATGATTTCATAGAATTTTCTAAATGATGGAATGGCACTCCATTGTTTGTTGTAATATTTTGTATCTCTAATGTGTTTGTAAATTAAAAAATGCATATTGTTTATCATGAACTTAAAGTAAATTATTTCTGGAACAGAAGATAAAAAAAAAAACTTCATCAATGTCAAATTTATCTTTCCATCTCAATATTACGTTTATGGCTATAACATCTAAATAAGAAGGGTCCAGATAAATATAAAGAGGTAAACCTCATAGAAAGGTCCAAATGAATATAAAGAGGTAATCCTCATTGAAAGGTCTAAAATGAATAAAATCCTCATAGAAAGGTCCAGATGAATATAAAGAGGTCATTCTCTTAGAAAGGTCCAAATGAATATAAAGAGGTAATTCTCATAGAAAGGTCCACAATGAATATAAAGAGGTAATCTTCATAGAAAAGTTCAAATGAATATAAAGAGATAATCCTCATAGAAAGATCCAAAATGAATATAAAGAGGTAATCTTCATAGAAAAGTTCAAATGAATATAAAGAGGTAATCCTCATAGAAAGGTCCAAAATGAATATAAAGAGGTAATCTTCATAGAAAGGTCAAAATGAATATAATCCTCATAGAAAGTTCCAGATGTATATAAAGAGGTAATCCTCAGAGAAAGGTTCAAAAGAATATAAAGAGGTAATCCTCACAGAAAGGTCCAAGTGAATATAATCCACAGAGAAAGGTTCAAATGAATATAAAGAGGTAATCCTCATAGAAAGGTCCAAAATGAATATAAAGAGGTAATCCTCAGAGAAAGGTCCAAATGAATATAATCCTCATAGAAAGGTCCATATGAATATAATCCTCATAGAAAAATCCAAATGAACATAAAGAGGTAATCCTCTTAGAAAGGTCCAAATGAATATAAAGAGGTAATCCTCATAAAAAAGGTCCAGATGAATATAAAGAGGTAATCCTTATAGAAAGGTCCAGATGAATATAAAGTGGTAATCCTCATAGAAAGGTCCAAATGTATATAATCCTCATAGAAATGTCCAAATGAATATAAAGAGGTAATCCTCATAGAAAGGTCCAGATGAATATAAGGAGGTAATCCTCATAGAAAGGTCCAAATGAATATAATCCTCTTAGAAAGGTCCAGATGAATATAATCCTCATAGAAAGGTCCAGATGAATATAAAGAGGTAATCCTTAGCATAGATATTTCACAACATTCCATGACAACTTGTTGTGAATATTATAGATTTTGGTGACTGATTTTCATTTTGCCAGTTTTGACATAATTAATATTTTAATGTTTGAAGAAGTTATCTCATGAAAAGAATTAAATCTCCGATATTTTTTTGTTGTTGATAAAAATTCAAATAATCTTCAGGAATTAATTAATTCATACATACATACATACATACATACATACATACATACATACATACATACATACATACATACATACATACATACATACATACATACATACATACATACATACATACATACATACAACATGAGTCAACAATTTCAACATTATTCATTCTCATTTCATAAGACGAATAAAATGTTACAGTGGACACCTAAACATAAATAAATTCTGCATTCAATTAATAGTTTTTTAAACCTATCCCTTAATATCAAGAAATGAAGGACAAATGTCTGTTGAGGGTAAAGTTGTATGGATACATTGGGTGTCCTTTATATACAGGTATCAATGCAATCACATAGACAACATGGGTTTCCTTTTCAAGCACATGCTAAGAGTCAATGATTCTCTTTTGCATACTGAAATTTTTTGTGAGTCACCCCTGTATCACCAAGTAAATGCCAACTCAGCTGCCATTAGTCACCACACACAACTGCAGATAATGGTTACATTCAACAAAGGTAGAAGGCAACAATATATCACCCTATGGCTTAGTCAACAAATGAATTAGCAAACACAACTTGCATTATAGCTTTTGATAATTTAATAGTTTGTGCAATCTAATTGAGGCACTTCTTTCATCATTTGAAACAAAATCTATAACTAATTCTAATAAACATATCCAACTGTTTGCAGTTTCTGTATGCAAACCTTGGATGGGAAATCTCTTGGCTTTGATGAAAAAAGCTTCAATAGTCAGAATACTTGGAATAATTTATTCCAGAACATTTACTTCTCTTCTCTCTTTTGATTGTTAAACTTGTTAAACAGTGTGGTAGAGTTCTTATCAGTCCTCAAGTAATTACCTACTTAAGGACAAAAGTTATTACACATTTTCATTTTCATATCAGGGCTTAATTAATTAACCACCTAAGGATAATAAATATGTTTTTAGGCAAATGTTATTAAACAGTTTTCTAGAGTTCTTATCATACATAAAGCAATTTGCAATTAAGGATAGTAAAGACAACTTTAGAGAAAATTTATTAACAGAGTTATAATTTTCATATAAAACCATAAGAATTCAGGTAAAGAAAGACATCTTTTAGACATTTTTCTTCTATATTTAAAAGTCCATTAAGGTTTTGTCAGTATTTCATTAAATTTAGATATAATATAACAGTTTGATAAATCCTGCAAGTGTACAAGGATACCAATTGCTAACTCTCAAAATGCATCAAGTCTTCTTCACCTTAAAGGTTAGAATTAATTAAACTGAACTCTTGCAAATTCCAAAGTGAACATGCCAAGTTTTCTCATTTTGTTTTTAAACAACATTATCTGTATGAAATCTCATGCTGACAATTAATATTTAATATAAAAGTCAAATCCTTATTGCACCAATTAAAATGTAGCCAATTAAAATGTACCCAATTAAAATGTAGCCAATTAAAATGTACCCAATTAAAATGTATCCAATTAAAATGTACCCAATTAAAATGTAGCCAATTAAAATGTACCCAATTCCCGTTTAACATAAATACTGAGAATATTAATGATGATATTTATTGCTATATTTTCATAAATAACACAGTAGTCATTTGATCAGGTATTTTCCAAACTACATCTGCAGTGTTAAAAAAGGGTTTTAATTTGTAGGTTAAAAGCCATGCATTTTTTAACAGATTGTAAAATGGTTTCCAGCTACTTTTACAACACCAGAGCATTTTTTATATTTTATAATTTTTAAAAAAATATTTAAAGAGACTTGGCTTGTTGTATATTCCTAGAGGTTTGTCTAGTTGTACATTCTTGGAGACTAGGCTAATTGTATATTCCTAGAGACTAGGCTAGTTGTATATTCCTAGACTTGGCAAGATGTATATTTCTAGAGACTTGGCTAATTGTATATTCCTAGAGACTAGGCTAGTTGTATATTCCTAGACTTGGCAAGTTGTATATTCCTAGAGACTTGGCTAATTGTATATTCCTAGAGACTATGCTAGTTGTATATTCCTAGAAACATGCCTAGTTGTATATTCCTAGAGACTTGGCTAGCTGTATATTTCTAGAGACTTGCCTAGTTGTATATTCCTAGAGACTTGGCTAGTTGTATATTCCTAGAGACTAAGCTAGTTGTATATTTCTAGGAACTAGGCTAGTTGTATATTTCTAGAGACAATGGCTAGTTGTACCAGCCAGTTCCTTGAGACTTGGTTAGTTGTAGATTTTTCTAGAGACAGGTTAGTTGTGTATTTCTAGCAACTTTGCTAGTTGTATATTGCTAGAGGCTTGGATTATTGTATCAGTAAGTTCATAGAGACTTGGATTGTTTCATATTCCTAGAGATTTGGATAGTTGTACCAGTCGGTTGCTAGAGACTAGGCTAGTTGTATATTCCTATGGACTTGAATAGATCTACATTCCTAGAGACTTGGCATCCACTTTGGTGGCCTAGTGGTTAGAGCATCTGTCTTATATGTTTGAACCCTGGTCAAGTCATACCAAAGACTCATAAATATGGTACTAGCAGCTGTCTTGCTTGAGCTCTTCGAGTAAAGGATCATAAATGTACAGACAAAACTGCATATGTTTTGTTACAAGTGGGCAGAAAGGAGTTGTAACATGGCATAACAATAGTTGTAACATGGTATAAGAATAGTTATAACATGGCATAAGAATAGTTATAACATGGTGTAAGAATAGTTGTAACATGGCATAAGAATAGTTATAACATGGCATAAGAAAATTTGTAACATGGCATAAGAATAGTTATAACATGGCATAAGAATAGTTTTAACATGGTGTAAGAATAGTTGTAACATGGCATAAGAATAGTTATAACATGGCATAAGAATAGTTATAACATGGCATAAGAAAATTTGTAACATGGCTTAAGAATAGTTATAACATGGCATAAAAATAGTTATAATATGGCATAAGAATAGTTATAACATGGTGTAAGAATAGTTTGAGGCTGTCAGACCAAGACCCGTGTTCCTATTCTAAATGAGTTCTGAGAAAAAAGTACTTGTGTGGTTTTGTATTTATTACATATACCCCTTTTAGTCATACATTTTTTTTTAAAATTTAATTTATACATTTAAAATTATTATTTAAGCATTTGGCATTTGATGACAGATATTATATAGCCCTCATTAGCTTTGAATTTTTCAAAAATGTATTGGACCTAAACTGCAATCACATGCAAGTAGATTTTTCAATACTTCTCTAATGGAACAAAAATTTTGGTCCAGTAAGTGACACTTATTCTTACACCCACTTACTGAACACACACTTTACTTCCAAGCAAATTTCAGAGGAAAATACATAGAATAACTTAAATCCATTCATTTTTATACAGAGAGCTCATTATATGATGTCACTTTGAAACTCTATTCTTTTTCATTACAAGAAATAATTGATGCATCAGACTTATAGGTGATAATTTAAAATATCTTTAATAAAATGACAATTCAGTCTCCTTTTAGTGCAGACTGGATTTTTAAAACATTTCAGTCTCCTTCTGATGTGGACAGGATTTTAAAGATAATTCAGTTTCCTTCTAATGTAGACTGGACTGGATTTTAAAGATAATTCAGTTTCCTTCTAATGTAGACTGGACTGAATTTTAAAGATAATTCAGTTTCCTTCTAATGTAGACTGAATTTTAAAGATAATTCAGTTTCCTTCTAATGTAGACAGGATTTTAAAGACAATTCAGTTTCCTTCTAATGTAGACTGGACTGAATTTTAAAGATAATTCAGTTTCCTTCTAATGTAGACTGAATTTTAAAGACAATTCAGTTTCCTTCTGATGCAGACTGGATTTCAAAGGCAATTCAGTCTCCTAATGTAGACTGGATTTTAAAGACAATTGAGTCTCCTTCTGATGTGGACTGGATTTTTAAGACAATTCATTCTCCTTCTAACACAGGGACTAGATTTTTAAGACTCATTTGGATACTTTTAACAAAAATGACAATTCAGTCTTTTTATATCACATGGACTGAACTTTTAAGACTAATTTGTGACAGATATGACTGTTTTGTCATAAATAATGAAAACAATGTTAATATTAATTCAGTTATAAAAGATTCCTTGGGAATTTCCAAAACAAATACTTCTGACATACAAGTGGTGTGAAAAAATATCATGGTAAACCAATACTACTTTACACCTCTACTATATACATACATGTCACAGCAACAGCCTATATATGTGTAGCAGTACCAGCCTTTATACATGTAAAAGTAGCAGACTATTTACTTGTTGCAGTAACAACCTATATACATCAATCTAGTAACAATAGCCAATATACATATGTATAGTAGTAACAACCTATATATATTTAACTGTAACAGCCCTCATTTTAGTTGTAAAGATATAACACTTGTAAGTCATACACTTTCAGAATCCTGCATGGTCAGACATGTTTGACAAAGGCAGCTGCTGCTACACTCAGTCTAAAATGATAGCATTACATAGCATGCTTTGGTAGCTTCATGATATTCATGTACTGATGTTCAACACAAAAGAAACAGCTTAGAGTAACAAGGCAATACATATACATATACATACATAATTCAGCTTAGAGTAACAAGGCAATACATATACACATACAAAATCCAGCTTAGAGTAACAAGGCAATACATATACACATACATAATCCAGCTTAGAGTAACAAGGCAATACACATACACATACATAATCCAGCTTAGAGAAACAAGGCAATACATATACATATACATAATTCAGCTTAGAGTAACAAGGAAATAAACATACACATACATAATCCAGCTTAGAGTAACAAGGCAATACATATACACATACATAATCCAGCTTAAAGTAATAAGGAAATATACATATACATACATAATCCAGCTTAGAGTAACTAGGCAATACACATACACATACATAATCCAGCTTAGAGTAACAAGGCAATACACATACATAATCCAGCTTAGAGTAACAAGGCAATACATATACACATACATAATCCAGCTTAGAGTAACAAGGCAATACATATACATAATCCAGCTTAGAGTAACAAGGCAATACATATACACATACATAATCCAGCTTAGAGTAACAAGGCAATACATATACATATACATAATCCAGCTTAGAGTAACAAGGCAATACATATACATATACATACATAATCCAGCTTAGAGTAACAAGGCAATACAGATACATAATCCAGCTTAGAGTAACAAGGCAATACATATACACATACATAATCCAGCTTAGAGTAACAAGGCAATACATATACATATACATAATCCAGCTTAGAGTAACAAGGCAATACATATACATATACATACATAATTCAGCTTAGAGTAGCAAGGCAATACATATACACATACATAATCCAGCTTAGAGTAACAAGGCAATACACATATACATACATAATCCAGCTTAGAGTAACTAGGCAATACACATACACATACATAATCCAGCTTAGAGTAACAAGGCAATACACATACACATACATAATCCAGCTTAGAGTAACAAGGCAATACATATACACATACATAATCCAGCTTAGAGTAACAAGGCAATACATATACATATACATAATCCAGCTTAGAGTAACAAGGCAATACATATACATATACATACATAATCCAGCTTAGAGTAACAAGGCAATACACATACATAATCCAGCTTAGAGTAACAAGGAAATACACATACACATAATCCAGCTTAGAGTAACAAGGCAATACATATACACATACATAATTCAGCTTAGAGTAACAAGGCAATACATATACATATACATAATCCAGCTTAGAGTAACAAGAAAATACATATACACATACATAATCCAGCTTAGAGTAACAAGGCAATACATATACACATACATAATCCAGCTTAGAGTAACAAGGCAATACATATACACATACATAATCCAGCTTAGAGTAACAAGGCAATACACATACATAATCCAGCTTAGAGTAACAAGGCAATACATATATACATACATAATCCAGCTTAGAGTAACAAGGCAATACATATACATATACATAATCCAGCTTAGAGTAACAAGGCAATACATATACATATATAATCCAGCTTAGAGTAACATGGCAATACACATACACATACATAATCCAGCTTAGAGTAACAAGGCAATACATATATACATACATAATCCAGCTTAGAGTATCAAGGCAATACATATACATATACATAATCCAGCTTAGAGTAACAAGGCAATACATATACATATATAATCCAGCTTAGAGTAACAAGGCAATACACATACACATACATAATCCAGCTTAGAGTAACAAGGCAATACACATACACATACATAATTCAGCTTAGAGTAACAAGGAAATACATATACATACATAATCCAGCTTAGAGTAACAAGGAAATATATACATTATTAAAACCAGTATGCTGCTCCTCAGCTACTTCTGGCAGTGTATTAAATATGTCTTGCTTAGTTGTGGCTGAAACAATCTGACCATGGTCCAAATCTTTTTTTGAAACAAGTTTGCCAATTTTTTTAAAAAAAAATTATAGCTGCATTATGAAACAAATCAGAGAAAATTGTTGAGACTAATGTGATGTGCTTTTAAAGAATTCATTACATAAAACTTGAGAAATATTTACAAGGTAAGATATAACATTGTACACATACTCCAGGGTGAAAAAGAACCCAACCATGTCTGACTTTGAGATGCAAAGATTAGTACAGTACTTCAAGTACTTTGATTAATGTTAGCTGGCTAACTTTACAAGGCAATGAGAAAATTATGATTCTTTGATGTATTGACCCATGGTTATGTTACTTTATAAAGTGATGAGATTGTATTGATTCTTCAATAAATTGACTCATTTCAGGTTGGCTGGTGTAAATGTAGAGTCTACACACATGATGCAGATTTTCAAAATTATTCAAGCCAACTTTTGTTGATTAATGCAACTATTTGCAGGGGACCTGGTTTTTGGACTCTAATCACCTAAAATCGCTTGGCATTTTTCCAAACACAATTTCCTTTCACTTAATCTACAACAAAATTGGTATTGACTGTTCATCAACTCTGTTACAAAAGTCATCTGGTAAATATTATAAAGTTTCAACAAACAAAGTCAAGAGTAGTGTTAGCCCATTACATGAATAGTGTTAGCCCATTACATGAATAGTGTTAGCCCATTACATGAATAGTGTTAGTCCATTACATGAATAGTGTTAGTCCATTACATGAATAGTGTTAGCCCATTACATGAATAGTGTTAGTCCATTACATGAATAGTGTTAGCCCATTACATGAATAGTGTTAGCCCATTACATGAATAGTGTTAGCCCATTACATGAATAGTGTTAGTCCATTACATGAATAGTGTTAGTCCATTACATGAATAGTGTTAGCCCATTACATGAATAGTGTTAGCCCATTACATGAATAGTGTTAGCCCATTACATGAATAGTGTTAGTCCATTGCATGATTAGTGTTAGTCAATTACATGAATAGTGTTAGTCCATTACATGAATAGTGTTAGCCCATTACATGAATAGTGTTAGCCCATTACATGAATAGTGTTAGTCCATTGCATGAATAGTGTTAGCCCATTACATGAATAGTGTTAGCCCATTACATGAATAGTGTTAGCCCATTACATGAATAGTGTTAGTCCATTACATGAATAGTGTTAGTCCATTACATGAATAGTGTTAGTCCATTACATGAATAGTGTTAGTCCATTGCATGATTAGTGTTAGTCAATTACATGAATAGTGTTAGTCCATTACATGAATAGTGTTAGTCCATTACATGAATAGTGTTAGTCCATTGCATGATTAGTGTTAGTCAATTACATGAATAGTGTTAGTCCATTGCATGATTAGTGTTAGTCCATTACATAAATAGTGTTTGTCCATTGCATGGTTAATTTTAGTCCATTACATCGGTAACTTTTAGTCCATTAAATGAATTGTGTTAGTCCATTACATGGGTAGTTTTTGTTTATTACATAAAATATTATTTATAAATAAGTATCTACATTTATCAATATAACAATTTGAATTTGTTGTCTTAGACATTTTATAATTTTTATAACAATTTGAATAGTGTTAGACATATTACAGTTTTATAACAATTTGAATTTATTACATTAGACATGTTACAATTTTATAACAATTTTAATTGTGTTAGACAAGTCATAATTTTTTTAAAAAAAGTTTAAATTCATTATCCTAGACATGTCATAACTTTTATATTATTTTGATTTCATTGTTTTAGACATGTCATAATTTTTAAACTGATTTAAATTCATTGTTTAAACATGTTATAAGTTTCCTTACTTACCTTCTTCTGTGAAGATGCAAATATTACATAGGCAAAATTGTACATGTACTGATTCTGTAATATTTTAGTATAATTAATTTTTTTGAAATTAAAAAATTTAATATCTCTTTCAAATGAATTACACTGTATATCACATAATGATACTAAGATTAAGTGAAAGAAACATTTTTGGACATTGCTGATAATTTTTATTTGTACCAGAGTACAGTTTTAAAAGATTGTTGCGAATAATGCCAGATAATCCAAAGTATCAGATACCAGTAAATGGGTTTTACTGCAACTGATGTTACATTATTTATGCAATCTTTTTATTGTATGGTTATCCAGTATGGAACTTGGATTAACCAGGCTTGACTGTGCTTTTTTTGCCATGTGTCAACAAAATTATGTACCTTTGAGTTATGCATGGTAAACAGTCTGGAAAAATGTTTTGATTTAATTTAAATTGGAGAGCCATCTTAGCTCAAATTTTATAGCATCAGATATGAAATTTAGGAGTGGTTGGATTAATACTCACCCAGGCCAGCCAGGATCAGTTGCCCTAAGGTTTCTCTTGGAACAGTCTCACCCAAGCCAGCCAGGGTCAGTTGCCCTAATGTTTCCCAGGGAACAGTCTCACCCAGGCCAGCCAGGGTCAGTTGCCCTAATGTTTCCCAGGGAACAGTCTCACCCAGGCCAGCCAGGGTCAGTTGCCCTAATGTTTCCCAGGGAACAGTCTCACCCAGGCCAGCCAGGGTCAGTTGCCCTAATGTTTCCCAGGGAACAGTCTCACCCAGGCCAGCCAGGGTCAGTTGCCCTAATGTTTCCCAGGGAACAGTCTCACCCAGACCAGCCAGGGTCAGTTGCCTTAATGTGTCCCTGGAAATGGTGCTTAGGTCTGGTTTACTTGGCATGATAATAATGGCCAATAACATTTCAAAACTTTAATATACAGCATCATATGGCCAATAACAACTCAAAACTTAAATATACAGCATCATATGGCCAATAACAACTCAAAACTTAAATATACAGCATCATATGGCAAATAACAACTCAAAACTTAAATACACAGCATCACATGTCCAATAACAACTCAAAACTTAAATATACAGCATCATATGGCCAATAAAAACTCAAAACTTAAACATAACAGCATCATATGACCAATAACAACTCAAAACTTAAATATACAGCATCATATGTCCAATAACAACTCAAAACTTAAATATACAGTATATCTGGAATCAATTCTGATATTATGTACATTAAGCCAGCAATTTTATTATAAAGCATGAATCATCCAAATTTTAAAAGAACTAGATCAATGCACACAAATTTGATAAAAGAAAAATAAATGGATTGTGTTCCAAGCAGGATGTGGGAGTCAAGGAAAATACATTCAGGCTCCAGTAAGGTTTTCAGTCTGCTAATTTCAGTCAGTGTAGGTTTCTTCTGAATTCCACCTTCAGCAAAAGAAGTGTAAAAGCTAATGTATTCTGCCCATAATAAATGGTTTGGAATCATTTCTCCAGAGAAATCAGTACAAGTTTGTACATTATCTTGTATTCTACTAAAATGTCATGATGATTCATTTTATATATCAGTCAAGGACTTTGCTTATTTTTATCCCCATTTGGGCCTCAATTGTAGAGATATCTTCTTTTGAATTTCCCATTTGGGCCTTAATTATAGAGATACATATTTGAAATTCATTTTATCTGTTTTAGAAATGAAAGTAAAATATGCATTGGTTCAGACTGATTTACCAGAGGTGGGGGGGTCTTTGTTTAATTTACATTTGTATATTGAACAAATTTGAAGGGCAAATATTTAAATTTTAAGAGTTGAAGTAGGCAAAAGGAACCTTTTGATTCACATCTCTTGCTAATGTTTTTGATATTGAATAAAAAGAAAAAAAGTTACATTTTTTTCAAGTACTGTATATGACAGAAATATTTTATTTCACAATTAGCTTGAATTGAATTATAATAACAGCAAGTTTAAATGTATTGCACTAGCTTTATGATCGTATTCCATGGTGTAGACATTACTGGTCCATTGATAATGGCGAATAGTAAACCATGCTGCCTTTCACTGTACTGCTTCAAGTTTGGCAATGTTTGTTTTGGTAGATGGATCCCTAACAGTATGTTAGCATACAATTAATAATATGATAGCAGATGTAATTCTTCAATGATAAAACAGATTTTTCAGGAAAGAGTGTTTACAGTACCTCTTATTTCTCAGGAAACTACTTCATATCTTATATCATTATAGCTAATTTCTCAGGAAACCCATAATTCATATCTATCTGTTGTTAAAGCTAATTTCTCAGGAAAAACCTAATTCATATCTACCTGAAGATATGGCTGATTTCTCTGGAAATTCCTTTATAACAATCTTTTATTGTGGCTAATTTCTCAGCAGTTAAAAATAAGAAATGGTCTTGTCTTGTATTCCTAGAAATTCTTTTTGGCCAGTTGAGCATGAAACCCATCAAGGGAGTCTTGTTTTTGGTTGAGTTTTACTTAAATATACATTAATAATTACATTGCAAATGATTATAATAATTACACACATAAGAAGGTAAATGGATGGTCATCCTATCATTATTATAGCTACTAAATTTAAGGTCCAGATTTCACTTAACATCTCAAAAACTTTTCTGTAAATTGAGATTTATAGATATCATTCTTACTTCTTAGTTGACTGCTCCAATGGCCAAGTAGTTAGAACTTCCACCACAGATGCAGGAGGTTGAGGAGTTTGATGCCATACCAAAGACATAAAAGGGGTACTAACAGCTGTCTTGCTAGGTGCTCAGCATTAAGAGGATAGTGTTAGGACTGGTTGACCTGGTGTCAGGATAATGTGAATGGGTGGGACATCATTCTATATGTCTGGCATGATCTCCCAGTGCTAGATATCACTATAGACTACCACTCTGCAGACATAAAATATTTTAAATATTTTAAAGCTACATTAAAAATCCAAATCACACACATACACACACTTATTACTTGGTTAGTAACAATAATATTTTCATAGAACATTCTGTATGTTTTGGGTTTATAAGATTTATAATTTTTGTTAAAGGAGATTTGCCTTATCTCTGAGGACATCTTGTGGATTTCCCCATATTTGAGTAATTCCATTACATGTTTTTTTTAAGATTGAAAAGGTTTGCATGTGTTAAATTGGAAGCTAAAATGTAATTTGTATCCTCTCCCCTCTCAAAATGACTGATATTGTCTGAACTATGATGATAAGCTGGATAAGGTACAATCTCAATTGGAAATACTGAGAATTCCAGTGAAATCAGGACCAATTTTATTTTTTTGGGGGGAAGACTACAGTAACATTTTAAAATCTGAACCCAGCATTTGTAAGAAGCGTTGACCAAGATCTTTCATGACACAAATAGGCCAGCAGATCCAAATGTTTACAGTTTGCTTGACATGTTATGAAGCAGCAACTTTAGAGATCCAGATCTGTCAAGCTCATTATGAACAATAAATCTGGGTCATTTAAGTTTTGCTTGAAATAATATGAAGTAACAACATTAAAGACCCAGATCTGCCAAGTTCATTATCAATGGTCATTGATGTTTTTTTAATGGGGTAATATTAGGTAACAAATTAGGTAATATTTCTCTTTTTAGCATTTGTTGCTGTTTTTATTGGTGCATACACACATTATTGACTGGTATTTTATTTTCCTCAGCAGACAAATATCTTTTTCCAAATTATGAGTGTGACAGTCTGGAAATTTTGAGCCAGATAAATTATCCGAGTAATGGTTTGGAAAATGAGTCATATAGGAAGGAACTGCATGCATTGTTTACACAAAATACACGTTTGAATTTAGAAAGAAGTATTTATTACTTTTTCTCTGTAGCATGTGTGAAAAAAAATGCAGATTTATTTCTTTCTCATCAGACTTTTAGTTCCCTGTAACTGGCATAAAAATGACATATGATAAGGAAATCATTTAGAAAATTGATACTTCTCTGTTGCTCTGTTTGTCTGTCTTTATGTAAATATTTTCATTTCTAGAGCATAAATCTCAAACCATTCTAGATATGAAAGTTGATATACATATCAGACCATTGGTGAACTTCTCCAGTGCCGTAGTGGTTAGAGCATCCACCTTGGATGTGGGAGGTCACGGGTTTGAACCCTGGCCGATTCATACCAAAGACTTTAAAAATGGTGCTAACAGCTGCCTCACTCAGTATTAAGAGGTTAGTGTTAGAACTGGTTGGCCTGGTGTCAGGATAATGTGACTGGGTGGGACATCATGCCACATGTCTGCGGCATGATGCTCCAATGCTAGACATTACTATAAACTGTCACACTGAAGACATTGTAAAAATTGTTAAAGCTATGTTAAAAATCTAAATCACCTCACAGACCAGTGGTCAAAATATCTCTATACACCTTTATATACATATCAGGCCAGTGTCAAAATATCTCAATGAAATTATATATATATATATATATATATATATATATATATATATATATATATATATATATATATATAAAGAATACAAATCATATGGCGAATAACAACCCTTTCAAGCGTACTGGATCCACCAAGGGATCACGTGTGTCAGGGATTAATTAAAATAGATGCAATAAACTGACGACGAACAGTATGAAACTAGTAACTAACTAGCCTAAGCGCTTTTGCCTCTTAATGAGTCTTTTTCAAAGGCAAACACAAAACATATATATGATAAACAAATAAACACATAAACGTTGTGTTTGTAAACATCTACATGGCTGTCTTCACATGTGCTAAAACTATAAACACAACCAGTTTGTATAGACTAGATGTGGAAACTGAAAACGTTGCATAATTCCCTAAAAGTCTACAAGCCAAAGCGACATCTATTTTTACTTTTTGTACATATGTAACGCAGATTATATCCCGGATATTTGATTCTATACCGGTTATTCTTATAGTAAAAATTGAAGGATAATAAGAAGATTTAGAAAATGTTAAATTTTACTAGTGCATAGTTTTCATTTTCTAGTCTTCTTGGTTTAGGCCGTTGGGTTTCAATGTTCTAAGGCGGCGTATCCAGTATGATTCCTTTTCCTTCCTGGTTTCGGAACTCCAGCTGTGGTTGTTAGCAATAGCGATAAGTATTATATTTCTGAAAGTGTGGCCAGGGGAGGAGAAGTGTTCTGCGATTGGGCTTCTGTACAGCTTTTTTGTCATCCAATCAGATCTATGAAGGTTTATCCTTTTGTGTAGCTTTTCAGTTTCTCCGATGTACTGAAGGCCACAGATCTTACATGTGATGAGATAAATCACATTCTCTGTTTTGCACATTTTGTTTGGACCATGTATGTTTAGTTTTTCTTTAGTCACTGTGCTAGTGAATGTCTTGGTCTCCATCATATGTTGACAGATTTTGCATCTTTTATTGCCACAGGGTCCAGATTGACTAGGTTGGTTTTGACTAGCGATTGGCATTAGCTTTGCCCTGACTAGGATGTCCTTTATGTTTATATATATATATATATATATATATATATATATATATATATATATATATATATCATTGGTCAATATACCTCTATACATATTTTTGCACACACACACATACATACAGAGAGACACACACACACACACACACACACACAGAAAAACTACTCATCCTCTATTGTTCTGAGACAGGGTTACAAATTGATTGGCCTGAGTTAAATTTTGCTACGCAGTGATTTAAACGTTCCTACATACTTAGTAAAACTTTACTATACACTTAGTTAAACTTTACAACATACTGAGTTTAATTTTACTACACACTGAGTTAAACTTTACAACATACTGAGTTTAATTTTACTACACACTGATTTAAACTTTACAACATACTGAGTTTAATTTTACTACACACTGAGTTAAACTTTACAACATACTGACTTTAGTTTTACTACACACTGAGTTAAACTTTACAACATACTGAGTTTAATTTTACTACACACTGAGTTAAACTTTACAACATACTGAGTTTAATTTTACTACACACTGAGTTAAACTTTACAACATACTGAGTTTAATTTTACTACACACTGAGTTAAACTTTACAACATACTGAGTTTAATTTTACTACACACTGAGTTAAAACTTTACACTGAGTGAAACTTTAATACAGACTGAGTCAAACTTTACTTCCCACTCATCCTTGGGCCAAGTAAATGCAGATTTTCACCTGTAGAACAATTCTGAGGGCATTTTCTACCTTTACAAGCAACAAAATTTAGCATTGCTTAACATCAATCATAAATAAAACCTATGTTTAATTTGCTTACTTGTCAGTGTAGAACATGACTAGGGTATATTTGGGTAGTTGGGCTTTTTTCAGACATGTACTAGATATAGTTTGATACTAAAATCTGCAGATATTCAGACCATATTATGTTGCAGTTAACCATTGAATAATAGAAGACTGACACCATACTGATAACAATGTCCTCCCAAATGGAAGACTGATGCTGTATTCATATGATGTCACACCATATGGAAGACTCCTGCTGTATTGATGTATTGTCATGCCAAATGAAAGACTGACACCATATTGACACATTGTCCTGCCAAATGGAAGACTAATGCTGTATTCATACATCATCACACCATATGGAAGACTCATGCTGTGTTGATACATTGCCTTGCCAAATGGAAGACTCATGCTGTGTTGATACATTGCCAAATGGAAGACTGATGCTGTATTGACACATTGCCTTGCTAAATGGAAGACTGATGCTGTATTGACACATTGCCAAATGGAAGACTGAAGCATTATTGATACATTGTCATGCCAAATGGAAGATTGATGCTGTGTTGATACATTGCCTTGCCAAATGGAAGACTGATGCTGTATTGACACATTGCCAAATGGAAGACTGAAGCATTATTGATACATTGTCATGCCAAATGGAAGATTGATGCTGTGTTGATACATTGCCTTGCCAAATGGAAGACTGATGCTGTATTGACACATTGCCAAATGGAAGACTGAAGCATTTTTGATACATTGTCATGCCAAATGGAAGACTGAAGCATTATTGATACATTGTCATGTCAAATGGAAGACTGATGCTGTGTTGATACATTGCCTTGCCAAATGGAAGACTGATGCTGTATTGATACATTGCCAAATGGAAGACTGAAGCATTATTGATACACTGTCATGCCAAATGGAAGACTGATGCTGTATTGACACATTGCCAAATGGAAGACTGAAGCATTATTGATACACTGTCATGCCAAATGGAAGACTGAAGCATTATTGATACATTGTCATGTCAAATGGAAGACTGATGCTGTGTTGATACATTGCCTTGCCAAATGGAAGACTGATGCTGTATTGACACATTGCCAAATGGAAGACTGAAGCATTATTGATACACTGTCATGCCAAATGGAAGACTGAAGCATTATTGATACATTGTCATGTCAAATGGAAGACTGATGCTGTGTTGATACATTGCCTTGCCAAATGGAAGACTGATGCTGTATTGATACATTGCCAAATGGAAGACTGAAGCATTATTGATACACTGTCATGCCAAATGGAAGACTGATGCTGTATTGACACATTGCCAAATGGAAGACTGAAGCATTATTGATACACTGTCATGCCAAATGGAAGACTGAAGCATTATTGATACATTGTCACGCCAAATGAAAGACACCGGCAGATACTCTAAAAGGATTTAATTACTTTTCACAAGAAAGATGTTAATTGGTCAAAATCTAGTCGGGGCAATTACCTAGAAATGTTCCCAGTATTTTGACCAATGAACAGTCTTTCCTTTTACAACACCTGTATGTAGCTGTTTAAAATAAAGGCTAGACTGAAATGAAGGTTTGACCAAAATAGATCATTTAGTATGTAAGTTGGTTGCAATTGAGATGACTGGAATTATTTGTTCAAGTGCAAGTTAGTCATTTTCTAAAAAGTAATTTCATATTTTTTATAAAAATATAATGCATCTTTATTTGGCATGACACTGTATAAATAAAGCACCAAAGTCTTGGAAATTAAGGTTATCATGGACAGACATAATGTTTTCACATTCAGTGTCTCCTAATTTCTCTCATATCTAGCTCTTGAAGATGCATGATAGCTGAATGACAAGGAAAATTATGACACCTTGATTACTGAAATATTTGACTGTCAATGCAAACACAAATTTAAACAATTAACGGCTAAGTGTTCAACTGCAATTTCTAAAGTTATGAACTTTGTCTCTTATTGTATGCTCATCTGAGGAACAGTGTATTAGAATATGTTTTTGTGGTTTTTGCCCACTTTTATATCGAGTGTGCATCAGGTACCAAATTCGCTGATGGCATAAGAGGTTCGAGCTACCTTAAAAATTTTAATTTAAATCACACACACACACACACACATGCACACACACACACACTTGTACACATACATACATACACACAAACACACACATTTGTACACACACATACAGACACAAACACACACATTTGTACACACATTCACACACACATGCAATCCTTTAGTAAGAGTATAAGCATAGGGAAGAAATGTACTATGTATAATGAGGACAGGGGAGCAATTCTTGAAACACACTCATCCCAGGGACTACAGCACTGAGTAATGTTTTTCCTGAGTACTGATTATATTCCAGGGACTATAGTCCTTGAGAAAATCTTTCCAAAGGTCCTAATTTTATCACAGTAAAAATCTGGATGCACCTTTTGGCATTTGTTTCAATAAAATTGGTGGGGGGATATGCTTTACAAGACTATGATAATGGATAGGACTATATTGTAATGTTATACTTACAATTCTATAATAATGGATGGGACTACATTGTAATGTTATACTTACAAGAACATGATAATGGATGGGACTACATTGTAATGTTATACTTACAATTCTATGATAATGGATGGGACTACATTGTAAGGTTATGCTTACAAGTCTATGATAATGGATGGGACTACATTGTAATGTTATGCTTACAAGTCTATGATAATGGATGGGACTACATTGTAATGTTATGCTTACAAGTCTATGATAATGGATGCGACTACATTGTAATGTTATGCTTACAAGACTTTGATAATGGATGCAACTACATTGTAATGTTATGCTTACAAATCTATGATAATGGATGGGACTACATTGTAATGTTATGCTTACAAGTCTATGATAATGGATGGGACTACATTGTAATATTATACTTGCAAGTCTATGTTAATGAATGGAACTACATTGTGATGTTATGCTTACAAGACTATGATAATGGATGGGACTATATTGTACTGTTATACTTACAAGTCCATGTTAATGGATGGAAGTACATTGTGATGTTATGCTTACAAGAAAATGATAATGGATGGTACTACATTGTAATGTTATACTTACAATTCTATGATAATGGATGGGACTACATTGTAAGGTTATGCTTACAAGTCTATGATAATGGATGGGACTACATTGTAATGTTATGCTTACAAGTCTATGATAATGGATGGGACTACATTGTAATGTTATGCTTACAAGACTATGAATAATGGATGGGACTAAATTGTGATGCTATGCTTACAAGACTATGTTAATGGATGAAACTACATTGTAATTTTATGCTTACAAGTCTATGATAATGGATGCGACTACATTGTAATGTTATGCTTACAAGTCTATGATAATGGATTGGACTACATTGTAATGTTATGCTTTATGCTTACAAGTCTATGATAATGGATGGGACTACATTGTAATGTTATGCTTACAAGTCTATGATAATGGATGGGACTACATTGTGATGTTATGCTTACAAGTCTATGATATTGGATAGGACTACATTGTAATGCTATGCTTACAAGTCTATGATAATGGATGAGACTACATTGTGATGTTATGCTTACAAGTCTATGATATTGGATAGGACTACATTGTAATGCTATGCTTACAAGTCTATGATAATGGATGGGACTACATTGTGATGTTATGCTTACAAGTCTATGATAATGGATGGGACTACATTGTGATGTTTTGCTTACAAGTCTATGATAATGGATGCGACTACATTGTAATGTTATGCTTACAAGTCTATGATAATGGATGGGACTACATTGTGATGTTTTGCTTACAAGTCTATGATAATGGATGCGACTACATTGTAATGTTATGCTTACAAGTCTATGACAATGGATTGGACTACATTGTAATGTTATGCTTTATGCTTACAAGTCTATGATAATGGATGGGACTACATTGTAATGTTATGCTTACAAGTCTATGATAATGGATGGGACTACATTGTGATGTTTTGCTTACAAGTCTATGATAATGGATGGGACTACATTGTAATGATATGCTTACAAGTCTATGATATTGGATGGGACAACATTGTAATGTTATACTTACAAGTCTATGATGGATATGACTACACTGTGATGTTATGCTTACAAGTCTATGATAATGGATGGGACTACATTGTAATGTTATGCTTACAAGTCTATGATAATGGATGGGACTACATTGTGATGTTATGCTTACAAGTCTATGATAATGGATGGGACTACATTGTAATGATATGCTTACAAGTCTATGATAATGGATAGGACTACATTGTACTGTTATACTTACAAGTCTATGATAATGGATGGGACTACATTGTGATGTTATGCTTACAAGTCTATGATAATGGATGGGACTACATTGTAATGATATGCTTACAAGTCTATGATAATGGATAGGACTACATTGTACTGTTATACTTACAAGTCTATGATAATGGATGGGACTACATTGTGACAAAGTAAAATTGAAATATGAAAGCATATTAAGACAATCCAACAAGTTTGTTTGAAACATTAGCCATCAATACACACAGTTACTGGTAGCATTGAAAACCTTTGTACAATCTGGCAGTGAAGTCATTTTATTTATAGATGACATACCTTTGCCAATCATTGTATTTGCCTTGTACTTTGGTCAGCAGGATATTTGAATTAATGAATTTCATGATCCATCACTGTTTTGTAACTTACTGTTTTTCTTATGATGAAAAACCTAATCAGTTTGATGTGAAATCATCCTCCAAACAAAAACCTCATTGATTTGATGTGAATAGATCTTCCCAATGATAAACCTCATTGATTTGATATGAATAGATCTTCCCAATGAAAAACCTCATTGATTTGATATGAATAGATCTTCCCAATGATAAACCTCATTGATTTGATGTGAATAGATCTTCCCAATGAAAAACCTTGTTTATTTTATATGAATAGATCTTCCCAATGAAAAACCTCATTGATTTGATATGAATAGATCTTCCCAATGATAAACCTCATTGATTTGATGTGAATAGATCTTCCCAATGAAAAACCTTGTTTATTTTATATGAATAGATCTTCCCAATGAAAAACCTCATTGATTTGATATGAATAGATCTTCCCAATGAAAAACCTCATTGATTTGATATGAATAGATCTTCCCAATGATAAACCTCATTGATTGGATGTGAATAGATCTTCCCAATGAAAAACCTCATTGATTAGATGTGAATAGATCTTCCTAATGATAAACCTCATTGATTTGATGTGAATAGATCTTCCCAATGAAAAACCTCATTGATTAGATGTGAATAGATCTTCCCAATGAAAAACCTCATGGATTTGATGTGAATAGATCTTCCCAATGAAAAACCTAATTGATTTGATGTGAATAGATCTTCCCAATGAAAAACATCACCAATTTAATGTGAATAATGTTATGTATATTTAATTTGCATTCTTTGTTTGTTAGTTTCTTTACAGTTTTTGTTTCATTTTTTTCTGTTGATAATGTAACATCATATTTTGGACCATGTCTAAATTAGCATCATTTTCTACTTGACCTGAATCATTTTTTTTAAAAAAATAAATCTCTAAACAACTAATACATAGCTAAAGAGTTCATCAATGAATATGATTTAACTACATGCATGAAGATTATTATATTTGCATAACTCAGGGACATTGTGTTTGCCACATTTTGTGTTATAATAATTATAACTGTTTTATAAATATTAGGAACCTTCTGGTTGGTTATTTTTCATTAGGTAATATTTTTTTATTTGAAAATGTTGATGTAACCTGAGGTGAAGTAGAGGACTATATAATCTTGTTTTTCTAGAAATGATTGATTTGTACTTTAAGATCTGATGGAATTGGTTGTATTATTGGTGTATCAAGTTGTGCATTTGGGTAGCAATTTATTTATTAAAAATATTTATTAACTGGAAATACAAAATGCTCATTAAAAATAACTGTTTTGGAAATAAAGACATGCATTTAGAGCAAATATTTCAATAAGTATGACTTCTTAGATTGTATTATTGTGATCCAACAAAAGACTGTTGGTACATCATCACTACACAGGCCACATATGTAGCATCAACCCTTCCAGTATTAGCTTTAATTTGGATTTCCACTAATGTTTATTAAAAACTTCAATCATTAGAAAATGTGTCTATAATTCTCGAATTATTTGGGATTTAATTTGCAATACTCTAAAAAAAATTTTTTTACATTTTCACTTTGTATTCTAGGGAAATAAATTGTTGAATTTTAAAAAAGTTTGTTGTTTCTCACTCTTTTCATAGTGTATGACCATAAACTTTGACCAGACTTTGTACATGACTTGCAGTTAGAAAAAAACCCCTTTGATTTGTAGGTCAAAAGGTTATATTCACTGATACACTGAAGGTAGAAGGTTATAGTCACTGATACACTGAAGGTAAAACATTGTAATCACTGATATACTGAATGTAAACGGTTATAGTCACTGATACACTGAAGGTAAAAGGTTATAGTCACTGATACACTGAAGGTAAAAGGTTATAGTCACTGATACACTGAAGGTAGAAGGTTATAGTCACTGATACACTGAAGGTAGAAGGTTATAGTCACTGATACACTGAAGGTAAAATGTTATAGTTACTGATACACTGAAGGTAAAAGGTTATAGTCATTCATACTGAAGGTAAAAGGTTATGATGATTGTGATATAAAGAGTGGAAAATGTTTTACATATAAACTTTAAATACATGTTTCATAACTTTAAACATTTGCTGATATCAAAGAGAATTATATTATAGATGATGGGTTAGACAAATTAGAAGTCAAGGTCAAAATGACTGAAATAAAAACAACAGATTTCTTGATCAATATTGCCCATAGTCTGCCTTATTCAGTCTTACTGCCTACATACAGTGTTGACTGGAATCTGCCTTATACAGTCTTACTGCCTACATACAGTGTTGACTGGAGTCTGCCTTATACAGTCTTACTGCCTACATACAGTGTTGACTGGAGTCTGCCTCATACAGTCTTACTGCCTACATACAGTGTTGACTGAAGTCTGCCTTATACAGTCTTACTGCCTTCATACAGTGTTGACTGGAGTCTGTCATATACTGTCTTACTGCCTACATACAGTGTTGACTGGAGTCTGCCTTATTCAGTCTTACTGCCTACATACAGTGTTGACTGGAGTCTGCCTTATATTGTCTTACTGCCTACATACAGTGTTGACTGGAGTCTGCCTTATACAGTCTTACCGCCTACATAGTGTTGACTGGAGTCTGCCTTATACAGTCTTACTGCCTACATACAGTGTTGACTGGAGTCTGCCTTATACAGTCTTACTGCCTACATACAGTGTTGACTGGAGTCTGCCTTATACTGTCTTACTGCCTACATACAGTGTTGACTGGAGTCTGCCTTATACAGTCTTACCGCCTACATACAGTGTTGACTGGAGTCTGCCTTATACAGTCTTACTGCCTACATACAGTGTTGACTGGAGTCTGTCATATACTGTCTTACTGCCTACATGCAGTGTTTCCTGTCTCTGCTATATACTGTCTTACTGCCTACATGCAGTGTTACCTCTGTTGTACCATATACTGTCTTACTGCCTACATACAGTGTTGTCTGGTGTCTGCCATATATGGTCTTACAGCCTATATATGGTGTTGTCTGGAGTATGCCATATGCTATCTTTCTGCCTGTGTTGTCTAGAGTCTACCAAATACTGTATTACTGCCTACATACATATACAGTGTTGCTCTGTCTGCCATATACTATCATACTGCCAACATACATTGTTGCCCAGTGTGCTGTATATTGTCTTACTGCCTTCCTACAGTGTTGCCCAGAGTATGTCATATATGGTCTTGCTGCCTATATAGTGTTGCCTGTGTCTGCCATATACTGTCATAGTGCCTGCATATAATGTTGCCCAGTCTGCCATATACTGTCATACAGCCTTCACACAGAACTGGTAAACAGTAATATGAGTGTAATGTAAAATAATTGGTACTTTTGTTTTTCTTAGAAATCCACATGAAATTCTTTATACATGAATACACAGTTAAATGTATCAGGAATTTTATTTACATGCATATACAGTTAAACATGTTAACTGTATAAAACAAAAAGCTCACAAAGGCAAGTTCTCATTTACAGTGCAACATTACAAATTAATTTGAATTTATGTATTCTGATTGGATTTTTTAAATAGGCATTCTTTAAATTAATATTATTATAAGCATTAGTTTTAATTAATATATAAAACATTATTTATTTTTTGTATATAAGCATTAGTTTGAATTTAATAGAATAAAGGTTACATTTATTGTTTTTTTATAAACATTGTTTTAAATAATATATACTAATTGTATTATCATTATTTTATAATAATTGCATGTTATTTTTATATATGCATTTTTTTTAAAAATAATATTTATTTCAGAAGTACTGTATATAGATAAGCAGATTTTACTGGGTCATTTGGGACTTCCACTGTACCATAGTAATTTAACTAATTTGATATTTTAGTAATGGAAATATCTTTTTGAACAAAATATATTTAGTTTTACACATGTTCAATCTTCATTATTGCATTAAAATACACATTAAAATAAGAAAAATTAAAAAGAAATAAATGTCTATTTTTTAAAAACAAAATGTAGCAAAACATGCTGGAAACACAACACCTGCCAGGCTATCTAGGTTACTGAACAGGCATTGACAGGTGATTTATTTAATCTACCTATCTTTTTGATTTCCTTTAGAACACACATCAGGCGTTTGTTTGCACATGAATCATGGACTTTATGAGTTATCTGAGTGCACAAAACAGCTGCACGCCATTAACACAATAAATGTTCCATTGCAGCATTTAATGGGAAATAAAAATCATTAAGATTTTGCAGGAAACTTGATGGATACTTGTTTGCACAGATTGTTCTGCCCCCCTTGGTTTATGAGGTACCAGTTATAAAGCAGTGTAGCTGGGGTTGCCCGACGATTTTTGTAATAAAAGTCAGTGGAATAGAAAATTGTGGTTATGCTCAGATAAGTTTGAATTTCCATGCAAAACAAACTTGAATCATTTCAAATTTTCAAATACTTGTAATAGCAGCAATTTGGCAGAAAAATTAGAAGCACTGACAGAGTTAATGGTAGCTAGCTGTGTGTTGAAACTGTTCATAAAAATTGAATGTGGTAATTAGAAATTGCAAGTTTGTAATTAAATAATTATCTAATGTCCAAATCAACAAGGGGTATTTCATATAATGAAGTTTGCCATTTAAAGTCATCTTGATTAAATACTAGGAGACATATATAAAGAATGTATATTAAGAAGAATAATTTCATGGGGTTAAATATGAATTACACATTTAATAAGAGGTCTATTCTTTCATCAACCACTAATTTCATAAGCATGCAATTTTTATAATGATGGCTTGATGATCATTTATAAGGACAAGTATGACTCAATGCATTTTTTATCGTAATATAGCTTGTCTGATGTATTGGCCAAATTAAGTACTCTAGCAAGGCTGTTCTACTTAACGATGACAATTATTGCATTGTTGCACTTAATGGGACAGTATCCAATCAATATTCACAGCTTTATAATCAAAGCTTTAAGAAGGAAGCAATTTTCCATGATTTTCCTAATAGAAAATATGGAAGCATGCTTTCGTGGTGGGATTATTGTAGGTTTACAATACATAATTTTGACATGTTCAGGCATCATTTTGGTTCATTTCAAAATGCACTTACCTTTAATCTATTTCACTTAGCACTAATTAACCTACTTGTGTTGCTTTGCTGTCAAATACAAGACCAAACCAGTTTAATATTTTTAACAATAAAATACAATACTGGCATAAAACTATAACATATGTGTTGTGTTCTGTGGAAAGAATGAATTTGATATAGTACAAACCTAGATGGCCTTGACCTATTCGTATGCTATCTCAATGTGTTTTTGTAATTATTAAACCTCATTCCTGATGGCCTTAACCTATTTGTATTTCATCTCAATGTGGTTTTGTAATTATTACAGTACCACTCCAGTGGCCTAGTGGTTAGAGTGTCTGCCAATGATGTACAAACCTAGATGGCCTTGACCTATTTGTATGCTATCTCAATGTGGTTTTGTAATTATTAAACCTCATTCCTGATGGCCTTAACCTATTTGTATTTCATCTCAATGTGGTTTTGTAATTATTACAGTACCACTCCAGTGGCCTAGTGGTTAGAGTGTCTACCAATGATGTACAAACCTAGATGGCCTTGACCTATTCATATGCTATCTCAATGTGGTTTTGTAATTATTAAACCTTATTCCTGATGGCCTTAACCTATTTGTATTTCATCTCAATGTGGTTTTGTAATTATTACAGTACCACTCCAGTGGCCTAGTGGTTAGAGTGTCTACCAATGATGTGGGAGGTTGTTGATTCAAACCCTAGCTGAGTCATACCAAAGACTTTAAAATTAACTACTAGCTACTTCTCTTGGCACTCAGCATGAAGAGGATAGTGTTAGGACTGGTCGGCATGGTGTCAGGATAATGTGTCTGGGTGGGACATCATACCACATATCTGCGGCATGGTGCCCCAGTGCTAGACATCACTATAAACTCACACTACAGACATTGTAGGATATGACTGAAATTTTTTTAAAACTATGTTAAATTCTAAATTGCACACACACACTTATTATTACATCACATTCTAGATGTCCTTGACCTATTAATAAGCCATCTCATTGTGGTTTTGTAATTTTTATACCTTGATGGCCTTGACCTATTCATGTCATCTCAATATGGTTTTATAATTATTAAACCCCATTCTTGATGGCTTAGACCTATTTCATATACCATCTCAATGTGGTTTTGTAAATATTACACCCTATTTATGATGGCCTTGACTTATTTCATATGCCATCTCATTATGGTTTTGTAAATATTACACCCCATTCTTGATGGCCTTGACCTATTTCATATGCCATCTCAATGTGGTTTTGTAAATATTACACCCCATTCTTGATGGCCTCGACCTATTTCATATGCCATCTCAATGTGGTTTTGTAAATATTATACCCATTCTTGATGGCCTTGACTTATTTCATATGCCATCTCAATGTGGTTTTGTAAATATTACACCCCATTCTTGATGGCCATGACCTATTTCATATGCCATCTCAATGTGGTTTTGTAAATATTACACCCCATTCTTGATGGCCTTGACCATGCCCTCTCAATGTGGTTTTGTAAATATTACACCCCATTCTTGATGGCCTTGACTTATTTCATATGCTGTCTCAATGTGGTTTTGTAAATATTATACCCCATTCTTGATGGCCTTGACTTATTTCATATGCCATCTTAATGTGGTTTTGTAAATATTACACCCCATTCTTGATGGCCTTGACTTATTTCATATGCCATCTTAATGTGGTTTTGTAAATATTGCACCCCATTCTTGATGGCCTTGACTTATTTCATATGCCATCTCAATGTGATTTTGTAAACATTACACCCCATTCTTGATGGCCTTGACTTATTTCATATGCCATCTCAATGTGGTTTTGTAAATATTACACCCCATTCTTGATGTTCTTGATCTATTCATATGTCATATTAATATGACTTCATTTTTATTAATTCCCATTCTTGATTTGCTCAACCTTTTCATATGCCATATCAGTGTGGTTCAATAATTATTACACCCTGTTATTGATGGCCTTGACCAATTCATATGCAATATCAATGTGATTTTTGTATTTATTACATACCCCCTCTTTGATGATTTTCAGTAATAGGTTTACAGTATGATGGAATTTTTAAAAAAATTACAATAGATACAGTTTATTATCAACACAATGATATCAGAGAAAAGATCTAAATATATGTTTTATATTTGTTTTTTTGGTTTTAACAGCATGTTAAATGCATTATTGACTTGCTTTGGAAATGAGAGCTTAGTGCATGCCTTCCTCAAGGACACACCAAGGCAGCTAATCCAACCTGACCAGTGGGGATCAAACCTGCAACCTGTTGATTAGGACTTCAACACTCTGCCAACTTAGCTTCTATGGTAACCGAGAATTAATGCATTGTTTGTGTGGTATAAAATTGGGGAGTGAGACATCCATATCAAATACCAGATCAACCATGTATGACTAATTGAACACTAATACAATCCAAACACATATTATTTTGCTCAAGAAAATCCTTAGAGAGGTATGGTTGTATTTATTCTGTTAGTTTTTTACACCTTGTTTTAAAAATGCTTGCAGCAATTTGAAGTTTGAATTATAAAATCAGACAGGATAATTACTGAATAAACAAGTGCTCTTACCTACCAAAAACAGGTTTCACTTTTACCTGTAAGTTATTACCTACTGGCCTGCTGTCTGGATAATGTGACTGGGAGGGACATCATGCCACATGTCTGTGGCATAATGCCTCTGTGCTGGAGTCACTATAAACAGTCACACTTTAGATATCATAAAGATATGTCTGAAAAATTGTTAAAGCTAAGTTAAAAATTTAAATCATACACATACCTATAACAGAAACAGGCTTTTATTTTATACCTGTATGTTATTGCCTGTCAAAGAAACAGGATTCTTTTATAACTGTATGTTATTACCTGTCAAAGAAACAGGATTCTTTTATAACTGTATGTTATTACCTGTCAAAGAAACAGGATTCTTTTATAACTGTATGTTATTACCTGTCAGAGAAATAGGATTCTTTTTTTTCTTCTATATGCTTTCATGAATACTACTTTCTTTTACACTTTAAATAATGTTTTTTTTTTATCAAGTTAATGGTTACTAGGCCAACTGTTACCAAGCCTACTGTTAATTACTAGGCACATGGTTACCAGGCCTATGATTAACATATCCACTGTTAATTACTAGGCCTATGGTTACCAGGTTTGCTGTTAATTACCAGGCCTACTGTTACCTGGCATACTGTTAATTACTAGGCCTATGATTGCCAGGCTTGCTGTTAATTAACAGGCCTGTGGTAACCAGGCCTATGGTTTGCAGATGTACTTTTACCAGGCTTACTGATACTTACCAGGACTGTGGTTACCAAGACTATAATGTTACCAGGCATATGGTTATCAGTATGGCATTTTCTTGAATTCCTGAAAATTCATTTCAGCCAGGAGAGTGCCAGTATGCAAGATAGTTTAAGAATTTGTTTGAATTCTATCTCACTGGCAAACCAATGAAATAAGTTGTCTTTCTTTCAAATTGTCTGGATACTTCCTATAATAGTCGGGGCCCAGAATGGCCGAGTCATCTAAAATGCTATCTGCTACAAATCACCGGCATCTCACCTCAGTCTCTGTGGGTTCAAGTCTTGGATTAGGCCAATGTGGGTATGTGAGAAAGTTTGCCAGTAGCTTCTTGTAGGTTGGTTGTTTTTTTCTGGGTTTTCCAGAGTTCTTCCTCTACCATTAATACTGGCTGCTGTGTATAGCCTATTATGTGCTGAAAAATGGCATTAAACCCCACAGCAACAATAACAACAATGTGCACATCCTTGAATAAATTACATTTTATAATCATTATTTGGTAGCAATTTTATAGTTTTCTTGCCAGAGACAACTAATTTATTTTAGTTTTACTTTAAATATACTTAGACACACACACACACACACACACACACACACACACATATTAATTTTCAACATACATTCTAAATTATGAAAATTTAAAGTGTTAATCGCCTGAAGCCTTTATTCATAAAATAGAAATAAAAAAATATTAGAATGATGTTAAAACAAATATTAAACAGATGGTAACCATTTCCCAGTGAATAAATTTTCATTTCAACAGCAAAACATATTCTCAATTATTCTTACCCCATCCATTTTACCATCAAAACCATAGTTTTGTCTTTGCCACATGAGAGTGGTAATGGGGATACCCTTTTACCATTAAAAGTATTAGTTTTGTCTTTGCCACATGAGAGTGGTAATTGGGATACCCTTTTACCATTAGAAGCATTAGTTTTGTCTTTGCCACATGAGAGTGGTAATGGGGATACCCTTTTACCATTAGAAGCATTAGTTTTGTCTTTGCCACATGAGAGTGGTAATGGGGATACCCTTTTACCATTAGAAGCATTAGTTTTATCTTTGCCACATGAGAGTGGTAATGGGGATACCCTTTTACCATTAGAAGCATTAGTTTTGTCTTTACCACATGAGAGAAGTAATGGGGATACCCTTTTACCATTAGAAGCATTAGTTTTGTCTTTGCCACATGAGAGTGGTAATGGGGATACCCTTTTACCATTAGAAGCATTAGATTTTTCTTTGCCACATGAGAGTGGTAATGGGGATACCCTTTTACCATTAGAAGCATTAGTTTTGTCTTTGCCACATGAGAGTGGTAATGGGGATACCCTTTTACCATTAGAAGCATTAGTTTTGTCTTTGCCACATGAGAGTGGTAATGGGGATACCCTTTTACCATTAGAAGCATTAGTTTTGTCTTTGCCACATGAGAGAAGTAATGCTTGGTTGCCATTTTACCATCAGAAGCACTAACTTGGTCATTTCTACCATCAAATGTATTGACATACTCATCAGAGAGGTAATATAGCTTACCCTGCTACCATCAGTTCTTTTCAGTATGGTAGTGGTCCATAATTTTTACTGGGAAATACAGCTCTTGCCTGAAAAAATTGGATTTTTTTATTTACACTTTAAAATCACTAAAGATCATTAATTATTTTTTTTACAAATATTCTAAAATGTTAATATTTGTACAGTACCACCATTTTTTTCAGATAGAAAATATGTAGAGTTTGTATTGCCTAATGTTGTATGTAAGTGCATTTAATACATACACTAGGTAATTTCCTTTTCAATCCATTCACATGATAGAGACCCATTAAATGGAAAACACAGAAATTATTGTAACAGACTGAGAATCAGACAGCTGTGAGTGAGAGTACTTCTCAGAAACTAAATAGCAAAGCTATGAAAGAAAGATGTAATGCTGGATTCATTGCTTTAATATTATAACATGTCAAAATTGTAGTCTTTGTTGTTATGGAAACCAATTTAGAGTTCACTGTCCCAGATATTGATGTCAGGAGTATATACTCATGTGTAGGATAATGATTACTTCAGTATATGGGTTTAATTCATGTACACATATGTAAGGTAATCATAACTCGAGGGTAGGGGTATAATTTATGTACACAAATGTTAGGTAATGATAACTCATTATTTTGTTCAAAGATTTAGTGGATAATATTTGGTACTATTAATTAATTGTCGATTGCTGATAATTTGTCTATAAGTTCTAAGAAAAAGTTTAATTAAATTTTGTAAACTTTTTTTTTTTTCAAGAAATACGTAGCTGAAATTAAGGATTACAATATCATCATGCGATGGTTTTTTTGATGTCTCATATGTACCGAAGTGAAGGAGAACTAAGGTGGCGCTCTACAGTTTCGTATTTAGCATAGGGTTAAAATTTTAAAGAAAAAGAGTTTCCCCGGGTTGCCTCACTAGTTATACTGGTTATTTAAAAAAAACTTTGGGTTAGAGTATATTCAGCTTGGCCTTACTCCAGATGTGCACCTTTCAAAAACGTGCTAGCTCTACTTGCTCATTTTCACTTCTCGAACTTTAGAGGTAAATTGTAAAAAAAAGAGCCGATAACTTTTTTTACATTTTATGTATTTGGTAATTCATTCATTGCACTTTTAGAAGCTGGTATTATCTAGTTTGGCAAAATTCATTTTCCATATTTTAATAGCTGCCAAGAATAGTGTACTTTAGACAAATTTAGGTTGATTTTTGGAGCACAAGGGAGCAGTCATTTTAGTTAGCAGTGTCCCAAGATCATTTAAAATTTCCAAAAGTACAATATCCAAAGAAATTTCATCCACATTACATGAAAGTAGTATATAGGTATGCCAACATTCTCTGCACTGCGCATGTTTAAAATGCAAACAACTTCACCTTACATACATCACTCTCTCAAAAGTACATAATAACTGGTGAGCGCCACCATAAAGAGAATATAGGTATTATTATTGTATGATTTAATTTTGATTGTACGACTGAAATATTTAAGTCGAAAGCATCAAAACAGTCCTTTGTAATAATTGTCATGTATTTTCCCCCTCAGAACAGCATTTATTAGAGTCAGAGTCTTAAACCGGTACAGCCCCCCCTCCTTATGATAAAAAGTGAACTATTTTAAAAATGCTCATTGCATTTTGTCAACATAGCAACCAGTGTTATGCTGATAGACAGGAACATGAAACTAGCCATATTTATTCCTGAGATGTCAACAATAAATTTTACAGTTATAAAAGGGATATAACAGGTGAGGTTCATAAAGGTCAAAGGTCAAAGGGTAAATATTAACTAATTCTTTGATATGGAAGAAAGCAAATTTGCTTTGTTATCATATATTTTTTAATTTCATTGCAAATAAATGAAATAAAACATTTTCACTATGGATTTCTTTTACTTAATGCAACATTTTTCAATTTAAGTTGACTTTTTTCCTATATTCTAAGAGTTCTAATTTCCCCATAATGAAGGTCACTACTCACCCAAACATGCCTCATATCAAATTATGTATGCTAGAGCAAAAATAAGCATAATTAGCTTACTTTAATGAATAAAATCATTGTTAATGTACCATTTTACTCAGAACATCATACATAATAATATGAAAATAAGAAAAATAATTTCATAAATGTTTATATTTGTTTTTAAGGTGGTGCTCTACAGTTTCATATTTAGCATAGGGTTAAAATTTTAAAGAAAAAGAGTTTTTCCGGGTTGCCTCACTAGTTATACTGGTTATTTAAAAGAGACTTTGTATATCTTAGGTGTTGTTCAAAGAACCTTTAATTCCCTTTATTTTGATGTATGATTGATGGGTGTAATATGGGTTAGAGAATATACAGCTTGGCCTTACTCCAGATGTGCACCTTTCAAAAATGTGCTAGCTCTACTTGCTCATTTTCACTTCTCGAACTTCAGAGGTAAATTGTAAAAAAAAGAGCCGATAACTTTTTTTACATTTTATGTATTTGGTAATTCAGTCATTGCACTTTTAGAAGCTGGTATTATCTAGTTTGGCAAAATTCATTTTCCATATTTTAATAGCTGCCAAGAATAGTGTACTTTAGACAAATTTAGGTTGATTTTTGGAGCACAAGGGAGCAGTCATTTTAATTAGCAGTGTCCCATGATCATTTAAAATTTCCAAAAAGTACAATATCCAAAGAAATTTCATCCACATTACATGAAAGTAGTATATAGGTATGCCAACATTCTCTGCACTGTGCATGTTTAAAATGCAAACAACTTCACCTTACATACATCAGTCTCTCAAAAGTACATAATAACTGGTGAGCGCCACCTAAGTTCAGGCTATAATGACAAGGGACATTACTCTTGATAGAAATTGAAACTCATTCCATGTTTATTTCATAAATAATTTAACTTTATATACAGTGTTTTGCAAATAAGAAGGTAAGTCCATTTTTTGCATTGCTGTTTAAAGATACTTGTTGAAAATCACCCCTTCTTTATAATGAAACTGGACCGATACCATCTTGTTGAAAATCACCCCTTCTTTATAATGAAACTGGACCGATACTATCTTGTTGACAATCACCCCTACTTTATAAAAAAGGTTCAGCAATACATCCTTGTTGAAAATTATGTTTTGTGATTGTTTGAATTTAACTACATATTTTAATAACCATCTTAATTTCAGATTAATTTCAAAGGTCAAATGAATATTTATAAATAGACTTTAAAACAAAAATGTCAGAAGAAAAAGTTTCAAAACAGCAGTCAGTCAAATACATAAAAAAAATTTATTACAAAAATCAAATAATATTTCACTTGATCTTTGCAAAATATTCCCCATTTTGTTGAGCCCACAGTAGCAGGAATAGAGACATAGCAATCACTATTCTGGCTCTGGCATCATCAAAGGTGTCACTGTTGAACATTTTATTTGGTTTTGTTTAAAATTTTTTATTGATACTTAGATCATGGATTTGACATTCAGGCCCTGGCAGCATTGTTCTACTTTTTCATGGACTAACATACAGGCCCTGGCAGCACTGTTCTATTTTTTTATGGACTAACATACAGGCCCTGGCAGCATTGTTCTACTTTTTCATGGACTAACATACAAACCCTGGCAGCATTGTTCTACTTTTTCATGGACTAACATACAGAGCCTGGCAGTGATGTTCTACCTTTTCATGGACTAATATACAGGCCCTGGCAGCATTGTTCTACTATTTCATCGAATAACATACAGGCCCTGGCAGCATTGTTCTACTTTTTCATGGACTAACATACAGGCAATGGCAGCATTGTTCTACAATTTCATCGAATAACATACAGGCCCTGGCAGCATTGTTCTACTTTTTCATGGACTAACGTACAGGCAATGGCAGCATTGTTCTACTTTTTCATGGACTAACATGCAGGCAATGGCAGCATTGTTCTACTTTTTCATGGACTAACATACAGGCAATGGCAGCATTGTTCTACTATTTCATCGAATAACATACAGGCCCTGGCAGCATTGTTCTACTATTTCATCGAATAACATACAGGCCCTGGCAGCATTGTTCTACTTTTTCATGGACTAACATACAGGCAATGGCAGCATTGTTCTACTATTTCATCGAATAACATACAGGCCCTGGCAGCATTGTTCTACTATTTCATCGAATAACATACAGGCCCTGGCAGCATTGTTCTGCTTTTTCATGGACTAACATACAGGCAATGGCAGAATTGTTCTACTTTTTCATGGACTAACATACAAGCCCTGGCAGTGATGTTCTATTTTTTCATGGATTAACATACAGGCCCTGGCAGCATTGTTCTACTTTTTTCATGGACTAACATACAGACCCCAGCAGCATTGTTCTACTTTTTCATAGATTAACATACAGGCCCTAGCAGTGTTGTTCTACTTTTTCATGGACTAATATACAGGCCCTGGCAGCATTGTTCTACTATTTCATGGACTAACATACAGGCCCTGGCAGCATTGTTCTACTTTTTCATGGACTAATATACAGGCCCTGGCAGCATTGTTCTACTTTTTCATGGATTAACATACAGGCCCTGGCAGCATTGTTCTACTTTTTCATGGACTAACATACAGGCCCTGGCAGCATTGTTCTACGTTTTTCATGGACTAACATACATGCCCCAGCAGCATTGTTCTACTTTTTCATAGATTAACATACAGGCCCTAGCAGTGTTGTTCTACTTTTTCATGGACTAATATACAGGCCCTGGCAGCATTGTTCTACTTTTTCAAGGATTAACATACAGGCCCTGGCAGCATTGTTCATAATTTAGACTAACATTTTAGACCCTTTTTATCTTGTTCTATGTTTATTGTGGATTCAGCATGCAGGCCCTGTCTATCTTTTTCTACTTTCATCATGGACTTGTGATGTAGGCCTCATCCATCTTGTTCTAATCAACATGCACACCCTGCCCAGCTTGTTCTACTTGTATCATGAACTCAGGATGCAGACCCTGCCCATCTTGTCCTATGTTTAGCATGAACTCAGGATGCAGGTCCTGCCCATCTTGTCCTACGTTTAGCCTGAACTCAGGATGCAGGTCCTGCCCATCTTGTCCTATGTTTAGCATGAACTCAGGATGCAGGTCCTGCCCATCTTGTCCTACATTTAGCATGAACTCAGGATGCAGGTCCTGCCCATCTTGTCCTACGTTTAGCCTGAACTCAGGATGCAGGTCCTGCCCATCTTGTCCTATGTTTAGCATGAACTCAGGATGCAGGTCCTGCCCATCTTGTCCTACATTTAGCATGAACTCAGGATGCAGGTCCTGCCCATCTTGTCCTATGTTTAGCATGAACTCAGGATGCAGGTCCTGCCCATCTTGTCCTACGTTTAGCCTGAACTCAGGATACAGGTCCTGCCCATCTTGTCCTAACGTTTAGCATGAACTCAGGATGCAGGTCCTGCCCATCTTGTCCTACATTTAGCATGAACTCAGGATGCAGGTCCTGCCCATCTTGTCCTATGTTTAGCATAAACTCAGGATGCAGACCCTGCCCATCTTGTCCTACGTTTAGCATGAACTCAGGATGCAGGTCCTGCCCATCTTGTCCTATGTTTAGCATGAACTCAGGATGCAGGTCCTGCCCATCTTGTCCTACATTTAGCATGAACTCAGGATGCAGAATCTGCCCATCTTGTCCTACATTTATTATGTACTCATGATGCAGACCCTGCCATTCTATTTCTACTTTTATAATAAACTCAGGATGCAGTCCCTGCCCATCTTGTTCTACTTTTATGATGAACTCAGGATGTAGGCCTTGCCTATCTTGTTCTACTTTTGGACTCATCATGCAGGCCTTGCCTACCTTGTTCAATATTTATGAGTCACGCATAACATGCACCCAAACTACATCTTTGTCCCTAATTTTAGAGCATTGATGTATATTGACTTGTAGCTGGAATTGTTCTTCCATGAACACACTCTATGCTCCCTAGTGCCATATTGTTTGCATGTTAAGAGTTAGGTTATTCAATATATCATTACTGTAAGCACTGGCCTAAGGAGAATTAAGACATTATATTGCAAGGTTTATGTTTCTTTCTTTATTTATTTAATTATTCTCCATGGATGACAAATCTAGGGCTTTGATTACTACAAGCACATACAAGCGCTGAACAAGCAAATCAATAATTCGTTCTAAGTCTGGATTCAAACCTGGATCCTCTTGGACAAGATATTGCAACTACCTCCTTCCTGTAAGTTCCATGGCTACCGAGACATCACTTTAGTAGAGACTCTAGAATGTGACAGACACCCTTTGTCATGAAACCTTGGCACTGGCTAGATAGGTTATTATTATTAAGAGAGTAGTATATCATTACACTATACACTGATCCTGAGGATTGTATTTATAACACACATCAGCTGTGTTGTGTATATGTAATTTAATTATTTGTGTGTTTTTAATTCTTTTTTTTATTTTATTTTTATTTTATTACATATCATTGTAATGATAACTTTATTCATTGGAATTAACATTTTTTTCAGAAAATTCAGTTCAGTTCTGTTTTGCTACATTGTATGTTTAGCTAACCTAGTTCCTGACATTGATTCAGACTTGGTAAACAACCTTTTTATTCCTATCCCAGAGTGAAAATTATTAGTCGTAATCAATGTCATATTTAGCTTGCATGTCAGCTCTGTTGTAAACAATTTTTTTATAATTTTTTATTATTATTGAATCTTACGATAAGATTCATTAGGTAGAATCAAATTCGTTCATGATGTACATGTCAATCAGTCTATGGTCTTACTTCACCATTTGAACTAAGTGACCATGTGACCCCATCACGTGATCTAAAATTGCATTTATAGCTATCACTTTCTAGAAATTGAATTGAGTCTTAAATTAATACCTTCAGAGCTCAAAGTTATTTTGTGTTGTGACCAGTTTGAGTTAAGTTTTTATAGTTTTTGGAATTAGTAATTAATTTCTCTGGAAAAAATTACATAAGTCTTCTTCGTCCAAATTCTTGGACAAAGACATTTATTGAAAATTATTCAGAATTCTAAAGCCAGAATATTATTTTTGATTAATAAATATCGACACAACCACACAAAACAGAATATAGAAGATGTCATTGCCTTCCATCTAGAAACTTCATCAGGATTCAACTTTTGATTCATTTAAAACTTTTTAGTGATAGAACTCATATTTTTAAATTCTAGGATTAATCTTTGGATTAGATTCACAAACCATAAGTCCTTTTTTCCTTTTTTATATTTTGACCTTATTTTCTAGGGAAATAAATTATTTTGTTAAATTTTAAAAAGCTTGTTGGCTTCCCTATTTTCTTTGTTACTTTTGAACAAGCCTCAACATTTAACGACTTATACCCCATACATGCACCATAGGAAGCGGGTATGAAGTATATGGGCATAATAGTAGAGTACATCTGAGTACTGATGCAAATTGGGGGTATGAAGTATATGGGCATCATAGTTGAGTACTGATGCAAATTGTGGTATGAAGTATATGGGCATCATAGTTGAATACTGATGCAAATTGGGGGTATGAAGTATATGGGCATCATAGTTGAGTACATTTGAGTACTGATGCAAATTGGGGGTCAAAAGCAAAGCTGAGAATGCATGGAATTTGGCAATGGCCCATATAAAGTGAAAGGAGTCTTGTGACTATGGAGCAGTGTAACTGTAATGATGGCCCCCAGTTACAATTTTGAGCTAGAGAAGGGTTTCCATGACTGACATTAGCTTGAGGTAGAGGTAGGATTCTTATGGTTGATATTACATTGAGGTAGAGGCAAGATTCCCATGGTTGATATTAACTTGAAGTAGAGGTAGGAGTCCCATGGTTGATATTAACTTGAGGTAGAGGCAGGATTCCCATGGTTGATATTAACTTCAGATATGGGTAGGATTCCCATGGTTGGTATTAACTTGAGGTAGAGGCAGGATTCCCTTGGTTGGTATTAACTTGAAGTAGAGGCTGTATTCCCATGGTTGGTATTAACTTGAGGTAGAGGCTGGATTCCCATGGTTGATATTAATAACTTGAGGTAGAGGCAGGATTCCCATGGTTGGTATTAACTTGAGGTAGTGGCAGGATTCCCATGGTTGATATTAACTTGAGGTAGAGGCTGGATTCTCATGGTTGATATTAACTTGAGGTAGGGGCAGGATTCCCATGGTTGGTATTAACTTAGGGTAGAGGCTGGATTCCCAGATAATGACCTTAACTTGAGTGCAGATCTTAGATATGATAGGAGCCAAATTTTACTCTGTGCATTTAACATGGTGTGCCAAAGATATGTTTTAAATCACTTGATTTCCCCAAATAAATGTTTTGAAATGCTTGCTTTGCACTTGAAACTTCATAAATGTCTGTTAATAAGTGAATCAAAGGTCAGATTCCTGGTCTGCCTTTGTAGCTAAACTTCAAACAGACTTGCAGGATTTACATGAAAGCATATTTTGATACAAGAAGATTATTATATAAAAACTATTGCTTCAGGCAAATGTTAGGATTCAACATCTCTCTTTATTCAGACTTTTTATGGAAGTGAACTTGTTAGCGTTGGCTGGAGAACAGAAATTTAGTAGAAAACTAACAGAAATGTTTCACTTGCACTTTTCTACAGCCAAAATACATCTGAAATAAATGTTGTAAACTTTACTAATTCTGGGTCACTGAGAACGAAAATAATACTTCCAGTTGTTGATTGGCCATAGCTTTAAGATATGAGACTGGATCTGTATATATGACCTTTGACTTGGGAATGGCAGAGGATAACTGAGTTATAAAGGAAAGGGATCTCAAATGAAACCAGAAATGACTAAAATACATCTTTGACTGGATCTTTAATAAATCTAGACTGGATTTGGACAGTACTTGCTCTTTAGGTAAATAATGAATGATTAAATCTGATGCTGGTATTGCATTATACATGATATGAACTGCATCATGTTATTCCTAGAAGTCATGATAATGCAATCATAACTAAGATTACCTCACCCTGCTGAACATCTTGCTCTATATCAGCTCTAGAAATCATACAGTGTTGTGCTCACTTATTTGTCAGTGTTTGATTTGGCAAAGGGACACAAGTCTGTTTACTCAAAGTGAGCAGAGAGGCCTCATACCGGCCCTACTATTCATTAACAATCTGGCAGCATGATGCCCATAGAAGAGTGAGGCCTTGGGCAACTGCCCAGTGTGCCCATGCCTTAAGACGATACTGACTGGATGACTGGATGCCTCTAGAAGTGTGAGGCCCTGGGCAACTGCCCAGTGTGCCCATGCCTTAAGACGACACTGACTGGATAACTGGATGCCTTTAGAAGAGTGAGGCCCTGGGCAACTGCCCAGTGTGCCCATGTCTTAAGATGACACTGACTGGATGACTGGATGCCCCTAGAAGAGTGAGGCCCTGGGCAACTGCCCAGTGTGCCCATGCCTTAAGATGACACTGACTGGATGACTGGATGCCTCTAGAAGAGTGAAGCCCTGGGCAACTGCCCAGTGTGCCCATGCCTTAAGATGGCACTGACTGGATCAGGATAAGAGGTGGGACCCACTTCACGTGCTGCAACAAATCGTCAGTGGTTTAGCAGGTACAGGAAATCTATACCTTTTGCAATGCCAAAGATTAGGAGAGAGCCAACAAATCATATCTGCAATTTTTACTTCTGCATGGTGCTTCCAGTTGGGAATGGCGTGTCAAAGAAGAAAATGGAGACTATAATATAAACTGCTGGATTTTTTTCTGCATCAGAGCTAAAGTCCAGTCTTATAGTACATACTGCCAGTGTTATGTGAGTGTCAGTATTAAAAGTCCAGTATAACAGTATACGATGTCAGTGTTCTGTCAGTGTCAGCATTAAGGTCCAGTCTAATAGTATACACTGTTAATATTCTGCCAGTGTCAGTCCATAATAATACACAATGCTGGTTTTCTTTTAGTTTCAGCATTAATATCCAGTCTAATAGAATACTCTTACAGTTTTCTTTTAGTATCAGTATTAAAGTCCAGTCTCATAGTATACACTGTCAGTTTTCTGTCAGTGTTGAAGTCCTTAATAGCATATGCTTCCAGTTTTCTGTAGGTGCCAGTATAAAGTCTAGTCTAATAGTATGCTCTTTCAGTTTTCTGTCAGTGTCAATATTAAAATCCAATCTAAAATTATATAAGACCATGTTTCTAGAAAAGAAAATAAACCAAGTTAAAAATAACTACTAACCTAGACATCATGAAAGCTTAATAATTGTAGAATTAAGTGAATATAAATTTAGTTAGAATTTGCAGCAGATGGTATAGTAGACATTCCTGTACAAATCAGACATTCCTGTATACACCATTGTGATCATTGTTTAATGGATACAGTCGGCACCAAAACTTAAGTATTAATCTGACCTTCTATAATTGAATCCATTTTTATTATTCTTTAAAAAATATGCATGTCTCTTTTTTTGTGGAATATTTTGTTTTCAGATTGACAAACTGTAATCGTATCTTCCATTTAGAACATGCTGTGCTATTTTTGCAGTGTAAAGCATGATCTTTAGGAATGACCTCAATGTTTCAAATGCAAATACTGTTCATTACAGTGACTTCAGAAGGAACAAAAGTGGATTTCATTAAATCAATTTTGATAGTCACCCTATCGCAATGAAAATTTGTTTGGTAGAAAACTCAATACCAATTTTACACAAAATACCTTGCAAAAGTTTGCAGTTAAGTCCTGGATAAGTTAAATGTCCTGATAATGTAACTGAATGTCATCACACATCCACCCCAACCCACTTCCCCATAGTAGCTCAACTGATAGGGTGAATAATCCAGTAGTCCCATGACCGATACCTTTACAGGCCAGACTAGTTTGGCTGTGTCCTTGAGAAAGTCACTTTGCTCCCATTTCCTCTGCATGATGTAGACAATGTTGTGTGTAAAGGGTCATTAAAACCAATAAACTTATTTCTCAAATACAATGTGTCTACACCATACAGTTAATATTGTGTGTAAAGGGTCATTAAAACCAATAAACTTATTTCTCAAATACAATGTGTCTACACCATACAGTTAATATTGTGTGTAAAGGGTCATTAAAACCAATAAACTTATTTCTCATGTATAGTGTGTCTACACCATACAGTTAATATTGTGTGTAAGCAGTCACTAAAACCAATAAACTTATTTCTCAAATACAGTGTGTCTACACCATACAGTTAATATTGTGTGTAAAGGGTCATTAAAACCAATAAACTTATTTCTCAAATACAATGTGTCTACACCATACAGTTAATATTGTGTGTAAAGGGTCATTAAAACCAATAAACTTATTTCTCAAATATAGTGTGTCTACACCATACAGTTAATATTGTGTAAACAGTCATTAAAACCAATAAACTTATTTCTCAAATACAATGTGTCTTTATATTGGTACATTATAAAGAAAGTTTGTATGAGAATTTATATTACTTATACACGCATAGTTGATTAATATTACCAGTTGAAGACCAAAAAAAAATCCAAAACAAATTTAGTGGTCAATAAAATCATCTAGCTAACCACAAAATCAAATTATTCTCTGTAAATCATGTAGTTTTAGCTTGTCTTGAATGGTTCTGGAATTATATTTTTTCTTGCTTCAGTATATCACAAAATGTTTGGAATGTTTAATCTATCCATTACATGCAAGAGGAGGAAGAGAGTAAATTAGATTTGATACTCAGCATTGAATGGGAAATTAGTAAATTAGTTTCAACACTCACTATTCAGTGGGAAAGGAGTTTGAGACAGACTATTGAATAGGAGAAGAGGGAAAGTGTAAATGGACTCACCATGGATTGAAAGAGTAAGGGAGCTTAGGAGTTTTGTGACTCACCATAGATTGAAAGAGTAAAGGGAGCTTAGGAGTTTTGGGACTCACCATGGATTGAAAGAGTAAGAGAGCTTAGGAGTTTTGAGGCTCACCATGGATTGAAAGAGTAGGGGAGCTTAGGAGTTTTGGGACTCACCATGGATTGAAAGAGTAAGAGAGCTTAGGAGTTTTGAGACTCACCATGGATTGAAAGAGTAGGGGAGCTTAAGAGTTTTGGGACTCACCATGGATTGAAAGAGTAATGGAGCTTAGGAGTTTGGGACTCACCAATAATGAAAGAGAAGGCAAGGAGTAAGGGAATAATCATTGAATGGGAAAGGAGGAAAGGAGTAAAGTCATTTTGGGACTCAGAATTGAGTGTTATAGGAGTAAAGGAGTTTTGAGACTCAACAGTGAATTGGAAAGGAGTAAAATGACTTGTTACTGACTTAGAAAGGATGAAAGACTCAGTGAGTATTTGGATTCCCATTATATGTGATAGGAGTAGAGTAAAGGGACCAATGCCACTGACTTGTAGAGAAAGGAGTTAATGAGTTTTGGACTCCCATTGTATGTGAGAGGAGGAGAGGAGTAAGAGGACCAATGTCACTAACATGGAGAGGAGGAAGAAGTTAGCGAGTTTTTGGACTCCAATTGTAGAGAGAGAAGGAAACTAGTAAAGGGACCAATGTCACTGACATGGAGAGGAGGGAGGAAATAGTGTGTTTATGAAATTTGTTCTTGTTGTTTTGGGCTTAATGCCATTTTCAGCCTAAGATAGGATACACATAGCGGCCAGTATTAATGGTGAACCCTGAAAAACACTGGGAAGAACCACCGACCCACAAGAAGCTACTGACAGGCTTTCTCACTTATCCACCTTAGCTGAGCCTGGACTTGATCTCATGCAGACATATGTGCGATGGCAGTGATCCATAAGATGGCAGTGATCCATAATGGTCATCCGCTTTAGACCTGGCAGCAACTCTGGGCACCGTATAAGAGAGTAGGAAAGGAGTTTTGGGGCTCACCAATGAATGGAATAATAGAAGACAGGAATGAAGAATGTTTGTGACCCAGCATTGAATTTGAGAGGAGGAAAGGACTGAAGTATTTCTTTTAAACCCAGAATAATTTAAATTGCAGTGTTTTAAAATTATTCAGATTTATCAAATTTTTCATTTAAGAATTCAATCAATAAGAAATTTTAACTAATTAAAAATGTAAACATTTAGTGGATATTATTATACTGTCACAAAAATTAAGTGGTTTGTATGAAACATCCTTAAAATGTACGGTTTGCCTCCAAATTGTCTTGAATTTCTAAATCGTTAGCTGTTTCTATGAAATGTTTTTGAACTTGTCAAAATAACTTTCATAATTTAATTTTGGGAATACAAAATGTTAAAATTGAGTGTAATAAATAAAATTTTTAACTTTAGAATTTTTTATAATGTATTTTCCAAACAAAAATTATAAATAAATAAAATGGAAACAAATTTGGAAGATAAAATGGCACAAGACAAAGTAATGTATCGAGATGGTTCATTTCCCACAAGACAAAATACTCCTTGAAAGCTGTTAGAAATCCTTGAAAACTCAATGAAAAGTCCTTGGAAAAATGGCTACACGGCCATGTACAGTGTGTGATTGCTCTTCATACATTTCAACCACAAATGAATGTTATTGCTCATTTCCAGCTAATGTTACTGCTGACCGTATGGGATGATCGAATACAATTACAGACAAAAGATAAATTCCATTTTTTAATATAAAAACATAGTATTTGGTTCCATCATTAAGTATACATTAGAATAATTTTATCTGGGATGTTCAACTTAGACAACATTTTGCAAGAATTGGTGCAGTCACTAATTTCACAGAATATTTATGTTTACACATATTTTTTATTTTTTCATATTTTGTTTGCTTTTCTTAAGAATGCTTATTCACACTGACAATATGGAACCCATACAAAATGATGTTTTTGTTCTTGACAGATGATGGGACCAATACATGATTTTTTTGGTCTAACAGTTGACATAAGACCCATACAACATGATTTTTTGTTCTCAGTAGATGATAAGGGAATTTAAAGTGTATTTTTGTTTCATAACAGATATTATAGGAACTAGAAATTGTTATTCATTTTGTTTTGAACTGATGATATGGGACTTATAAGATGTATTTTTTCCTCAATGGATGATATGGGACTTGTTAGATACATGTTATGGGACCTAATAGATATATGTTTTTGTTCTGAATGGATGATATGGGACTTGTTAGATATATGTTATGGGATCTAATAGATATATGTTTTTTTTCTGTAAGGATGATATGGGACTTGTAAGATCATTTTTTTAATCTCAACAGATGATATGGAACTTGTAAGATGTTTTTTTTTATCTCAACAGATAATATGGGACTTACAAGATAAGATGTAGTTTTATCTGAACAGATGATATGGGGTTTGTAAGATGTTTTTTTCTCTCAACCAGTGGTGTGTGTGCATGCGTGAGTGCATGTGTGTGTGTGTGTGTGTGTGTGTGTGTAAAACATCCAGTGACCCTCTCCCCAATTTTGAAAACTAAGCAATGTATGTAATATGGATACATACTCATAGGTAAGTAATGTAATACAAACAGCACATGTATATAATAGAATACAGACAGCATTGTTATATAATGTAATACAGACTTATGATAGGTATAATACTGACACATGCTTGTAGGTATTTAATGTAATACAGACACTGCTTGTAGGTAAATAATATAATGCAGACAAATTCTTGTGGGTATATAATGTAATACAGACATAGGTTTAGCAAAACAAACATGCTTGTAGGTAAATAATGTAATACAGATACATGCTTGTAGGTAAATAATGTAATACAGACACATGCATGTAGGTAAATAATGTAATACAGACATTCTTGTGGGTATATAATGTAATACAGACATAAGCTTAGCAATACAGACATATGCTTGTAGGTAAATAATGTAATACAGACACATGCTTGTAGGTAAATAATGTAATGCAGACACATGCATGTAGGTAAATAATGTAATACAGACACATTCTTGTGGGTATATAATGTAATACAGACATATGCTTAGCAATACAGACACATGCCTGTAGGTAAATAATGTAATACAGACACATTCTTGTAGGTAAATAATGTAATACAGACACATGCTTGTAGGTAAATAATGTAATACAGACACATTCTTATAGGTAAATAATGTAATACAGACACATGCATGTAGGTAAATAATGTAATACAGACACATGCATGTAGGTAAATAATGTAATACAGACACATGCTTGTAGGTAAATAATGTAATACAGACACATTCTTGTGGGTATATAATGTAATCCAGACATAGGCTAAGCAATACAGACATGCTTATAGGTAAATAATGTAATACAGACACATGCATGTAGGTAAATAATGTAATACAGACTCAGGCTCTTATGTATATAATATGATGCAGGCATTGCTCATAGGTTTATTAAATCTTTTTATTACCAATGATTTGCAAGATACGTAATTTGCATCAAAGTAAATTTGAATGACTGTATGAGAACAATTTGTCAAACAAGTGTACTGATATTCTGTTCTTTTGAAATTTTTTAAAACCTGTACATTACTGTTTTGACCACAAGCCATTGCTTGTAAATTAAACATATACATACCTAGGAGAAATACAGAGAAATTTAATTCATACTCATTGTTAAATTAAACATTTTATGTGTTCTTGGATCTGATAATATCTGAGGTGATCCAGTGAGAGAGTAAATAGGACCAGTCTGTCATCTAGCAATCACCGTATGTACCCAGATGTTAAGATGTCAGCTTTAAAGCAGTGAAAAAGTACATCTCTAGTGATTGACAGTTTAGAGTAAGGTTTGTTATTGCACAGCTTATTACACAACTTTTTTATGGCATGTTATGCTGTGATAGAAACATTATGTAACATTGCCAAGTCATTCATGGCACACTGTAATAGAACACTTAGCAATATCTAATGGCACTGAAAAGTCATTCACATCACATTGTTATGGAACACTTGGCAGTATTGCCTGACATTGAACAGTCATACATGTCAGACTGTAATAAAACACTTAGCAACATTTCATGGCATTGAAGGGTCATGTATGTCATGCAGTGATAGAATGCTTAGCATCATTTCATGGCATTGAAAAGTAATGCATGTCACATTGCAATATAATACTTAGCAATAGTTACTGGCATTGAAAAGTCATGCCTGTCACATTGTAATGTAACACCTACAGTAGTTCATGGCATTGAAAATTCATGCAGCTGAAACTGAAATATAACACTTAATAATACCTCATGACGTTGAAAAGTCATGCATGTCACACTGTGATATAACACTGTTGCTAAAACAGTTCATGGCATTGAAAAGTCATGCATGTCACACTGTGATATAACACTGTTGCTAAAACAGTTCATGGCATTGAAAAGTCATGCATGTAACACTGTGATATAACACTGTTGCTAAAACAGTTCATGGCATTGAAAAGTCATGCATGTCACACTATGATATAACACTGTTGCTAAAACAGTTCATGGCATTGAAAAGTCATGCATGTCACACTGTGATATAACACTGTTGCTAAAATAGTTCATGGCATTGAAAAGTCATGCATGTCATACTGGACATAATACCTAGCAACAGCTGTATGCATTGGAAAGCCATGCATGTTAATTTGTGTTAGAACACTTAACAATAGTTTATGGCATTACAAATTCATTGTCACTCTTTCATAGAACACTTATCAACATTTCATGGCAATAAAGGAAGGTGATCCATTGTTCCTAGTCCTACAGTAATGATAGACCCTGATGTGTAGTCCTAATTGTAGTGCAGATCACAGTTAGCACTACAGTAGGAGACTGTGATATAAACATAAATGTTAGATATTGGTCCCACACACCCCTTCACCCCTTTTCCGTTTATTAATTATTTGTCATAGACCTCGGTGTATTGCACCCCCCCTGCTCCCATTCATCAGGTGCAAAGATTAGCATGGTGTCTTAATCTGTTTTCATAGACCCTGATCAGTGCTTTAGTAGATCTGTTAATCTTCCCCCAGTTACATGGATAGGCTATATATATATATATATATATATATATATATATATATATATATATATATATATATATATATATATATATATATATATATATATATATATATCATAACCCAAGGACATTGTTTTTTGTATTCATACAGTAGCAGTAGTATAAGCTGATCTACAATTTGATTTTCCAGCTGTCTCAGTCACCATGTGTGTAAAAGGGGACTAATACAAGAATAAATATGGTAGCATGTGTAAAAGGGGACTAAGAGTATTACAAGAATAAATACGTACCATGTATGTAAAAGGGGACTAATACAAGAATAAATACTGTACCATGTATGTAAAAGGGGAGTAATAGATGAATAAATATGGTAGGCAATGATCCCTCCCCTTCAACAGATCCAAGAATGTGATAATAAATCACAGGTCTCAGTTTTATGCTGTCTGCAGAAGATGTTAGCTTTGTGTTCAGTAGAACCAACCAATAGAAAACCTTGTAATACTGCTGTCTGCTTCAATTTTCAAGCATGAGGCGGGGATTTTTATACCATTGTTGCTGACCTAAACCTGCCTGCAGTTAGTACTGTGTGGTGATGGTGTGGGAATAACAGATCAGGCACTGGGATACCTTACACTGGACTTTAACTTCCCCCATTTCACCTGTCTGGAGTGGACAAAAGAAGGTAACACTGCATGAAACCCAATGACACCATTAGGTCTTACCATACATTTTATTTTCTTTGTTTGGTTTACTTGATAAACTTCATGGTTAAGTTTGATACATGCATCACCATTATGGCAAGCTTTTAAGTATTAAGGCATCTCAAAGTCATTAAATATATGTCCTTTCTTGAAAAAGGGTCTTAAATACTTTATATTTCTCCAATATGGAAATTGATTTTGTTTTCAGTTGTAAAAATTAAAGTAAATTAAATTGTAAGTATGTGGGACAGAATTTACATTGTTGTGAAGAAAACAGTGCCAGACAAAGTACACACTGTTTACACAAAGGTTGTAATGCATCTGGATAATGTGTTTTGTGTGGAAATTTCTCACCTTTGACAGCTCTGCTTTCAGCTTTCTTTTGTTCCATTTTCACCACTGGAATATCCCACACACTGAACTGTATTTGTCAGTGTTAAATAATCATCTTTAAAATGTAGAAAACTAATCTTCCAAAGTCATTTTAATCCAGTACACACACACACACTCTCTCTCTCTCTCTCTCTCTCTCTCTCTCTCTCTCTCTCTCTCTCTCTCTCTCTCTCTCTCTCTCTCTCTCTCTCTCTCTCTCTCTCTCTCTCTCTCTCTCATCACATTGTTATTGCTGTATCAGGAGGGTGAAAAGAGAAAACTTATTTGTACTTAATAATGGATAGTTGAATAACATAATGCCATGTGTCAGTCTAAATCCTTCCAAATGCTGTCCATTTTAATTACTTTCAAGGGGTGTTGGGCACCACATGATAAAACCATCATTGGAGAAAATTGTTATATTAACTTTTTTTTTTCTTGTGTAAAATTGCTGTTTTTGCAAGTGGACATGAATCTGAAAATAAAGTTATTATTATTACTATTATTATTATTTATTATTCATTATTATTATTATTATTGAAAGCATAAGATATTTAGAAAATTATTCTTATTTGCCTATCACTGGTAGTCATCAGTTGTTTGATGTCTACATACAGTGACTGATTGTCCTTTTGGCTAGGCATGCCAGTTTTGAAACAAAATTTGAGCCATTATACTTAAGGTATCTACATGAGTGCATTGAATTTACTAAAGAGAAAAACTTTCATAATATATCAAAAAAACTTCGTAAGCACATAACACTGTTAGGACATTTTTAAAAAAAAAAAAATACTAGATAAAAGTCGTTAATTTCTTGAAGGATTAAGACCATGTTTACAGATTACAGATTGCTTCAGAATGTCAAAATTGACATTCATATCATGTACAAATTCAAATCATTCTAACTTCAACATTATTTCAACATTTTCAGTTTGCTCTAAAAATTGATATAAATAACTTGTATTTATGCTTATCCAATAGATGTATAGATATATATCAGTTTTTCTGTTGTTGTTTTAAGCTTTACATTTGGAAGTGAGAAATTGAGTTACCAACAGCATTTGATTTTAAAATCATCAAATTAGTCAAATAATTAAAATTGTTTCCTGTAACCTGACCAACCCATCTTTTCCTACCTTGTATTTTTAAGTGAACCATATTTCCTTAAATTTTCACATCTAGTCTGTTCTGAATTTTTGCATCACTTTTGCATGAAGTATTGACCATTTGGAATACTTTGTAGTTCTTGATAAGGACAGTAGGAAGTTATAAAAAATATACAAATTCATATATGAAACAAGATTTCTTTTTATAAAACCAATCCAACTTATAAAATCTACCATCCAATCCAACTTTTTACAACCCAGTTACAAGAAAGACTGTTTTTACATTATCATGCTACTTATAGTGGTAATTTGCCATGATAAATAATTGGTTTTGGGTTTGGATTTGTGTTGCACTAACCCTTTTTGGGACCCTGAGCTGCAAATGCCTATCCACAATTATATGGGATTCTTTTGATACCTTCTCCACACCCTCCTGCCATCTATCTGGTATCTCAGCTAGCTGAATGCAAGACTCACAATTCATTGATCTTAGGTTTAATACCTACCCACACCAACCAAAGTTGACTGCCTCCATGTGTCCTTGGCTCCCATTTTCTCAAGCTTGATATATAGTGTTAAGTGTCCTTAAAGCACACCCCCACCCCCAAACTTTATGCATGTTCATGTCAATCATGTAGTGTGTCATCAATGTGATGCCATAATAAAGGATGCTATAATTTAATTGACACCTTGACCCCCAAAGGTATCAGACTTCTCTCTGGATACAATTAGAGCTAACACTCCACAATTGTACTACACTTGTATTATTATTTGATGGATTTATGGTCCTTTGTATCCATTTGATCTTTTATTGCTGGTATTCTATCACTGGCTGGTATTTCAGTCCTACAGAGAGTAAATATTATTTGCTAAGAGTGAATTTCCTCTAGAAGAAGGTTGGATACAAAAGATCAAAGCAATCAACCATATTGAAATCACTAGGGACCTCGTTGATACACAACTGTGTATCCTGGAAGTAATCAGACACAGAGAAGTTACCAGGGACCTTGGTTTTATGTTCATTCAAGCCTTCATTCAAGTTTTCTTAGCATATATTGTTTGAATTGTTCTGTGATCTAATTTATTAATCAGCTGGTCCAGACAATTGAGTACAACAACCAGTCTATGTACATAGAGTATTGTAGGGGAGGGCAAATGTTTAAGATTCCTTAATATGGTGTCTGCATCTTTTGAGTGGGACTAGACATCTTTAGCATTTGCATGTGTCTTACGAATTAGATAAATTTTCTGCTGGGGTTCTCAATTATAAGCCTCATTTCAGATGCTAATGTCTGGAGTTGGATTTTGTAGGCATTCACTTAAGTCTGGAGTTGGATTTTTATTGTTTATGGCCCAGCAAGTATGCAAAAGTTGATTAGTTCTAGGTCTGGATTATATTGCAAAAACTTTAAAACCATTAGTGCCTTACAAACAAAAGAATAACAGTTTTAAAAATTACTCCAATATACATTTCAGTAAAGTAAGACAAGCTGAAATATTTGTGTTTGCAAAGCTAATCTCATTGCCTGCTTTACCAACTTTATTTTATTATTCAGGATATTTGGTTTACCATCATCTGTATATTAAATTGCCAGTCTGTTTCCTTGGTAATTTCTTCAAGGAAGTGTAAATTAAAACCTGAATATTTGTCTAATTTTCTTGATGAAGACCTCCTTTCCTGTTCTTAATTTAATATAAAATCTATTCACAGAAATATTACATTCTTGTCTTGAGGCATTTAGAGGTAGATAACAATGTAGATAATTTCATAGATGATAGATTACTTTCTAAGAATTTGGGCCTTGAAGGCACAAAAGTAACATATATGCTTTACCCTTCTACAGCCTTGGGTTAGATTCCCAGCTGTACTACTTTTAAGATTCTGTGGTTGTCATGCAAGCATCTTACTGGTTTCTTTGTATAATGATGAAGATTCCCAGCTGTACTACTTTTAAGATTCTGTGGTTGTCATGCAAGCATCTTACTGGTTTCTTTGTATAATGATGAAATGATTTAGCATGCTAACTTATGACAATATTTATCTTTGCCAAATGTTTTATGCATTTTTTGAAGTAAAGACAAACTTTTTTTAATAGTAAAGACATGCTTTTGTGAAATTTTTTAAAAGGGTGAACATTTTGCTTTTAACCTTGTATATATAAAAAAATATTAGGTAAAAGAAAATGTTATATAATCACCATGCAAGTTTAAATATATCAGGTATGTATGTATGTATGTATGTATGTATGTATGTATGTATGTATGTATGTATGTATGTATGTATGTATGTATGTATGTATGTATGTATGTATGTATGTATGTATGTATGTATGTATGTATGTATGTATGTTCTAAAGTACATTAGTGATTACATGGTGTTAACTAAAAGAAATTTTTTAAAATGTAAAAATTATGAAATGCTGAAAACCTTAAGGAATATAAAGCCTTTCAAATAATTGGATGCATAAAGTACAGCAAGATGAATATTAAATGTAAAGATATGAAAATTATGTTATATATGTGCACTGTTTAGAAATGGTTGATCCCCAAAATGTATGCACTGTTGAGAAAGGGTTGATCCCAAAAATGTATACACTGTTGAGAAAGGGTTGATCCCCAAAATGTATACACTGTTGAGAAAGAGTTGATCCCCAAAATGTATACACTGTTGAGAAAGGGTTGATCCCCAAAATGTATACACTGTTGAGAAAAGATTGATCAACAGAATGTATACACTGTTGAGAAAGGGTTGATCCCAAAAATGTATACACTGTTGAGAAAGGGTTGATCCCCAAAATGTATACACTGTTGAGAAAAGATTGATCAACAGAATGTATGCACTGTTGAGAAAAGATTGATCAACAGAATGTATGCACTGTTGAGAAAGAATTGATCCCCAAAATGTATACACGGTTGAGAAAAGATTGATCAACAGAATGTATACACTGTTGAGAAAGAGTTGATCCCCAAAATGTATACACTGTTGAGAAAGAGTTGATCCCCAAAATGTATACACTGTTGAGAAAGAGTTTAATGACACATTTTGTGTTTATGATTCAAATACACTGTAGTATGAACACTAAAAGGAATTTTGTGATCTATGACTTTTCTTGCCATTCCATTAAAATGCATAAGTAATTAATGCACAAGCATAAAGACTGGTACACCACCTTTTAAATGTGTTATGGGTACTGTAACAGTTAAAATTAAATTTGTGTAACATTAATAATATACAAGCATAAAGACTGGTACCACCTTTTAAATGTGTTATGGGTACTGTAACAGTTAAATTAAATTTGTGTAATATTAATAATATACAAGCATAAAGACTGGTACCACCTTTTAAATGTTATGGGTACTGTAACAGTTAAAATTAAATTTTTTGTAACATTAATAATATCCAAGCATTAAGACTGGTACCACCTTTTAAATGGGTTTTAGGTACTGTAACAGTTAAAACTAAATTTGTGTAACATTAATAATATACAAGCATAAAGACTGGTACACCACCTTTTAAATGGGTTTAGGTACTGTAACAGTTAAAATTAAATTTGTGTAACATTAATAATATACAAGCATAAAGACTGGTACACCACCTTTTAAATGGGTTTTAGGTACTGTAACAGTGGCATAGTTATCTTCAACGATTATTATTATTCATGTAGATATTTTCAGGATGATATTACAGTTAAAATTATTACTATTCATTTAAATTTGATTAACTTTGAAATTTTACTCTACTCACATGGCTTACATTAATTTATTTATTTCTTTCTTTGGCAGGTACTTTGTAACATTAAATTGGAGAAGCTGTTTTTAAGTTTGATATATCTGTAAATAAGTCACAAGTTAAATAGGATTTTAAGTGTATGGGGATTATGTAACCTATCTGCATCTTCAGCTCATTTTCAAAATTAGTTCACTCACTGCTCGCTGCTATTGTAAATTAATGGGTTTTAAAGTATCAAATGCATAGGTATTATTTTAAATGCCCAGGTATGCTGTTACATCCATTGTGCATCCATCAACAGTTGCTACATGTATTTCAAAGTTTTTTTAAAAAGCCAATGAACCAATTTTAACCAAACTGTGCAGAGAGCATCCTGGCATGAAATCCTTTCAGTGATATACATATAATACTAGTCGGCCATCAGATGTGACTTAAAATAGCTTTTCAAACATTGCTTAATAAAAATTTCACAAAATTTGACCAAAAGCAGTTTTGTCTGAAGGCAGGCAAAGCAAAAGTGGGTCTTTTGTACAATGATTAATACGTGTAGGAGTATATAAATAATACATATTTTATTGTACAATGATTAATATGTGTATGAGTATATAAATAATACATATTTTAGTTTGTTGAGAGGTCTTTGCATGGTAAAATCTCAGCATTTTTGTGTCACAACCTTTTCTATGGAAATCTCTCTCTCACTCTGTTTGCCTAAAAATGGGGTCTGACTCCCTCTGACCTACAGTAGGATGATCATAATATTGTGTCATTGGTAGCTTATAATGTCTCTTGAAGTTTCATAATTAGTCCCAAGTTTGTAACAAGGACTTCGGCAGACCATGGACCTTGATTAATTATCTATCTGTGATGCTTTGATGGTTCCTCACTTTTCCCGGTCAGAATGTCTTACTGTAAGTGAAGTGAAACCTAGCCTTTTACATAAGGAGGTGTAATTTTGTAAGTTACAACAGGTGCAGGTCATGGCTAATTTAACAAGTCATAAATTACTCCTTAGAAATTTCAAATGGGCCAAAAAGGGACACATTATCAACAGTTTTCCTCAGTGATAAATAATGCAGGAGTGCTGTAGTTAAAATTTTCTTGGCAACAGTTATTGATAGAAAAAATACAAGTTTATACATTATGTGTCTGTACATTTGGCTAATTTTGAAGTCTTATTGCCTTGGACATATGTTCACTTCTGCATTAATTATCACACTTTCCATTTACTCTTATGTCCTCCTAGGTATTTGTTTGACTGGACATGTTACTAAATTTAGTTTGGTGTGGTGTTTGAAGTAGGTTATTTAGTGCCAGGCAATTGGAGTAAAGTGCCTTAATCAAGGACACAGGTCAACCTAGGCTGATTCAAAGAAAAATTGTTCTCATATGATTGCACCAAATATTACAGCTGCAAAGAAAATAACTTTTTTTATAGTAAATTACAGTACATATAAATTTATGAAGTCAGTTTTCAGGGGATGTCTTTTGAGTTTCTTTCAAACCTGGATTTTTTTTGTCTTCATCTTTTTCAACTAATGTAAGGGACATAATTAGTTCTTGTTGTTTCACTACAATTCAGTGCAAGAATAATTTTATGAAGCTGTTTGGAAACTGAAGTCATAGAGAAAGATCTGTCGCTTGCCCCCATTACACACACACACACACACACACACACACACACACAATTAAATGATCAGTCATAAAAGAACTGGAAGGTAACTTGACACTTCATCACAAACGTTTTACAGGACACAACAGTTAGGAGATTCAGATAGGAGAAAAAAATTTAAAAGCAAGCATCCTTAAGTGGTTTTAAATAATTACTATAATTTAAATAGTTCAGTTGAAAGCTAGTATTATTAATACGACCTTATTATCTATCATGTTAATATGAAACAATAGAAATAATTTTTTACAGGTAAATAAAATCTCATTTACAATAGAAATAATTTTTTAAAGGTAAAAAAAACTAACACTTGGTTTAATACTCAGTTTGAAAAAGTGTTTGTAGAATGAATAAGATTAGACTAGATTTTTTGCATTAATGGTATCAATGGAGTAAATATGGGGTAATTAAGAACACCTCATCCCATTTATATATGATACATTATGATTGACTGGGGGACTGTTCCTCTTTAATTTATACAGGAAACAGCATCAGCAGCAGGAGGTAAGGAGATTTCACACTACATTGACTCAGATATGAAAGCAAGCATCACCATGATGTGATAATTTTCTACATAAAGACCTAGCCAAATGGAGGCCATATGGTTGTATTGGAATTGTTCCTGCTCCCTGCTGTTTAAACCCTCTCAGTAGTCAATGTTGTTTTTTAAAAGCTGCTTTGAACTGTATAACATTAACTTCTTTTTATTCAGCAAAAAAAAAAAAGAATTCATAGACAGAAATATTTAGAGAAAGCTTTAGTAAATCCATAACAATTCTTGCTTTGTATTAAAACTAATTTAGAATAAGAAAGATACAGCACTTTACAATGTTCCCTCATTTTACAGTATTTCTCCTTGATACCATCTAGGAATAAGTTTATTATCAGCAAAAAGTCAGGGAATCGTATCAGATTTTACAGAAGTCAGAGAAAAGTCATGGAATTTTATTTTTCACAAAAGTCAGACAAAAGTTGGGGAATTTTGTCAGTTTTAATAAATGTCAAGGAATTTGATCAATTACCTCATTTTACAGTATTTCTCCTTGATACCATCTAGGAATAAGTTTATTATCAGCAAAAAGTCAGGGAATCGTATCAGATTTTACAGAAGTCAGAGAAAAGTCATGGAATTTTATTTTTCACAAAAGTCAGACAAAAGTTGGGGAATTTTATCAGTTTTAATAAATGTCAAGGAATTTGATCAATTATCACAAACATCAGGGATTTTATCAGTTTTTAGGATAGACAAAAAGTCAGGGAATTGTATCAGTTTTTAGGACAGTGACACAAGAGTCAGGGAATTTTATCATTTTTTCCGGACAGTCATACAAAAGTCTGGGAAATTTATCAGTTTTTAGGATAGTCAGGCAAATATCAGGGAATGTTATCAGTACTCTTGAAAGGCAGACAAAAGTCAGAATTTTAAGTTTTCCCAAAAGTCAGACAAAAGTCATGTAATTTTATTAGTTTTCACAAAAGTCTGACAGAAGTCAGGAAATTTTATGTTGAGATTCTTGTTATTGCTATTTCTGAATAAATGGGGGAGAAATGATGGCTCAGTAGTCTGTGTACCATACATAAGACCAAAAGAGTCTGGTTCTGAATCCTTCTGTCAGAATAACCTGTGACAGGTAAAGTGGTTTACCCTTTGGCAAGTCACTAACTAACCACTATCAACTAGCACCTCAGTGACAGCACTTCAGAAACCAACAACACAGGTCACTGCAGCAATGGTAATATTGATACACACATATTAAAATAAATAGTAATATTGATACAGGCATATTAAATAAATGGTAATAATGATATAGAGAAACATTAAAATAAATAGCAATATTGAAACAGGCATATTAAATAAATGATAATGATATAGAGGAACATTAAAATAAATGATAATAATGATATAGAGGCACCTTAAAATAAATGGTAATATTGATACACACATATTAAAATAAATAGTATTATTGATACAAGCATATTAAATACATGATAATAATGATTTAGAGGCACCTTAAAATAAACATCAATACAAAGACATGTTAAAATTACTTTCCACATTTGTAAATAGTGTCCTTTGCTCTTGTGAATGACATTTTATGATAAATTTTCACAAAAACTCAGCTTCATCATTTTGAAAAAAGACAAAGTACTTCATTTGACATTTTTGCTGGCACGGTACTATGGTTCTAATAGTAAAGCGCCCATATAAAGGAACAACTTCAATATTTTTTAAAAAATAATATCTTTAACTATATTTCATGTATATATGGGCTTGTGAAGAGTATGAAAGTTTACTGGTAATTTTGATAATTTTGAACCCTAACAAAAGTTTCTGTCAGCCATGTATCTAACTCATTTCTTTCTCCTCATACCAGACTGAGCTTTTGTGTTATCACACATTCATCTGTGACATAATCTCCATATAACATCTGACTTGCACTTAGAACATTTTGATGAACCAGCAAATATCACTGATAGTTTTACCACTTGGAGATAAATGTAGGCTTCAAGATTGGATCTGTTTCTTGAGGGGGGGGGCTTCAATTATCAGATCCCTAAGGACAAAGAAAAGAACTCTTTGTTGGTATGTTTATTTTCAAGCTGGCAGCACCTTGATGATGTTGGCCAACAAATACATTTCTCATCAAACTACCTGGGGAATATATTTGATACAATATTTGCACAGATAAATATTTTGGATTAATGATATTTCATTATGCAAAATTTGCTTTTGGCACATGAAAATGGTTTGGATAATCAGCAATCTGGATAAATGAGACAAGACTACACACCCTTCAAGTATTAGTCACCTAAATTACAATTGGTATTTACTCTGCAACACTGCTGTTGTTAATTTTTTAAGTGCAGTGGAACCTGTCTTAAAAGACCACCCCTTCTGCTAAAAGATAATGGTTTTTCATGACAGGTGGTCTCTTATAACATGTCATAACAGCACTATATAGTCAGTAAATCTGTACATGGGGGAACCTGGTCTCTCAAGACAGGTGGTCTCTCATAGCAGTGTTCTCTGAGGACAGGTTTTAGGACAGTATGAAATTTTGGAACAAATAACTAAATGTAAACAAATGATTTTATATAAACACATGACTTAGTATAAACAAATGACTTGATATAAACACATGACTTAGTATAAACAAATGACTTTATATAAACACATGACTTAGTATAAACAAATAACTTTATATAAACACATGACTTAGTATAAACAAATGACTTAATATAAACAAATGACTTTATATAAACACATGACTTTATATAAACACATGTTTTAGTATAAACAAATTACTTTATATAAACTCATGACTCCATATAGTGTGAACAAATTGCCCATACTCCTAATGCAAAGAAAGAATATATTTCAACTACTAGACTTGTGTCACTGTTATACAAATGTGATGATGCAATAAAAAATATATAATGGTAACCCATTGGGACCATAACTTGGAAACACATTTGCAATCTTGGCTTTATTATGTAAAATCAATAGTTAATTAGGAGTCACTTTTCAATCACAGGATCTATGTAACTCAGTTACTGATCTCTTACTCATGGTTGAGTTCTTCACTTTGTACATTCAAATGGAGAACTTATCTAAGCTTAATGGATAGTTCAAATTTTTGTGTTGCATAGAAAAATATGTTCTGATTAGTTCTCATGAGTTCATATCAACTCTCCTCAAGATTGCAAAGTATTTGAATGTTATGGCTCTGATGGCTTGCCATACCATTAAAGTCATCAACACATGATAGAATACACATTATGCATGTGTTACAAAGAATCAGTCAGGTCATAATCATGCAGTGTTATTGTTAGCATCAGTCTAGCAGTTAAAAAAAACACAGTATCACTGTGGATTCCATGACCAAAATAAAACTATTGTATTTGAATTCATTTATCAGATTTATGATGCTGTGGCTTGAATGAAAACTGAAGCTTTTGGCATGAAAATACAGGTCAGATGTTTATTTGGCATGAAAATACAGGTCAAAAGTTTTTTTTGGCATGAAAATACAGGTCAAAAGTTTATTTGGAATGAAAATACATGTACAGAATTTATTTGGCATGAAAATACATGTTAAAAGATTATTTAGAATGAAAATACATGTAGAGAGTTTATTTGGTATGAAAATACATGGACAAAGTTTATTTGGCATGAAAATGCATGTATAAAGTTTATTTGGATGAAAAAACATACAAAGTTTATTAGTGTACAAAAGCATTTCTTGACACCAAAACATGTAAAGTAACATCAGAAAGAGTTAAATCCAGCATTCTGGCACAATGTTGGCCCAACAGTAATGTAATTTAATAATATTTTGTGGGATATATTTCTATACTTGACTGAACATTAATGTTATGTCATAATAATTTGTGAGAGTAAGTTTTACACTTGGCCAAACACTAATGTCATGTAATACTAATTTGTGGGATATATTTCTACACTTGGCCTAACACTATTGTGATGTCACAATAATTTGTGTAATATATTTTTACACTTGGCCCAACACTACTGTGACATCATAATAATTTGTGTAATTTATTTCTACACTTGGCTCAACACTATTGTGATGTCATAATAATTTGTGAGAACAAGTTCCACAGTTTCAACAATATCTTGGCAAACCTTTCATAAATGTATTTAAGATAATTATGTTGAGTTATACTTTAATTGTTGAGAATTTTAGAAATTTAAAGGCTATCTCCATAGTTATCTTTACAGATTCATATCCCAACTTAAAATCCACATACCAGTAATATGGTCTGTAACATTACTCTGCACTGCTTTATATGGATAATTATTATGGTCTGTAACATTACTCTGCACTGCTTTATATGGATAATTATTATGGTCTGTAACATAACTCTGCACTGCTTTATATGTATAATTATTATGGTCTGTAACATAACTCTGCACTGCTTTATATGGATAATTATTATGGTCTGTAACATTACTCTGCACTGCTTTATATGTATAACTATTATGGTCTCTAACATTACTCTGCACTGCTTTATATGGATAATTATAGTCTGTAACATAACTCTGCACTGCTTTATATGGATAATTATTATGGTCTGTAACATTACTCTGCACTGCTTTATATGGATAATTATTATTGTCTGTAACATTACTCTGCACTGCTTTATATGGATTGTCTGAACTCTCAAAGAGATTCAGCTTTAATCCATGTGAAAGAAACAATTTAAGGTTGTTTCTGATAGCATGTAAATTGCAAATTTCAGTTTCACTTTGGTTTGTTTCCATGGCAGCATGTAAATCAGTACATAAATTCATAGAATCCATTATTTTCTTTTTAGCATATGACCAGGAACATCGATTTATCTCACAAAATGTACAGTCCTCAAGTGTCATGTGAAATGCAAATTTCAGTTTCAGCTATTTTGTCTTCAGAAAATCAGTAAAGACAAAAGATAGTATTTGTTTGTGAATTTCCATGGAGAATATCAGTAATATAGCAATTCTGTAAAACACCTTGCTTTTAGGCTTAGTTTGACCTTCCATTCGATTACATTACAGATTATACCACTTTAATTCACTGCCTATCCTTAATCATAAACTGCAATCTAGGCTTAATCATAAACTGATATCTAGTCTTAATCATAAACTGATATCTAGTCTTAATCACAAACTGATGTCTAGTCTTTATTCATAAACTGATATCTTGTCTTTTTCACAAACTGATATCTAGTCTTATTCATAAACTGATATCTTGTCTTAATCATAAACTGATATCTAGTTTTAATCATAAACTGATATCTAGTCTTAATCAAAAACTGATATCTTGTCTGAATCACAAACTGATATATAGTCTTAATCACAAACTGATATCTTGTCTTAATCAGAGTCATAAACTGATATCTTGTCTTAATCATAAACTGATATCTAGTCTTAATCAAAAACTGATATCTTGTCTGAATCACAAACTGATATCTAGTCTTAATCATAGACTGATATATTGTCTTAATCAAAAACTGATACCTAGTCTTAAGCATAGACTGATATATTGTCTTAATCACAAACTGATATCTTGTCTTAATCATAACTGATATCTTGTCTTAATCATAAACTGATATCTAGTCTTAATCATAAACTGATATCTTGTCTTAATCACAAACTGATATCTTGTCTTAATCATAACTGATATCTTGTCTTAATCATAAACTGATATATAGTCTTAATCATAAACTGATATCTTGTCTTAATCACAAAATGATATCTAGTCTTAATCATAAACTGATATCTTGTCTTAATCACAAACTGCTATCTAGTCTTCATCACAAACTGATATCTTGTCTTAATCATAAACTGATATCTAGTCTTAATCATAAACTGATATGTTGTTTTATTCACAAACTGATATCTAGTCTTAATCAAAAAAGAGGCCCTGAGTGGTCTAAAGCGCTGTCCGTTACGGATCACTGCCATCTCACCTCTGTCTTCGTGGGTTCGAGTCTAAGATTCGGCAAATGTGGATATGTGAGAAAGCTTGCCAGTAGCTTCTCGTGGGTTGGTTGGTTCTTTATGGTAATTTCCCGGTTTCTTCCTCCACCATTAATACTGGCCGCCATGAATAGCCTATCGTGTGCTGAAAAATGGCGTTAAGCCCAAAAACAACAACAGACAACTTAATCACAAACTGGTATCTTGTCTTAATCATAAACTGATATCTTGTCTTAATCTTAAACTGATATCTAGTCTTAATCATAAACTGATATCTTGTCTTAATCATAGACTGAGATATTGTCTTAATCAAAAACTGATATCTAGTCTTAATCATTAACTGATAATCACAAACTGATATCTAGTCTTAATCTTAAACTGATATCTTGTCTTAATCATAAACTGATATCTTCTTAATCATAAACTGATATCTTGTCTTAATCATAAACTGATATCTTGTCTTAATCAAAAACTGATATCTTGTCTTAATCATAAACTGTTATATTGTCTTAATCTTAAACTGATATCTAGTCTTAATCTTAAACTGATATCTAGTCATAATCATAAACTGATATCTTGTCTTAATCACAAACTGATATCTTGTCTTAATCATAAACTGATATCTTGTCTTAATCATAAACTGATATCTTGTCTTAATCAAAAACTGATATCTTGTCTTAATCATAAACTGTTATATTGTCTTAATCTTAAACTGATATCTAGTCTTAATCTTAAACTGATATCTAGTCATAATCATAAACTGATATCTTGTCTTAATCACAAACTGATATCTTGTCTTAATCATAAACTGATATCTAGTCTTAATCATTAACTGATATCTAGTCTTAATCATAAACTGATATCTTGTCTTAATCATAAACTGTTATATTGTCTTAATCTTAAACTGATATCTAGTCTTAATCTTAAACTGATATCTAGTCATAATCATAAACTGATATATTGTCTTAATCACAAACTGATATCTTGTCTTAATCATAAACTGATATCTAGTCTTAATCACAAACTGATATCTAGTCTTAATCATAAACTGATGTTCAGTCCTAATCAGATACTTATGGCTAGTCTTAATTATACAGCCATCTTATTATAATTTTGTGTTGTCCATTTATGTTTTGAAAAATGTCTTTGTATGTGGAGCATTGGGTACAAATACTGCAGTAGTAGATACTGCAGGGGAGGGGTTATGGGAATATTGTGATACTGTCCTTTTGAATATCCATCCATCTGTCTGTAATTCTTTCATCGACCTACATTGCTGGTATAAAATTCACCAAATTTCACTACAGGTGTGGTTTTATATGTGTTAGTCATATTTGGGAGGATGTTCAAGGTCAAATATTTATAAGAATACAATTAAAGTAATGTTTTAAAATATTTCATGACCAGACTATATACATGGAATCATGGTAAAACTACACATATGTAATGGTATATAGGTTATGACCCCAAGGTCATGATAAAAAAAGTGGATAGGGAAAATTATAATGGAATATGCATTAGAAACCAAGGGTTATGATTTAAATGGGAATGGGGAAAATATATAATGGAATATGGAAATATAAAATAAAATTTGTTAGGATTTCCCAGTATATGAACCCAGCTTAAGTTTAACATTCCCAAATACCAGGAACTGAGTTAGCTGAGAAGATTTGCAATACTGTTGTTCCAAATTATTGCTTGGTATTATTAGAAAAGAGATGATCAGAAACATAGTTGTGATTGCACCTACAGTGTATTTAATCTCAAGTCTTGATTTTACAATTTTGTACAGTAAACTTAGTTTTGCTGTTAAGTCTAATTTAAACACGAATTAAAATTAGGATTAAATTTTAAATAATATTTGTCACCATAGGGTCTGACTATCTCAGAAAGATACTGATCATCTGATAAATGGTTTTGTATGCTGTCATAAAGGTGGTGTATGACCCCCCCCAACTTCTTATGTTATTTGATTATCATTATCCAGGAAATGATCGATCTTGGTGTCATTGCCTGCATCGAGCAAACAATAAAATATGAAATAAATAGGTGAAATAACAGATCTAAGCAGAGATACAGAATTAAAATGTCCCCATATTTAAAATATAACAATTTTATCAGTTACATAAACAAAATGAAATTGAACTAGAAGTTGGATGAGACACTTTTAGAAACAGCTTCTAAACAAATTTCAAACGATGATTGAGTGACTGATCAAAAAGCAAGTTGCCATTGGTAATATGTCAGTGTTGCAGTATTTCTTTCCTTCTCTCTCTTTCACTAACCTGTTTGGATCATCGTTTTGTTTGCAGACTGTGTTCTCTTACCACTGTGGAGTCAGGTATGGAACTATTGTCTTTCAAATAAAAATATATTACCAATCTTAAATACATCAGGATTTTTCTTCTCCTGGGATCAACCAATATTCCCACTCTTTTTGCATCAGATATAATCTTTCAAAAGTCAACAGAACTAAGCAGTAATCTGTTTGCAACCTAATACACACTGGCAAGACTCATATCTTCTATGAAGTTAAATCTCTCTCCACATGCTCCTCACTTTGTGACATGTGTCCTTAGACAGTTTAGTTAGAAATACTTATATTTCCCATAGCTAAATTTGTTTTTCCAAGCAGCTACTCATATTCTTATATGGAACTATGACATAATTAGAAACTTTACTTAAACCATCATACCTTGCTGTATCTATAAATTACCAGTTGAACTATTCCAGTCTCAGATGAAGAGAATTCACAACTTAATCACACATGAATTAATGGACTTTGCTCCATGTCCTAATCATGTTAAAATGCTGACTAGCAATTCATAACACAGATTTCCAGTGTATGCATTTTAGACTACTTTATTCAAGACTCATATCTTCTATGAAATTAAATCTCTCTACACACACTTCTTACTTTGTGACATGTGTCCTTAGATAGTTTAGTTAGAAATACTTATATTTCCCAGAGCTAAATTCTGGCTTGCCTTAGCTTAGACTGGCTGATTTTGTGAGGGTGATTTTTTAAAACACTGATTTCTTTGTGGGAACACACACTCTCTCATTTTACTTAGCCAGTCAGGATTACTTCTTTAACCACCAAAAATGTTATCACTCCCATCAAAGTCAAAATAACTCTCTATAGACTGCCCTTATTTTGGAATTATTATTTTATGATGCCTGTTTCAAATGGCCCATGAAAATTTTCCCTGGTTTGTCTCAGCTCTTGACATTTACTGCTATTGGCCTTGCATTAACATTGCACTCAGTCTATCTCTAACTTTAAACTCCTGTTCTGCAAAATGAATGATATTATTAATAAATCATGACTACATTGTGTATATTTCTTAAAGGGGCAAGGAGCAGGATATAAATATTTGCACTCTGACATATTAACCTTGTCAGCCAATTGACCTATTAACTTTTCAGCTAATTGAGAATTATGTTGTTTGGTTGACTCATGAATACTTGCTTCACTCATGCTGTATTTGGTTTTGAGCTGGTGTTGTAGGTACTGATATTTTATTTGGTTTTGGGCAGGCATTGTGGGTACTGATATTTTATTTGGCTCTGAGCTGGCATTGTGGGTACTGATATTTTATTTGGCTTGGAGCAGTTTTATAGGTTCCTTGAACATTTCTTCAGATTTTCAGGTTTATCTAGGAACATTAAAAATACAAACACTTTGATGTTTAAATATAAGATGTGCAAGTTTATCAAGGTGTGCAAGTTTCTTATGATGTAAATATGCTATATGTTCACCTGGCATTTATCCTGATTTGCCCAAACAGCATGGAACAGTTATGTCCAGGTGTGCAAGTCTCCTGTGATGTACATATTTACCTGGCATTTACCTTGATTTGGCTGAACATCATGGAATAGTTATGTCTTGGTGTGCAAGTCTCCTGTGATGTGTGTATTCACCTGGCATTCACCTTGATTTGCTTTGCAAGAACACCATGGAACAAGTATATCAGGGTGTACAGGTCCTCAATCATAGGTATTATTCACCTGTCATCTACCTTGAATTGATATATCATGGAACTGGTACATCAGGGTGTGCAAGCCTCTTTGATGTACTATTCATTTGGCATTTACTTTGATTTGCTAGAACATAATGGAACTGGTAAGTCTGGTATGCTAGGATGTGAAGTCTCCTTCCATGTACATATTCACCTGGCATTGACCTTGATTTGCTAGAACATGGAACAGAGATTTTTAAGCTATCTGTATGTAGGCTTTATCATTTTCAAAACCAATCTGTCAAATACATGTACATCTACCCAAATAAATAAATAAAAATTAGAATGCAATACCAAGTTTTGAGATTGTTGGTATGTACATAGGGATAATTTTCTCCACATGTAGTACAAGATAGTTTCACATTGTGATCTATCCTGTGTCAACACAAGCAGTATAATTATACAGGTAACATGATGTAATATCTGCATGCATGCTCTAGTCAGATATGAATAGAAAAACAGGTTTGTATCACAAAATAATGTCTAAGAAGTTTTACACAATAATTTCTTTGTAAGGTTGCAAAAGTTTGGACTAAGTTTGCATGGAAGGAGTTATACAAACTAGAATGCAAACTAGAAACTAGAATGCGAAGTGAGACCTACATGTAGCAGTCACTTTTCTGTCATTATCAAGAATTTGTTAAGGTTTCGTTCAAGATTTTAATTTTCCTAAATACCTTAATCATTATTGATCATATTTATCATGAATTGTTATGAAACTAAGACTATCTTTCATTGTCATGAATTGTTATGAAACTAAGACTATCTTTCATTGTCATGAATTGTTATGAAGCAAAGACGTATCTTTCATAGTCATGAATTGTTATGAAGCAGAGACATATCTTTCATAGTCATGCATTGTTATGAAGCAAAGACATATCTTTCATTGTCATGCATTGTTATGAAGCAAAGATCTTTCATTGTCATGAATTGTTATGAAGCAAAGACGTGTCTTTCATTGTCATGCTCTCTCACACCTTTGCTTTGTCATGGAAGTTTAAATAATGAAGGTTTTGCTTAAAGGTTTTTCATTTGCTATATTAGAGTATTATATTCCATAACTTCTTGACTGATTGTCATCTTGTCATCTTGCTTATCATTGTCATCTTGCTTATCATTATAAAGATAAGATGATTCATTTACAACAGTCATAGAAAATTTGCATTACTGTTTTGATTAATTATTTTTTTTTGCTTACATTTTCTAGTCCCTTGATGGAATTTCTTTATGCTAGAAATGAATCATTTTGACTCCAAGGTCATTCAAGGTCACATGATGGAGTCAGTGTCACAACCATTGCAAATTTGCATTAAGGTTTTGGTTCCAGTTTTTTCTTTGTCTTACCTTTACTAAAACCCTTGATGGATTTTATTCATACCTTGGATGAATCATTATGGGATAGGATCTGCTGACTCAGCCTTTTCACATGGAGATTAAGGCCACATATTTTACAACAATGTATTAATTTTGGACTTCATATGCATGCCTTGGACTTCACATGCATGCCTTGGACTTCACATACATGTCTTGGACTTCACATGCATGCCTTGGACTTCACATGCATGCCTTGGACTTCACATGCATGCCTTGGTCTTCACATGCATGCCTTGGACTTCACATGCATGCCTTGGACTTCACATGCATGCCTTGGTCTTCACATGCATGCCTTGGACTTCACATGCATGCCTTGGACTTCACATGCATGTCTTGGTCTTCACATACATGCCTTGGTCTTCACATGCATGCCTTGGACTTCACATGCATGCCTTGGACTTCACATGCATGGCTTGGTCTTCACATTCATGGCTTGGACTTCACATGCATGCCTTGGACTTCACATGCATGCCTTGGACTTCACATGCATGCCTTGGTCTTCATATGCATGCCTTGGACTTCACATGCATGCCTTGGACTTCATATGCATGCCTTGGTCTTCACATACATGCCTTGGACTTCACATGCATGCCTTGGACTTCATATCATGATGGTTCCATATTCATGTAAATGTTAGATACAGCGATACACACTTATTGTACATTTTCTTGGTCATATCCCATTATATTCACAGCTGTCATTAGGATTCATAAGTTTTTTTTGAGGATGGGGGGGGTATGGCACAACAACACAAGTAGGTTATTTAGTCCTAAGGCAATTGGAGTCAAATTTTGTGATCAAAGACACACTACAGTAACCAGACTGCTGATGAACCCATTTGGTCACATGTCCAGCTTGCAAATCACAAAGCCAGTTTGGTTCTTGCTCATCCATAAAGCTGCAGGTCATTGCCCTTTGAAAATAAATACTGGCATGTCCTTTGTAGGCTACATATTTGATGTCATTTGAAACATTTATAGTTGATGAACAATTTTTGTTCTTTTTTAATATAACTTTTCTCACTGTTCACTTGTTGGTCAAGTTACTTACCATTCAGTCTGTAAATAAATTGGAGGTTTCTGTGCTTGTAATCTATAGCAATTAATTGTCCATTTGTCTTTCTCTACCAAAAGGTGAATTTATTTTCAAGGTAAAGGTTTTATAATTTTTATTGCTTTTGACATTTTTTTTATATTAATAGGTTATTGAATGAGATTTTACCTTTTGAGCTTGACTACTCAGGTGGCTTACTGGCTAGAGCATCTGCCTTGGATGTGGGAGGTTGCAGGTTAGAACCTTGGCTGAGTCATACTAAAGACTTTTAAAGTGGTACTAACAGATGCCTTGCTAAGAGCTCAGCAGTAAGAGGTTAGTGTTAAGACTGGTTGGCATACCTGTGATAGAACCAGGATTTCAAACCAGTAGATTTACAAATTTTGATCAGGAGATTGGATTCTAAAAAGGGAGTTTTTTATCAGCATAAATTTTATGTGTTTTAAAGGAATTTAAAATGAAAAAAAGTTCAATTTGTCACAAAATATGTATTCTCTTTATATTAGAATACAACACCCAATTTTGCAAATGATTTGCATTAATAATCTGATAGAAAATGTTAACAGCAAGGATTTTTTTTTTTATTTAACCCACAGGCATTTTGAGTTTCCTTCAGAAGATCATTGTCTGGTGATCACTGGTGACATTCAGTGTCAACAACATCCCACATTTGGCTTTCAACTCTCCAAATTACAACAATAAGGTAATCAATTAGCCGATTCTGTGTCCACATGATAGCAATTGTAATGCCACTGCTTAATCACACATATCATAAGTTTATTGTTTCCGGCTCCCAGAAGACTGGTTCTGGCCACTATCCAATGTGTTGATAGAATTTGTAGGAAACCTGGATTTAAAAAAAAATAATTTCAGTGAAATTTTCAAAACCAGTAGATTTAAACTTCTAAACGGTAAGTGCGGTAGACGGTTTTTAAAATGGTATTTTTTTCTTTCCGCCAGTAGAATCACAGGTATGGTTTGGCATTAGGAAAATGTATTATGTGTGTGGGTGGGTGGGTGGCCTGGCCTGGCATTAGGATAATGTAGTATGTGTGTGGGTGGGTGGGTGGCCTGGCCTGGCATTAGGATAATGTAGTATGTGTGTGGGTGGGTGGCTTTGGCATTAGGATAATGTAGTAGCTGTGTGTGTGTGGGTGGCAGCTACTTTGGGGAATTAGCTGATAGAGCAAACAAACAAATGTCAAGGCTACATATTTCTTTAATGGTTTCTTTTCACTGTCTCAAATTAACATATTCAAAGCAAGCATAAAAATTATAATTGCCTATGCACAGAGTGCTTCCTGACAAGTTATAGCCCTAGGCTGGACCAGAGACCCTTTCAAGTGCTCTCCATGCCCTGGGCTGGGTGGTGACCTCTTTGGGAGAGCACACGGCCCTGGCTGAATGTCGCCCTGAAAGGGGAGACATTACTCCACCAAGGAGGCTCTTAGCCCCAGTGCTGAGCCATTAACCCTGGTTTTGGTTCTTTTGACCTTTGACATTTCCATAAGAGACAGCAAAAAGAAACCACCAAAAGAAAAAGTCCAACCTTCTTTATCTCAGCAGGGCAGACTATGATCAAATCTTTACCAATTATGCCTATAGGTGTCCCTATTCCAATTTTGTGTAAGCCACCTAAGCAATTGGCCAAATGTTGAAAAGTTGTGAATTTGGAATACTTTATCATGTTGGAATTTTGCATATTTAGTGTACTTATAACTTCCTGAATTATTTCCAATTAGCTAGATATAAGCCATCCATTACTTCTTTTAGCACTTCTTAGTTGTAGTTGGTTGGCTCTTTTTGACCGCCATCTGAAAGGATCATGTTTGCATGATAGTCTTAAAGGGCCAGACTGAATACAGAGTTACATTAAGTGGGGCAGTTGGCCATGTCGCCTTGGGTGCCCTTTACTTTTAAGCTTGTTTGGGACAGCAGTGTGGAGGGTGTATGTTCTGGACTGTCCCTTGCCCTTGATCGATACCACACCTGTATGCCGGGGTCTCACCCAGGTATTGCTAGTATGTTTTCCCTAGCACCTGTTTGATCCCTCTAGCACAGGTTTTTGTGTATGCTTGGTGGTGGGGGATATGGGGCTACAGGCAGAGTTTTCCTGGACTGCCTCATTGATGCTTGTCTGGCAAGTTGTTGGTTAGCTGCATCCTTTCAAAATTGCTATTGGTTATGGTGTGGGAGTATACTTCTTTCCTCTTCTTTTGCTGTCATGTCTTCTTTATAGTTCTCATCATCTTCGTCCTGGTTTACGGCTTTTTAATGATTCTTAGAATTATGATTCCTTCATCTATTAGGTCAGTTTGCCATGTTGTCTATGGTGTTGTTATTGTTAGTGAGTTTAGGCAACTGGCATTATATTATGTTTATTATATTTATTCATAGCAGTAATTTGTTCATTTTATTATTTTCTGTTTATGATATAAGATAATAGTTATATTTAAGACTATTTATATAGTTATTCATTTATTAGTTATATTTATTATGATTCATTAATTTTATCCTAAGTATTAGGTACCTCAGTCTGTTATTATTCAATTTCTATAATAGACATGGATATTTATCATTATTAATTTAGATATATTTATTCGTTATTGATCTATTCCATTAATGGATATAGCATAGATAAGCTTTCTGTATATATCAGACTAGCAGACTTCACAGGAGACATACTGATATTGTATTTCTATAACTAGCTTGATTGTATCTGGTACACAGAATGTTTCCTACATTAAACTAAACATTTCATATCTCACTAATGAGTTGTCCAGAAGATGATTTGAAAACATATAAATGATTATAATATATCTGATCAGACTCACACTCACTTTCAACCTCTCCCTCAAAATGTAAAACTTAAATAAATGAAGTTTATAGATAAGTTTTGGCAAAGATTGTCAGAAGTCAGAATTCAAGTATAAAATATCTATTTCTTTTAAAACAATATACAAGTTATTCTAACTAGTTAGAGAATCTTAATCTACTATATTGTCTCTAATATCATCAATATTTTCAAAATCTAAAACTAATTATAAGTCCTGTAAATAATCTTTTAATTAATTTGCATGAACACAAATGCCTGTTTCTCTCACTCAATACATAGACCATGGAACTAGACCTGTTAAACCAATTGATTAATATCCATAAGGCCATGGGGTGAGTGTGTTGTAAAGATTCTGCTTGTAATATTTTGAATCTGCATAAGCAGAACATTTCTTGAAATGTGGATTCTATCCAATATGGCTAGGTACAAGACCAGAAAATTTGAAAACAGTTGAATCATATCAAATGTCCCTACTACAATAAAATGGCTGGGTGGGACATTTCTGCAACATGATGCCCCATTGCTTGACATCACTATAAACTGCCACACTGCAGACATAAAATTATTAAAGTTAAGTTAAAAATCCAGATCACACACACACACACACACACACACACACACACCTTTTAAGCTTAAATTTTTTCTAGACAAGTTGAGATTTGTTATCTTTGGTGATGTATCTTAAATTAGTTTCAAAACAAGCAAGTCGTCTGTGGATTGTTACAATTAGTGAAAAAATGATAGAATTGAATACTTGGAATGTCTGACAGCTGTATCTGACACTCATTAGAATTGTTTCTAATGCAGAGAGTTGCATATGTTCAAAGTATCTTTATCACTGTGAGCTTCACAACTGCAAACAAATTAAAGAATTTAAATGTTTGTATGCAGCTGGGCAGATCGCCACATTTAGTTGTATGTGTACTCTGATAGGAATATAACCCAAAATAATCACAGATAAGTTTCATTTGATCCTGTTAAGTAGGAAAGGAAACTTTAGATAAAACAGTAAATTTGTGTATTTTGATTCCAATTTTGAGACTGGAGAAAACTAATCAGTTTTACCTAACCATGTAATAAAATGAGGGCTTGCTGCCTTGCACTTCCTAGATATCATCAGTTAGACTGCTCTTCTATCTAGTATCTGAGAGAGGGATGTCTGTCTTGTAAAAGTATGGAACCAGTCAGAGCCCAGTTTAATTTTCATCCCACTTAACATTTTTGAAAAAATTATGAAAGGAGAATGAAGGGGCATCTTTCAGGGTTTTTACTAAATAATTCTTAGATATAATCAAAAATGTCTGGAATAATGAGTGTGATCAAAAAACAGAACCAGTTGAGGCCTAGTTTAATTTTCATTCTGACTTCACATGTTTAAGTAATTCTTGTACGAATGAACCATCATTTGTGGATTTAGAGTTTGTAAATATAATCGTCAAGAATGGTTTTCTCTCCAGGATCAGAGAAATAATTGCTGTTTTTATAAGCATGGAACTAGTGAATTCCCAATTTAATTTTGAACTCAATTAGCATGTTTTAGAATTTCATGTAAGAAGGGGCATCATTTAGGGATTTGTAGAGTTAACATGGAATTTTATTTTTGTCTGAGCTGTGTTTCAGTCATGCTTTTTCTTAAGGATGATGCATATTGCAAGAGCTAAACAGTGTGGACTGCACAATACAAGATGGAGACACAAGCCAAAGCTATTTCCTGTTCTGATCAACTGGTGCCAATTTTTTAAGTTTTGTCTGTTGCCAAAAAAATGTAAGGCTGAGACTCAATTAAATTTTTTTTTTATCTTTTACTGCAGGAGTTTATAGCTAAGACATGAAAACCTTTAATGTTGGAAAGAAGTCTCAGTTATTTGAACTCCCTTTAAACAAATACCCTGTTTTATCCGAACTATTCATCTGCTGCCAGCTAAATTTGTTCTTTGTTTATAACTTTCTTAAATCTAATATTGGAACATCAATTATTTGAATACACCCCCTTAATCAAAGTAATGTAGTGGTTAAAAATTCGCCAATCCTATTGAAATGAGAATGCATTATCTGAAGCATGAACACTATCATTTGATTTCTTGAATTGTGACATCTGTCCGTCCAAACTGTGAGTGCTGATTAATTAAAATGTTTATGTTTATTGTTTGTCACTAATCCAGTAATTAACTCACCTTATCATAACTCCATAATTTAAATAATTGGCAGCCATTAGCAGTCATAATTTTGAACACTTTAGATACATATGACATTTTAAGCTGGTCCTTGAGTCATTGGAAAGCACCAGTGAGCTCTTAGATGGGCTAAGCAGAATTAGTGATTATGCAGTGAAAGATGATTTCAATAGAAAATGTGCAGAATAAACAATTTTACAAGTTTATTTAAGCATGGTTGAAGAGAAATGAAAAACTAGCTTATATAGCAATCCATTGACACATCCGATCCAAACATTGTTCGATGTTCATCATTTTCATGCATATTCAGACATTGATGACAGAGATTAGTTTATCTTTGTTGTATGCCTCACAGATTTTTATAATGATAACAGCAGAAATTTTCAGTCTTTTTTGTGCTGTGCCATTGATATGGCTTCCAAGATACATAGTGAGAAAATATAATGCAAGAATAATTGAAATGATGTACACTTGATTTTCATGAAATGGTACATTGTTTTATTTCTATGAATTGATGTACACTTGCATTTTCATGAAATGGTACATTGTTTTATTTCTATGAATTGATGTACACTTGATTTTCAGTAAATGGTACATTGTTTTATTGCTGTGAATTGATGTACACTTGATTTTCAGTAAATGGTACAGTTTTATTTCTGAATTGATGTACCCTTGCATTTTCATAAAATGGTACATTGTTTTATTTCTATGAATTGATGTACACTTGATTTTCATGAAATGGTACATTGTTTTATTTCTATGAATTGATGTACACTTGATTTTCATGAAATGGTACATTGTTTTATTTCTATGAATTGATGTACACTTGATTTTCATGAAATGTTACATTGTTTTATTTCTGTGAATTGATATACACTGCATTTTCATGACCTTCAGTTACATAAAACCACATTATTATTACATGTATTTACTTCTAGTCCCACAGACTTTGGATAGTCCTGAGTATACTGTATATATTTCTTGTGTTCTCCAGATTGTTCCAATGACTGGGCTTCCAATATATAAGTAGTTTTTTTACAAAATGATCCTTTGCAAGGTAAATATTAAGTTAGGTTTTGGAAAATACAGTCCTTTTTGAGGTAGATATTAAGATAGAATTTGGTAAACATAGTCCTTTTCAAAGGTCGATATTAAGGTAGGATTTGGAAAATGTAGTCTTTTTCAAGGTAGATATTAAAGTAGGATTTAGGAAACAGTCCAAAATCATTATATAGATAGGTTTTGGAAAGAGCAGGAAATTTGTGCAGATTTTGAGTATAGCAGTTCTTTTCAAAGTACATATTTATGTAGATTTGTAGTATAACAGTTCTTTTCAAGGTAGGATATTTATGAAGATTTTTAGTAGAGAAGTTCTTTTCAAAGTACATGTACATATTTATGTAGATTTTGAGTACAACAGTTCTTTTCACAGTACATGTACATATTTATGTAGATTTTGAGTACAGCAGTTCTTTCCAAAGTACATATTTATGAAGATTTTGAATAAAGCAGTTCTTTCCAAAGTACATGTACATATTAATGTAGATTTTTAGTAGTGCAGTTCTTTTCAAAGTACATATTTATGGAGATTTTGAGTACAGCAGTTCTTGCCTAAGTACATATTAATGTAGATTTTGAGTAGAGCAGTTCTTTTCAAAGTACATATTTTTCTCTGTAAGAATTAAAGATTGCAGTAATTTGATTTAAAATGATAAAGAAAATTTAATGAATTTAAGTCAGTGTTAGCAGTCTTTGTTAAATTGATCGAATTAAATCTTTTTTGCAATTAAGTCATTAATAACGGTTTTTCGCAGTAAGTGTTGAACATGGATTGTTTAGTATGTTTGTTCAGAATATGCTTCTTGAATCTTTTGCTTTCACACAAATAAAAAAATGGTAGAGTATAGAGTGTAGAAAATAAATCAGGGTTAATTCACAAGTAAAATATCAGTTTCAGGTATTGTGAGGATTTGGGCAATTCCAGAATTGCCTTGTGCAAAATGAAAATTCAAAAAATGGTGAACTTTAAGCAAATTCTTACTCTGCAGGGATTAGGAAAAATTACATGTGCAATATAAGAATTGGATTGATTTGGGAATTTTCAAACTGCACAGCATCATTTGTGCATGGTATGAGGATTTTGATTGTTTAGGTATGTACGATATTTATTCATTAAACAGTCCCCATTTGTAATTCTGATATGAAACAGTTTCCTTTGTATGAGGCAAGATAATTTAGCAATGGCGGGGCAATTTGAGAATTCTCATTTTATATAAGATGATTCTGGAATTGTACTTACTCTCATTTTGCACCAACAAAATACATTATGTATTGCCTGGGGCAAGATCCATACAGTTTCATTACCTGGATGATTGAGATTATATATATATATATATATATATATATATATATATATATATATATATATATATATATATATATATATATATATATATATATATATATAATTGGATGCAGTATTTCAGTATTTTAAAACTATATTATTTATGTAATTAGAGGGTCAGTTTTGCAAAAAACAAATCCTTCCTGTCTTGTGTTTTTAAAAGTAAATATTTTTTATTCACCTAAATATGTATAACAGTGACAAATAACAAAGAAATGAAACAAATAAAAATATATTTTCTGTCATTGCTCTTTCCATTGCATTTACTGTGCAGAATTTAAAAATGTTTTATTTTTACAAGATGGAAAGAATGTTTGTCCCATATTTGAAAAGTTTACAAGGTTATGTTAAAAGTAATTATGCAGGACTGTTTTTACCAATTAAAAAGGGAGTAATACATATATACTTTTTTAATAAATTTCATGTGTCATATTTTTATATGATTATGTTTTAATTATTTTTAAGATTTTGAGAGGAAAAATGCCTAAATCATAAAAGATATATATTCCCAAAAAGCACACAGCAGTTCTCAAATGCACCAAAGTGCAAAGTAGACTAAGAAATATGACAAAAATATTCCCAAGCTCTATTTAAAATAAGATAAGATGATTTAGGAAAGGCTGGACAATATGAGAATTCTCATTTTATGCAAGATAATTTTGGAATTGGGCTTATTTCTAGTTTGCACTGAAGATACATATAATGACTGGGGAAAGAGTCCTGGTAGTAAGCAGAAATAGCGAAAAACGTATAGCGCATTTTGTCGTAATGTTCACTGGGAACATCACTAGTCTGAGTGTAAACACATTAGGACAGAATTTATCACTATGAAATATATATATATATATATATATATATATATATATATATATATATATATATATATATATATATATATATATATATATATATATCAAAAGTTTCTCATTTTTCATGCCCACAAAAGGATAGAGCATATAATGCTATGGCATTGTTAAAAGTCAAAGTCATTGTGACTACAACACAGACAGTTTTTGCATAATAATTTTTGTACTAGAGTTAAGTTCATTCACCAAAGATGGTATGACCTGTAAAAAATAAACTTATAGGTTTCTAATTCTAAAGAAAAATAATGGTTTCTGACCAGTTTAGTCAAGATTACATACCTGAACCAAAAGCCATTAAAACACATTGGATAGCGATCTCCTGAGTCAGTTAGTTGTATACCCTTCTTACTGTCTACATAAAGGATCGAACATAGAAAAGAAATTTATTGTATCATGCAGAGTACTCTGGTATATGTTTGTTTTTCTGCCATCCATATATAAACAATTCAGTTTGCAACCAAAAATTTATGCCTATCTTTTCATGAAATTACATCGATTTATTGTCTTTTTGATTTCATGGCCTTTTTATGAAATTATATTGATTTTCTTGAAATTACATCAATTTTATGACCTTTTCATGAAATTACAATGATTTTATGGTCTTTTCATGAAGTAACATCAATTTCATGTCTTTTTGATGCTTTGCCAAACTATTAAACTAATTTAATACAAAAGTATGTGAATATTGACATTTTTGGATCATTGCTTTTTAAAAAATTGTTTTGGTTTAAAAATATAACGATAAGCTTTTGTTCCTTGACGTTCTTAAAAAACAAAAATCTGATGGATAACTGACAAGGGAAATTACTCACAAGGAAGTGCCTTTATTGATGGCAACTATCCAGTAACTTTGTTTTATATATGATATTCACACTTTTGTTTCTGATTTCAGACTAACAGGATGAAGTGTGGTACCTTTATACAATTTGGCGTTTGTGTCATGGCTTTGTGTCTGACTCCTGCAATCTCTGCAATGCACATCAGACGAACTTATATGGATCCAGTAGGTGCCAAATTACAACATTTTACCTTGAACTCTCAAACAGGACAGATTTTCATTGGTGCAACAAATTCTATAGCAAAATTATCTTCAGACCTCAATCCTTTGGAGAGTGCTGTCATAAAGGAGGATAACTCTGATGTGTTCATTAAAAGTCTTCTCATCAACAACCACAGTGGTGATTTGATACTTTGCTCCACTCTAAACAAAGGATCTTGCCAAATCAGATCATCTAGAAATATTCACATCATCCTGAAATCAAGTTCAGAGTCCATTGTGCCAAACAGTTATCACGATGACAACTATGCGTTCATAGGGCCAAGTCACAGTCAGAGGGATGCTTTGTATTTTGCCAATACATTCATAAACAATAATTCAACAGTGTATTATCCGAGTATCAGCAGTCATAACCTTGATGACCTTGACCTTATGAATATGGACTCCTTGGGAAGCACCTCCAAGAGCATCCTTTCTAATCTTCCATTTGGATTTACTGTGCAATACATTTATGGATTTTCATATGGGAAATTTATCTACATTGTTACAACTCAGCACAAATCAATTGAGGACCGAAATGCAGGGTATGCATCTAGGATTATACGCCTCTGTAGTGAGGACAAATATTTCAGATCCTATGTTGAACTACCGTTGGAATGTCTGACAGGCTCATTAGTTCCGTATAATAAAGCTCATTCGGCACACATGGAGGAGCAAACTGCTACATTGTTTGTCACATTCTCTGGAAGAGATGGAAATTCAGCCATCTGTGAATACAGTATTTATGATATTGACAGTCATTTTAATGATGCTGTCCAAAACTGTTACCATGGCAATGGCCTTATTGGGCCACCTCATATTCACAGGAGGCAGTCGTGTGTGGCCACAGTAAGTTTTCACCTTTTCTTGCTGACCTTGACCTGTCAAAATGATTACATTCTTATCATCATAAATTTATATTCCATTATTTTATTCATGATCATATATTTCATTATTATCATCTTAACCTTTTAAAAAATTCTTGTATTTTTAATCTATATTCTGTTCTTATCTTCATAAACTATATTCCATTCTTATCTTCGTAACATTTTTTTTCTATTTCTATCTTTATAATCTATATTCCATTCTCATCTTCATAACCTTATATTCCATTCTGATCTTCATAACATTATATTTCATTCTTACCTTCATATTTTTATATTTGTTCTTGTTTGCAGTATTACAAAATATCATGGTAATATTAGCTTTGTGGGCATCCATCTTGTCCATCATCCTACCCCTTTGCATGCCATAAATTTGGTTATACTGGGTATGGCAGTACATTGAAGGATATAAATAGGATAATTTATTTTGGCATGTGAGATTGGTATCAAAGGTCAATATCAGTGACCAGCATTTAGTCTACAGCCGTTCAATCCATTAACCCCTGGAGGTTTTCATCATTTTCACCTGAAATGCAAGTAGGAAATCAATTTTGAGAGATATTTCTGAATAAAAAAAATTGTTATACATCGACTTGGAAGACATTTTCAGTTAATTTAATGACTATTTGTGTTAGAAACGATTTTCATTGGCTCTTTCGCCTGAACATGAGCAGAAGGATAAAAACTTGGACTTTTTTTTTCGTGTCGAGACCAGTCTTCATTTTAAATGCCCATCTTATCCTACTTTTTGCAAAGGTTCACATGTCTGTGTGCAATTCAGACTGGTCTGTCTTAGATCCGAAGCCAAAAAGTCTAAAATCAGGACAAAAAACCGGATCACGACCTCAGGCATATTTCGGCTGGAAAAAACTCTGTACAAAAAAAATGACATTTTTCACTGTACATGTATTTTGTAGTGTAACTAGACTGATCCATATTATTTGGTAGCATGTAAAGCTACATCTGTCTACCTTTCAATAATACCACCCACTTTATTGTGTCGCACATGACCTTAGCACATGACCTTAACAATACAGAGCTCAGAAGTAGGCTACCACCTCCTGCCCCGTAAATGCGGTGCTTGGGGTTAATGAGTTAATACTTTATGTAGCATGGTCATTTGACTCATATTACTCTGGGAGGCTGGTTATATAAACCTAATCTGGGGTAGGAAAAGATACCATTACTCATTATTATTATTTTTATTATTATTATTATTATTATTATTATTATTATTATTATTATTATTATTATTATTATTATTGTTATTATTGTTATTATTTACCATGTGCAGTGCATGCTTATACATTTAGCAGCATTATCATCAGCCATTTGCCAGCTTGCAGTCAGTGGCTACACAATGTGCAACTTGGTTTGTAGAGCTCCAGCTAAAGGAAGAGTCATTGGCTGGCCCCATTGGATAGTTATTGGCTGGCCCCATTGGATAGTCATTGGCTAGCTCCATTGGATAGTCATTGGCTGGTTGGCTGGCCCCATTGGATAGTTATTGGCTGGCCCCATTGGATAGTCATTGGCTGGCTCCATTGGATAGTGTTGACTGGCCCCATTGGATAGTCATTGGCTGGTTGGCTGGCCCCATTGGATAGTCATTGGCTGGCCCCATTGGATAGTGTTGACTGCACCATGACTATGTCCTTGTAACTCATTACTTAGATTCATCAGATTGTTAACATTGGATTGTAATAATACTCAAGCATTTTAATTTAACTGTATGATAACAGACTTAGGAATATTTGCTCTTTTTTAAATTGTTCAACTTAAATTCATCACTTCCCATCATGGTTCCATTTCATTTTGTCATCCTCTGGTGTTATCCTGGTAAGTCACACAAACACTGCTGTTCCTTTTATTTTACACAATGCCTGAATTGCATCAGAAAATGTACTATAAATGAAAGGAGTTCAGAATTAAATATTTTGAATTAATATTGGCTTCTATGAAAGATTGCCTTGATATGTATATGTACATGTTATGGTATGCAGGCTCCTTTAGAGGTTGAGAGAGGCCTATGCTGGTTTGGAGGTTGAGGCCTCTAGGCATTTGCTAGTTTAGAGGTTGGCCCAGCTTATATTGAATTTTGGAAATGAATACCAAAACAAGTTAATATAATTCACTATATAAAGATTTAGGACAACTAAACACAAAACAAAGTATATTTATTATTTTTGGAATTGTTTATTTTAAAATTGCTTTTTTAGGCCTCAAGGGTTGAGGTTTAAGGCCATATGGACTGCCTGGTGCCCCTCTGATTGGGCTTGGGAACTGCAGATTATAATCTGTGCCATTTTAAATTGGTTTGAAGTGAAGATACACCAGTACATGTACAATGAAGTTAATGTACTGTCAGATTACATTTGTTAAACACAGGCCCTAGCAGCATTAAACCTGGTTCAGACCTAAGCTGGTATGGAAATGTACTTTCTGTTTGGCTGCAAATTTCAACAGTATCTGAGTAACAATGGTAGAAAGACTATGGAAGAAATCACTTTTATCCTCACATTGGAATTCAGATGGTCTAGTCATCAAAACTCTCTTGAGTAATTTTTAACAGAGCTGTGGAAAGACAGAAGTTCCAACAATCAGATATCTGCAATTGATACTCCCTCCCTTCAAAACAACAGATTTTTCTCTGTGATCAGGGGAGGGGATATAACCTTCTATCCTGCCAGAACTGTTACAGCCAATTAACTGGTAGCTAAACATAACATTGCTTTATTTCATAGCATTGGCTGGGAAGGGGGTTTGGTCTGGATTTTATCAAGGGAAGAATGGGTTCATTTTAGCTGCAGATGCTGGATAAGTACACAATGATTGTTTGGATTGTAGACCTTTCTGCAAAAGATGTAACAAAGTGTTGTTTAGCAATCTGTCAACAGCCATCTTGCTTGGGAGCTTATTGGTTGTTTTTTTCTTTTGAGGGGAAGGCTGCTAGATGATAAGCCCCTTCAGCACTCCACCCCATTTTAACAAAGTTTTTGAAAATATTTACATCTGTAAAAAATTCAGGTTCTTAAAATATATAAATTTTTCAAAGTTTATTGAAATTTTCTTTTCTGATAAAATTGATGCTCAGCTGTTTAGCTGACATGACTGGTTGCCAAGCTAAGCTAAGGCATGGACAATGGACAGCAGTACTAAAAATATAAGGACATCTTAATGACTTCTTTTCCAAAACTGCTGAATAGACACAAACTTTATACAAAGTACAAGTAAAACCTCATTATAATGCAATACTCATACAGGTAAAATCCCATTATTATGCAATACTCATACAGGTAAAACCTCATTATAATGTGATACTCATACACATAAAACCTCATTATAATGTGATACTCATACAGGTAAAACACTGTTATAATGTGATGCTTGGGGTCCAAAGAGGAACATTACGATGTAGCAGGATGGCATTAACTAACTTTTTGACAAACTTCACCATAGGAAATATGCATTGTAATTTCAGTGTCATCAGTTTCAACTAATCTATTGACCATATAATCTACTTGAGATATTCAGCTTTTCCAAGAGAATGTGAGAAAGAGAGCCATGCTGCCATTGCGTTATCAGTGGATTCATTATAACGAATCACAAATATACATACAAATATTATGTCATGAAGACCTTTCAGATTTATACAAATGATGCCAAGCTGCCATCAAGTTTGACCACCATTGCTATAAACAGAAATATCTTTAAATGACTTGTTCTCAAAAACTATGCAATGGAATTTGACAGAATCTGTACTCTCATGGAAGGCTTGCAGGTCAATGTGTTCACAGCTAAGCATAGGAAAAACATTAAATGACTTCAGAACTGTTGAACAGAATTTAATGTTATTATTGCAGGTATATCTTAATTTTTTCCATATGATGTCAAACTACTATTAAAATATGGCTGTCTTTTCTAAAAATAGAAAACCCCTTACACAACTTCATTTCTACATCTTAATCAAATTTGACAGAAAGCCTCCTGGCAAGAAAATATTTCAAATTTATTCTGAAGATGCCAATCTGCCTTCAGATATTACTGTTGTTGCTAATAATAGAAAAACATGTAAATGACTTCTCCAAACCTTTGATCAAACTGAACAGAAAGCATCAATGTTTGAAAACCTTTAATCCTAGAAAGGATTCTTTTCTTGACCAACTGGAAGATCTTTGGTTTATTCTATCAGCAGCTGGGACTAACATACTGTGTCTGGAACTAAGTACTGTGTCTGTCTTTTGTGTATCCCAGTCCATAATAAACTGATAAATGAATGACTGAAATGAAGAAATATATTGTTTGTGATTAAATGAGTAATGAATTACTACAACAATGCTAATTTGCAATTTTTATTGAACCCTCATGATTTCACACAATTACAGTATACCTTATTGGGCTTTAGGTGAGGTGATGGAATATCTAAGCTTTATTTGAAAACAGACAAATAATCTTTGTACTTTACCAGACATTGCTCCATAGTGGTTTTTGTATACAAAGTTCTTTGACAAACATAAATTGTATGTCAGGTAACTACCAGACATACCATATTTTACATAATAAATACAGTCCCCATCCCCATGAAATTTACATTATTTACTATAAAAGGAGTTATGTACAAAAGTTTAAAATCATGCTTTGTTAAAAACAAAACCAATTCATTTTCATAATCAAGTTCCTATATAAAAAAGTTCTGAATCTACCCATGTGACCAGGTAAAAGAATCGTGTTTCCTCTAACAGGTAAACAAATCCTGTTTACTCTAACAGGCTTGAATAAAGATAGTTGGATAAGTACTAGGCAGGTTTAATTTTTAAAATGTCTTGTCTAATATATAAAATTTTGTATTCCCTATGATAAGATTATTAGTTCCAGTTGTCAATCTGAAGAACTACAGAGTGACTATAAAATAAATACTAAAATGAAAAAATATTTTGGAACAGACCAGAACATTTCTAAAAATAACTTTATGTCAGAAAAAAAAGTTTGACAGAGGTCAGTTGGGTTATTGAAAGCAGATTTTTTTATGCTTGGCCTGGCAATGTTGAGTGGGTTTCTTCCAGTGTAACTTGTTCCCTTACAGGGTGTATATGGTACACTGGATATGGTTCAAACAGTTCCCACATCCATAAAGAACAAATTTGTGTTCCTTAACAGGGTGTATATGGTACACTAGATATGGTTCAAACAGTTCCCACAGCCATAAAGAACAAATTCTCTCAGTTACAGGGTGTATATGGTACACTGGATATGGTTCAAACAGTTCCCACATCCATAAAGAACAAATTCTTTCCCATTTGCTGACATATTTAGAGGTATGCATGTAGCCATGTAGCTTTGTTGAAGCATACCTGGGACAAAGATCAGTAAATTTCTTTTCTGTATGCTGACAGATTTAAGCATTTTATTATTGCTTTTTATTAGGAAAGTTTTTTTTACTTTTATTGTTTTCCTGCTGCACTATTGCCAGAACAAGCTTACAGTAAGCACATGAAATCCAACACATTAGGGGTGGGGCATCTTGTCATGGATATAGTGATTTTTCACTCCAGGATCTTCCCAGATTTGCAGCATAAAGATTTAATGAGAAATGTCAGAGACTTTAGTTCATGGCTTTTTTAACACTGGGCTCACATTAATCGGGTTATAACTTAAACACATCATAATTAAAAAGACATAAATCTGGTTTCATTCATGACAAAAAAATGTACAAAATTTGATTTTTGTGCCAGTGATGAATAGCATATGTAAGAACATTTCCTGCAACTGCATTCATTGAAGAATTATCAGATAATATTTATATTGAATGATAGATCTGAAAAAAAAAAACCCAACTTAAAACATCTTCAGCTTTACTAGTTTCAGTGAGTCAGCAGTCCATTATTACAAAAACTATGCTTTTTACAGGATTCCTGTAGGTCATGGAATCCTGGAAAAGTTTTGGAATTTAAAACATAAATTTCAAGGGCCTTGAAAAGTTATGGAATTTATCAGAACCTTGCAAAGTTTTGGAAAAGTCGTGGAATTTGTGACAATGGAATTAAAGAAATTGCTTTCTTCAAATTTCATAGAGCACAGAGAACCGAATAAATAAAATGATAAAATTACAATCAATAAATGGTTTCAATTCATATAAGAAGAGTAAGTTCCCGTAATAGAAGTATCACATGATTTCTGGTGTAGTTCACTAAATAAAAGAAAGCAACTGGAAAGTAATGTGTTTTGTTAATATTGTAAATAGGAACACATACAAAGACTACTTAGAATTGTTTCCTTTTTTCTTTTGAATACAAATTTCATTGATCATTGGATTATGACATGAATTACTGCATAAAGTCAAAGTGTGCTAGCCCAGGTAAATTTAAAATGTACATATTAAAATATTTGTTGTTAACTTATTTATTATTTTAGATTAAAAGATGTCATTCTTTATATTCATTTACTTGACAATGCAAGAGAGTATGGTCCTTGAGTTTTATGAAATGGCCCTAGAAAAGTTTTGGAAAAGTCATGGAATTTGTTTTTGCTAAGTCTGCAGGAACCCTGTTTTTACCCTCTCTCCCCCCTCTCTCTCAAGCATTTTCCCATTTTTGGATGAAATATTACTAATTCTGCAAAACGTTCTTTCCTCCCCCAAAGCTGTTAAGTGATAGATTATTTCTCTTTTTTTTATCTTACCTGCCAAAGTAGTCAATGTGACAGCAGCCTTGTCCACAGTGTCCACAATCAGATTCCAATTTTAACTTTGCACTTAAAGTTTTTGAAAATTATAAATCAGTTTGCATTTGACAGATGAAACACAGTGCCCCAAGGAATTCTATTATTATTAGGTGGTATGTTGAATGTATTGTACAGTAAATATTTTGGGAATTGATAAAGGGATTTTATATTTTAGTTAAATCATGGCTTTTTCACATAAATGATTGTACAGATGCACTTAACTGCCTCTTGTATCTTGTGAAAAATTACCAATGATTGTTTTTACAGGTTGCATAAAAAGCACGACTTGAGAGCAGTTAGATATCTACCAGGCCTCTCAGTCATGGTCAGTACCATGACCTATTTGACCTCAGGGGGATATATACTTGCTAATCCCTATTTATCTGCTGTATTGTAATACATTTTCCTACATTCTGCTAATCTCTCTATACATACTCAGGCTGTGTATTGTAATACATTTTCCTACATTCTGCTAATCTGTCTATACATACTGGTCAGTGTATTGTTTATACATTTTCCTACATTCTGCTAATCTGTTTATACATACTGGTCAGTTTATTGTTTATACATTTTCTTACATTCTGCTAATCTGTCTATACATACTGGTCAGTGTATTGTTAATACATTCTCCTACATTCTGCTAATCATTCTGTACCTACTGTATCAATATGGTGTTATACATTTTACTACACTTTATATTATTTCTTCCTTTCAAACATTTTATAATAAAATAAAAATGTTATTTGAATTAAAATATTGCATGCAGTAATTTTATGAATGTATGGTATATAAAAAATTTGAGATTGCAAAAATTCACAGTGTGGAATTTCTCATTTTCTTTGTGCATGTGACTTTTTTTAACAGGACACAGAAAAGAAATTACCTAATATTCTTGGCACACATGGTTGGATAATCAATTATTTGTCATCCAATAGAAAAAAATTAAAAATTAATTTTTTTTGAAGATGTATACTGCAAACTTTGCAGAAAGGTTACTTCATGACAATGAGATGCTTTTCAGAGGTCAGTGGTATTCAACAATGTTTGTCAATGTTTTCTTTTCAGAAGGTTACAAACATTTATGCTAGAAATATTTACAATGATGCTATTAGACAGAGTTTAATATTTTAACAAACAATTGGTGCTTGAAGAAACATAAATTAATAAAATGATGCAAAACTGGCATATTATACCACCAACACAAGGGAGCCTGGAGTGAAATATGCAAATTACATGCCACCAACACAAGGGAGCCATGAGTGAAATATGCAAATTCCATGCCACCAATACAAGGGATTCATGAGTAAAACAGGCATGTTACCACCAACACAAGGGAGCCATGGGTACAACAGATAAATTACCACCAACACAAGAGATTCACAAGTAACACTGGCAAATTACCCCCAACACAAGGGAGCCATGAGTAAAACTGGCAAATTATAACCAACACAAGGGAGCCTTGGGTAAGACAGGCAAATTACCACAACACAAGGGAGCCATGAGTACAACAGGTAAATTACCACCAATTTAAGGTAGTCATGGATTAAAGAGGCAAATTACCATTAACACAAGGGAACCATGGGTACAACAGGTAAATTACCACCAACATAAGGTAGTCATGGATTAAAGAGGCAAATTACCATCAAAACAAGGGAGCCATGGGTACAACAGGTAAATTACCACCAACATAAGGGAGTCATGGATTAAAGAGGCAAATTATCATCAACACAAGGGAGCCATGGGCCTAATGATTAGAATACTGGATTTTTGACTTGAAAAGTGTGTTCTCAGTTTCCATACAGCAGCTATGGTATGCCATTTTACAGGGCATTGAACTCTAGCTACCTGACATGATATACTTTGTCTTGTCTTCCCAAACAGGATTTTTTTCTTGTATCTCAAGATATTGTTTTAAATATGATGTATAGAAGTAGTTATTGGATGTATAGAATTAGTTAAACGGAAGGATAGAATTAGTTAATTTAATGTATAGAAGTAGTTAACGGGATGTATAGAATTAGTTAATTGGATGTATAGAAGTAGTTTATTGGATGGATATAATTAGTTTATTTGATATATAGAAGTAGTTAATTGGATGTATAGAATTAGTTAATTAGATGTATAGAAGTAGTTAATTGGATGGATATAATTAGTTAATTTAATGTATAGAAGTAGTTAATTGGATGTATAGAATTAGTTAATTGGATGTATAGAAGTAGTTAATTGGATGGATATAATTAGTTAATTTAATATATAGAAGTAGTTAATTGGATGTATAGAATTAGTTAATTGGATGTATAAAAGTAGTTAATTGGATGGATAGAATTAGTTAATTTAATGTATAGAAGTAGTTAATTGGATGTATAGAATTAGTTAATTGGATGTATAGAAGTAGTTAATTGGATGTATAGAAGTAGTTAATTGGATGGATAGAATTAGTTAATTTAATGTATAGAAGTAGTTAACTGGATGTATAGAATTTGTTAATTGGATGTATAGAAGTAGTTAATTGGATAGATATAATTAGTTAATTGGAAGGATAGAATTAGTTAATTGGATGTATATAAGTAGTTAATTGGATGTATAGAATTAGTTAATTGGAAGGATAGAATTAGTTAATTGGATGTATAGAATTACTTAATTGGATATATAGAATTATTTAATTGGATGGATAGAATTAGTTAATTGGATGGATATAATTATTTTTGCTGTAAATCAGACAAGAATACTCTTTCAAGCCAGATATTTTCACACTCAAAAAGCCCAGGTCTTTCTTTGAAAACATCAGTTTCTAACCATTTGTGTTGTGTTGTAAAACAAGGAGAAAAGCAAAAGCTTATTGAGGCCAAACATTGAAAATGACCAAGAAAACTGAAAAGCACACCCTTCGTTACAAAGGCATATTATTCAAGTTTCCTTCCACAATTGGTAAAATAAAGATTTCATACTCATCATTGCCAATAGCACAGCAAATGTCTGTGCCCTTACAGAGCCTCATTGAAGGGATTTTGAAGAATGTGTGCCCTTTGAGAGCCTCAATGAAGGAACTTTGAAGAGTGATGATGCATGGTGCCAGATAACCAAGAACCTTTTCACCTGTTCCCAGACGGGGCAAGACATGGAATTTAGCTTGTGTACTTGTCAATCATACTTGAATCTCCCCTTTGTGCTTAGGATTTCACCCTTCTCTTTTATGTGAATATTTTTTACAACACCACTCTTTCTGTGGGAGAAATTGGGATTTTAGATAGATTTATCTTTCAAAAAAATGCCATTTGGTAAGAGAGGATTTCTATCAGCACATGATCCATATATTTCAGAGAGCTTTTCCAGTGATTTTTTTTAGGAGAGTAGTGGTTTGCGGTATTTATTTGAAATTAGAGAATCTTTAAAAGTGAAGCTGTAGATTTTGTGTAAAAAATATGATAGGTTTGTAGAAAGAATTGAGCATAATTCAGCCAATCTATAAAGAACAGACTACAACTCTATTCTTGCTTTTATTTGGCATCCCCAGATTTTTCTAAAACAAACCAGTCACCTTATTAGCTCGCTTGGATCTGGGTCATTGTCAATCTGTCTTCCAGTCAACAGTTGCTTGTTTTGGCAAAAAACATAATAAATATTTTTTCTTGGCTGATCATCTCTGTTTCTCCAAGCACTTTTTTTCCACCCCATGGTAAATTTTAAAAAAAATCCCAGAATTGGTTTGTGCATCTAATTGAGCTAGTTTTGCTCAGTGCTTGAAGCACTTATTACATTTTATATCCTAACCATTATAGTGTGTGTGTGTGTGTATGTATGTGTGTGTGTATACCTATACTAGGGGCCATGAGTGGTGGAATGGTCTAAAGTTCTATCTTTTATGGATCACTGCCATCTCACTTCTTTCTCTCTGTCTGCATGGGTTGAGTCTGATTTAGCCAATGTGGATATGTGAGAAAGCTTGCCAGTAGCTTCTTGTAGGTTGGTTGTTCTGTCCTAGGTTTTCCCAGGTTCTTTCTCTACCATTAATACTGGCCGCCATGTATAGCCTATTGTATGCAGAAAAAAGTGTAAAACCCCACAACAACAACAACAGCAACCTACCCTGTTTTTAAATCCAGTGCGATAGGAAACATATTTTGTTAAAGCCTTACCATATTATTGACGATTAGATTTAGATTTGGGTTGATTTCTCAAAATCTTTGAAAAATTCAATAATCAGTGGCATTCATGCATTTTAATGAGTGAGTTTTTTTTAAAGAAGTGAATGTCATATTAATGAGTAAGATTCATGAATATTAATGAGTATAGATTCATGCATATTTATGAGTATAGATTCATGCATATTTATGAGTATAGATTCATGCATATTAATGATTATAGTTAATGCATATTAATGAGTATAGATTCATGCATATTAATGAGTATAGATTCATGCATATTAACTAGGTGATTTTGCACTTGACTGCACTTGTTACCACCCTGGAAGTCATGTTTCTGACCCAGTTTGATAAAACAATCAGCATGGTTTTATGTTGTCCAGTTCTCAGATGAATTCAATGCATATTAATGAGTATAGATTCATGCATGTTGATTAGGGAGTTTCATGCATATTTGATTAGCTGAACTTTGTTCTAGTCTGGATTGAGGCAATATTTCTGGCCCAGTTTAGATCAAATGTCAATGTTGGTAAAAAATAATTACTGTTCAGAATTGGACCAAATGTTCCAAAAACTGTTTTTGCATGAATGTGTTTCAAATTCATAAAATGATATCAATCCACCATTAAATGTGCCTGCCATTACTAAAACTAGAAAAACTTCAAAATCATAGCAATGAGAATTACAATGAAACTTTTGCACACACACATATACACACACATACACACACACACACACACACACACACACACACACACACACACACACACACACACACACACACACCAATGTCTAATTGGTCCATCTTATTGTGTCTAGTTCTTTAATGAAAATAATGCTGAGTTGACATCCTGTATGGCCACCATGGTGACTATCTTGAAAATCTTGTTTTAACTACATGTATTTCTCCTATAAATATGGTTGTATTGACATGGAGTTTTCACCAAAATTTCTCTTGTAGTTTCTGGTTTACCCTAAATAAAATTGGTACCAATCTAACGGTAGAAACATGGCTGACCTGCATGGGTATAGAACAGGCAACAATTGAATTACAAGTCCCATGTTCTACCAACTGGGCCATTACAGTTTGGAATGAAAATCTGGGTTTATTGTATTCCATGTTGACATTTTTGATGACTGTTGACTAGAACATCAATGCAGATATAAATATCAACTACCACATCCTTGGACCAAAAAACTTAAATAACAGACC